>CM033998.1:6767522-6814663 GCA_019603395.1 Cyrtorhinus lividipennis
CATTTGACCCGATCCCGCGTTCCCTCAGCCACCGCCGTTCTCTCCGCCTCTTTTCTCCTCTCGTCGTCTTGGTTGGTTTCCCTTTTATGACCAACCCATGTTTTCATGAAGGTCAACCTCTCATTTTTCCCCAAAATTTTACCGATTGCGTTTTGAGGTTAATAGATCACAAAACGCTGCAAATTCTATCACAGGGAATAGAATAGAATTTGAAGGTCGGTCGTTATTTCGTGCTCATTATACAGGGTGTCCCACAAATTGTCCCCCACCCTCTCTCCCTAAAATCTTATCAATGAGAGCAAACAAAAATTGTTTTTTTAAATTCAAACATCCTTATTTCAATTGGGAACTCTAATTTTTGTTTGCAGATTCACATTCTACTAGAAATTTCATGAAAATTTGATCCCTCAAACAATTTTTACAGTACAGGCTAACGGAAGTAAAGGAGGTGGGCATATGTAACTATGTCAGGTGCTGTAGGCTAGAGTATATCCGGCAGCATCATATGCTCCTACATTATCTAGTAGCAGATTCAAATGATGCTGCTTTTTTTTAGTTGTCTTCCAACCTCCGTCGAGGAAGGTGTTCTTTAGCTCGGACAGTTTATAAACAAACATTCAGCGCGAAAAGTGATTACGTGATGGTGCGGTGCTGGCCGTGCCCCAGAAATCGTGAAACTCGCTGACGTGGTACCCATCGCAAAATGGATCAACTTACGGAAATTGCCGAGAAAGGACTTCGGATGGCTATGACCCCATTGTCTCAGCCTGTTCCAGGTCAGTCTGCTGAAGTGTACAGCAACTTCCTCCGTGAGGAAGTTAATCAATGTAAAAATTTCATCAGCTTATTGGGCCAGCACTTGTTGGATGCAGTCTCTCAAATGAAGGAGGATCAGAAAATTATTGCTGAACTCTATCGAAAAATGATGTGGGACAGCAGGATAATCAAGTAGACGAGCCAATGACAGAAAACACCCAAAACCAGGCAGATGTCAGAGTGGAAGTTCAAAACCAAACAATTGATGAACCAATAGTTCAATACTATACTGATGAGGAGGAATTTGAACTTGTTCCTGGCAAAAAACGGAAAAAACCAAACAATTCTCCCATTTGTCAAAGAAAGCCCCTGAATCCCGACACCCAAAAGGACGCCTCGGAGTGTCTCAGTTGTTGCTGGGGCGTCCAACCTGTCGTATATTTCATTCCCTGTCGTGAATGTCATCTCACTCAGTCCATCCTGGCTCTGAAGTGAGCTGCTACCGTACGGAAGTCGACCGAAGCTGTGACATTGTGTTCCGTTTTCGTCAGCAGGTATCGTAGCGCTACGTTTATTTGTTCATTAATTGTATTTCCTGTATAATCGTGCCCTTTATATCATGACTCCCGATACATGTTTAATTTACAATCTCAATTCTAGGCTAGGTTGATGCATATCCTCCTTTGCAACGTGTCCTTGTTTTCAATTATAATTGAATAGCTCGGCCAAATAGGGGTCTATGTCACTTTTTTGAATTTTTCGTTTGGTTAGAGATCCATCTCCAGTGACGACTGTAACCCCCGCTATCGGGCGCCAAAATGAAAGAAACACCAAAATTTGCATTCAAGTAAAGGGGTCTATGTTACGTTGCTATCTTGACTACGCGTCAATCTTTTTATCGTCCCACTCGTCCCCACGGCCGCGGCCATTCGTTTTTCGTTTATGGCTCGGCAAAGATACCTATTATTAATTTTCTCCTTTCGATCTTCAGGGTTTTGTTCGTTTTGCTTGGTTATTCCTTGATTAATCAACCTATGTTTTCATGCAAATGGTCAACCTCTCCGATTCGGCTCAAAAATTTTTTCTGGACGTTTCATGATGTCTAGATCAAAATCTGCAAATTCTTACACACGGGTTGGTTATTCCTCGAATGGGGGAAACAGTGGGTGTGGCGGGTCCCAGACCCATTCCAATCGATTCAGGGTCCAAAATTTAGTGGAATATGATACCCCACACGCCTAGGCACCAGAAATCCTGACACATACAAAATGGGTGGATACATACCCATTTTGACCCATAACTTCTTCCGGTGGGTGCCAATCGTTCTGGGACACACATCATTGAATTCAGCGTCCAAATTTAGTGGAAAATGATACCCCACACGCCTAGGTAGATGAGATCCCGAAAACATAATCAAATTGGGTAATAAATACCCAATTTGACCCATAACTTCTTCCAGTGGGTGCCAATTGTTCTGGGACCCATTTTATTGGATTCAGCGTCCAAAATTTAGTGGAAAATGACACCCCACACGCCTAAATCATCCAAAATCTCGAAAATCCATTTTTCAAAAAACCCCTACCCCCTCCAAATTTGGTCCGATCGGGCTGAAAAAGTTTCGAGGACCCATCTCGGCTGGGAACAGACCCCTGACCCAAATTTCAGATTTTTAGAAAATTTTCTACTACCAAACCGGCGTGGACAATGGACGGCGTACGGCGTACGCGTACGGCGTACGGCGACGGACATTGACCTTTTTTGATCAGGACATCATGAAACGTCCAGAAAAAAATTTTGAGCCGAATCGGAGAGGTTGACCATTATCATGAAAACATAGGTTGATTATTCAAGGAATAACCAACCAAAAAGGTCAATGTCCGTCCGCCGTCCACGCCGTTTTTGGTAGTAGAAAATTTTCTAAAATCTGAAATTTGGGGTCAGGGGTCTGTTCCCGGCCTAGGACGGTCCTCCAAGCTTTTCAGCCCGATCGGACCAAATTTGGGCGGGGTAGGGGTCAAAATGTGTTTTTTGAAAAATGGATTTTCGAGATTTTGGGCGATCTAGGCGAGTGGGGTATCATTTTCCACTAAATTTTGGACGCTGAATCAAATGAAATGGGTCCCAGAACGATCGGCACCCACTGGAAGAAGTTATGAGTCAAATACGGTATATATTACTCGTTTTGAATATGCGTTTTTGAGATTTCTGGAACCTAGGCGTGTGGGGTATCATTTTCCACTAAATCTTGGAAGCTGAATCCAATGAAGTGGGTCTCAGGACGATTGGCACAAACTGGAAGAAGTTATGAGTCAAATACGGTATATATTACTCATTTTGAATATGTGTTTATGAGATTTCTGGTACCTGGGCGTGTGGAGTATCATTTTCCACTAATCATGGACACTGAATCGATTGGAATGGGACTGAGACCCGCCGCACCCACCGTTTTACCCATTTCCCCCATGTTTTAAATAAGTTTCCATGCGTGTCCTGTGTAAGAATTTGCAGCGTTTTTTGATCTAGACACCATGAAACGTCCAGAAAAAAAATTTTGAGCCGAATCAGAGAGGTTGACCATTTGCATGAAAACATAGGTTGATTATTCAAGGAATAACCAACCAAAATGAAGCATATCCTTCTAAGCATAAGGTAGAAATGTAAGGTTATGCTCAAAAGTAAAAGGTAAGAGCATGAGCATATCCTTCTTTCCATATTCATAATGATTACCTTATACTTGCGAGGATATCCTTCAAGCAGAAGTAGAAGGTTGAGTAGAGTGAGCACTGGTTGCCATGGTTTTCTTCATCTCCTTCTAGGGCCTCATCCATAGGTTCGAAATCAGGATCGCGTAAAGTTTTTGCAATGTTATAACAGGCAACTAATATTTTCGGTACATTTTCCAATTTCACGCGACAAACGTATTGAATGATAGGAAACCTGCGTTTCAGTTGGCCAAAGCATCGTTCAATTATTACTCTCTCTTTTGGTTGGTTATTCCTCGAATAATCAACCTATGTTTTCATGATAATGGTCAACCTCTCCGATTCGGCTCAAAATTTTTTTCTGGACGTTTCATGATGTCCTAATCAAAAAAGGTCGATGTCCGTCCGCCGTACGCCGTCCATGTTCCGCGCCGTTTTTGGTAGTAGACAATTTTCTAAAAATCTGAAATTTGGATCTAGGGTCTGTTTCAGGCCTAGGACGGTCCTCGAAACTTTACAGCCCGATCGGACCAAATTTGGGCGGGGGTAGGGGTGAAAATGTGTTTTTTTGAAAAATGGATTTTCATGATTTTGGGCGATCTTGGCGAGTGGGGTATCATTTTCCACTAAATTTTGGAAGCTGAATCCAATGGAATGGGTCCCAGAACGATTGCCACCCACTGAAAGAAGTTATGGGTCAAATTGGGTATATATTACTCATTTTAAATACGTGTTTATGAGATTTCTGGTACCTGGGCGCGTGGGGTATCATTTTCCACTAAATCATGGACACTAAATCGATTGGAATGGGTCTGGGACCTGCCGCACCCACCGTTTCCCCCATGTTTTTAAATTAGTTTCCATGCGCCTGGTCCGAGGTTCAAATTAGAAAAAGGATTACCTTCAATAGCTGTCAGGGTAGGCAAAAGATCTGCGACGACTCGATCGGTAATTAATTGGCGGTACAGCGACAACACACTAAGGCGAAGACTATTCGATCGCGAACGGATAATACGGAATACTGAGTTTCAATAAAGAATGAAACATTCGGTGACCCAGCTGACTACCTACGCGTACAGGAGAAGCAATGACGACGCTAGATAACAGGGCCGAGAACAGAGCATAGAGAAGAGATGAGCATGAAGCATCATGAAGGATTAGTTTTCCACCACTAACTTTCTACTGAATTTCCTACCACTGGTTTTTGACGCTAAATCCATTGTGATGAGTCCCGGACCGAGTGGGGGCCCTCTGGAAGTGGGTATGGGTACCTACATACATACCTCAAAAGTCGGTTGAATGAGTATACTCTTACACATTTTCTCATGCTCCAGGTCCATAGGTACCCGTGAATCCCGAAAACCCATTCAAGATATGTGGGAAGGTACCCATCTTGACCCATACCCACCTCCAGAGGGCACCGATCAGGCCGGTATCCATCACAATGGATTCAGCGTTAAAGATTTAGAGGTAAACGGTACTACGAAGACTAATCCCTTCTTAATGTATCGGGAACGCCGCCGCATATCTTCTCTATGCTCCGTTCTCGGCCGGGTAATTCTGGCATCGTCGTCGCTTCTTCAGTTCTTATCGGTTAACCGTTTACACGCTTACGTTTGTGTAGTCAGCTGAGTTACAGAACGTTTAATTATCTATTAGAACTCGGTATTCCGTGATTTCCGTTCGCGATCTAATGGTTTTCGCCGTAGTATGTCGTCGCGGTACCGCCAATTAATTTCCGATCGAGTCGGCGCAGATCTTTTGCCTACCCTGGCAGCTATTGAAGGTAATCCTTTTTCATTTCGTCGTTTTGTGATGATACTTACATGCGCCTTCGTACGGGACTGGTCTATAGGGCAAGGTACATACTATGACGCGTCCCCTGCTTTTTAGGGACATTATCCCCCACCCGCGACATCCTTCAATTCCTGCGGGAATTTTTCCAAAATTCCAAAAAGATCCTGAATCGATTGGAATGGGTCTGGGACCCGCCGCACCCACTGTTCCCCCCTTTCCCCAATGTTGAAGAAATGAGTCTCCATGCGCCTGGTCCGAGGAATAACCAACCAGCGTGTAGGAATTTGCAGCGTTTTGGTTGGTTATTCCTTGAATAATCAACCTATGTTTTCATGCAAATGGTCAACCTCTCCGATTCGGCTCAAAATTTTTTTCTGGACGTTTCATGATGTCCTAATCAAAAAATCTGCAAATTCTTACACACGGGTTGGTTATTCCTCGAATGGGGGAAACAGTGGGTGTGGCGGGTCTCAGACCCATTCCAATCGATTCAGGGTCCAAAATTTAGTGGAATATGATACCCCACACGCCTAGGTAGCAGAAATCCCGAAAACACATAATCAAATTGGGTAATAAATACCCAATTTGACCCATTACTTCTTCCAGTGGGTGCCAATTGTTCTGGGACCCATTTTATTGGATTCAGCGTTCAAAATTTAGTGGAAAATGACACCCTACTCGCCTAGGTAGCAGAAATCCCGAAAACACATATTCAAGATGGGTGTATCTATGGGGCACTACGACACTAATTTACTAATATAATATTGAGAAAACGTAGGTAATTTAGAAGGCTATAATAATTGTATTAAATTGAATTGAATGGTACGAATAAAAAGCTCGGACAGTAAAAAGAATTGTAGGCAACTGCTCAAAATTGGTTGCTAAGTTTAACAGCTGGTTATAAACAACAGGATATGACGATGTGTTTTGTTTGTCTATTCGGCTGAAGTCACCCACATGGGTAATAAATACCCAATTTGACCCATTACTTCTTCCAGTGGGTGCCAATTGTTCTGGGACCCATTTTATTGGATTCAGCGTCCAAAATTTAGTGGAAAATGACACCCCACTCGCCTAAATCACCCAAAATCTCGAAAATCCATTTTTCAAAAAACACATTTTGACCCCTACCCCCTCCAAATTTGGTCCGATCGGGCTGAAAAGTTTCGAGGACCCATCTCGGCTGGGAACAGACCCCTGACCCAAATTTCAGATTTTTAGAACATTTTCTACTACCAAAAACGGCGTGGACAATGGACGGCGACGGCGGACGGCGGACGGCAACGGCGGACGGCGGACGGCGGACGGACATTGACCTTTTTTGATCAGGACATCATGAAACGTCCAGAAAAAAATTTTGAGCCGAATCGGAGAGGTTGACCATTATCATGAAAACATAGGTTGATTATTCAAGGAATAACCAACCAAAAGGTCAATGTCCGTCCGCCGTCCGCCGTCCGCCGTCCATTGTCCACGCCGTTTTTGGTAGTAGAAAATGTTCTAAAAATCTGAAATTTGGGTCAGGGGTCTGTTCCCAGCCGAGATGGGTCCTCGAAACTTTTCAGCCCGATCGGACCAAATTTGGAGGGGGTAGGGGTCAAAATGTGTTTTTTGAAAAATGGATTTTCGAGATTTTGGGTGATTTAGGCGAGTGGGGTGTCATTTTCCACTAAATTTTGGACGCTGAATCCAATAAAATGGGTCCCAGAACAATTGGCACCCACTGGAAGAAGTAATGGGTCAAATTGGGTATTTATTACCCATGTGGGTGACTTCAGCCGAATAGGCAAACAAAACACATCGTCATATCCTGTTGTTTATAACCAGCTGTTAAACTTAGCAACCAACTTTGAGCAGTTGCCTACAATTCTTTTTACTGTCCGAGCTTTTTATTCGTACCATTCAATTCAATTTAATACAATTATTATAGCCTTCTAAATCACCTACGTTTTCTCAATATTATATTAGTAAATTAGTGTCGTAGTGCCCCATAGATACACCGATCTTGAATATGTGTTTTCGGGATTTCTGGTACCTAGGCGAGTAGGGGTGTCATTTTCCACTAAATTTTGAACACTGAATCCAATAAAATGGGTCCCAGAACGATTGGCACCCACCGGAAGAAGTTATAGGTCAAAATGGGTAGTATCCACCCATTTGGTATGTGTCAGGATTTCTGGTACCTGGGCGTATGGGGTATCATATTCCACTAAATTTTGGACCCTGAATCGATTGGAATGGGTCTGAGACCCGCCACACACAGAGTGTTTTTGGTTGGTTATTTCCTTGAATAATCAACCTATGTTTTTATGCAAATGGTCAACCTCTCCGATTCGGCTCAATTTTTTTTCTGGACGTTCATGGTCTGTCTAGATCAAAAAAAGTCAATGTCCGTCCGCCGTCCGCCTGAGAATGAGAGATGATCACTAAAATCCTCTTGTACCTGCAAAATTGAACAAAATAGGTGTAAATAAATTAAAGACATTAGATAAAAGTACCTAGTTATGTAATATCTCTCTTTACAGTGTTCGTAGGTTTGTCACTGCCGATGGCTCATATTTGTTAGAATCATTTCATTTCTCTGCTAAATCATTCCACTAACGCAGCACAAAAAACAATGAATATAAGTTTTCATAAATGACACAACAGTCAACATTCACCCTATTTCTTCATTCCTTCATCTTCCATTCTTTCTACTCCTTTAAGCCGCTGTTTCAACAACACGACAATTTTCAAGGTGGCTAAGGTTGTACCACTGTTTAAGGGCGGATGTAAGCTAGACCCTGGCAACTACAGGCCAATTTCGATGCTAAATATCCTGGGGAAAGTGTTGGAGAGATGGGTGAAAACCTGCTTGGTCCAGTATCTCGAGTCAAATCGGATACTGAGTACCGCCCAATATGGGGTTCAGGGAGTGTCGCAGTGTTGACGATGCCCTGTTCCACATTACACAAAACCTTTACAGGAGCAGGGATGCCAGGTTAAAGTCGGCAATCGTTTTCCTAGACTTGAAGAAGGCATTCGATTCAATAAATAGGACTCTTCTATTGAGGCGCCTGGAAGAAGTGGGTATATTGGACGGTTGCTTGGAGTGGTTCACAAGCTATTTATCTGGCCGAAACGCAGTTTGTTGCCGTTGGTGATACAACCAGTGAGGAAAGGCCCATAGAGTTTGGTGTAATTCAGGGTAGTACTCTAGGACCTGCACTGTTTTTAATTTATATAGATCGCCTCGCCTCTCTTTCCCCAGAGGGTGACATTGTCCTTTTTGCAGATGATGCAGCTGTGCTGGTGTCGGGTCCCACCTGGGAGGTGGTAATGTCGGAGATGCAGTTGCTGTTGGCGCGGGTTAATGGGTGGTTGCTTGGGAATTTTCTTTCGCTGAATTCTACCAAAACCAAGTATATGCTCATTGGCGGTGGTGACGTGCCGCCTCATGGAGACCTCAGGATCCATTCGTGCGCTCCTGGTGCACCATGTAGCTGTATACCGCTTGAAAAAGTAGATAAATTTAAGTACTTGGGAGTGTACATTGACTCGGCACTTGTATGGGACCAACATATCTCCTACTTATACACGAAGCTTCGAAAATTTATCTATTTATTTTACCATGTGAGCCATATTTGTCAGGCGAGAGGGTGAACTGTTATACCATTCATTGGTCCAGTCTCTGCTCCAGTATGGAATAGTGGTGTGGGGTGGGACATTTTTCAGCCACCTGAGAAAACTGGTTATTTGGCAAAAAGCAATTCTCAAGGTGATGCTGGGAAGGTCTAGGAGGTACCCCAGCCATTTGTTGTTCCAGGAGATAAAGGTTTTCACCATAAGGCAATTGTTCATAAAATGTTTGATTTTGTACTACCACCGGAATCCGTCTGTTGTAAATGCACCGTATACCCACACACATTCAACTAGATTTCAACTTCTGCAGAACGTAGTAAATCCTAGAATTAATTTAACATTAACTAGTAGAAGTCCGCAATATTTACTACACATTGTCTATAACTCTTTGCCCCTCATATGAAAGATCCTAGTCAAGTCACCCGCGCCACCTACAAGAAATTAATTTTTACATGGTTGATTAACCTCGGTCCGGAGAATACTGAAAATATGCTCATGAGTTTATATGTTTAGACTACGAGCTAGAAGTTTATATATATTTTTTTTTTTGTTATTACTTTAATTTATTAATTTATTAATTTTCTCATTTTGTATTTTTTAATTTGTCGGAGAACAACTCAGGCCCGTCAATTCAGGCACTGCCTACAGACGGGCCTTATTATTCGGGTAATTTTTGGTTTGTAAGTGGTCTCTTGTTTTTTTTGTAGTGAATAAAATTTCTTTCTCTCTCTCTCTCTCTCTCTCTTCTCCTTTTCCAGCTTTTCTGTCAATCTATATTCATCCTTGTTTGGTTATCATCTAACTTGCTTCCTCATTTTTACTTTTGCTATATCACTTTAAAAAAAAATTAATTTATTTCAATTAAACACAGAAAATACAGTGGATGCACACCCTCATTTGTGCACAACCGGCATGATCCGTCGCGATCACATATATCCTACGAAATTAATGGTTATTATTATTGGTCCAGTCAGTTTATTGGTGCAGTAATTTTGGTTGGTTATTTCTTGAATAATCAACCTATGATCTCATGCAAAAGTCAATCTTTCCGATTCGGCCCAAAATTTTTTCAGGGTATTTCAAGGCGTCTAGATCAAAAAAAGTCAGATGTCCGCCCCGCCGTACGCCGACTTTGGTAGTAGAAAATTTTCTAAAATCTGAAATTTGGGTCAGGGGTCTGTAACCGGCCTGGGACGGTCCTCCAAGCTTTTCAGCCCGATCGGACCAAATTTGGGGCGGGGTAGGGGGTCAAAATGTGTTTTTTGAAAAATGGATTTTCGAGATTTTGGGCGATCTAGGCGAGTGGGGTATAATTTTCCACTAAATTTTGGACGCTGGAATCAAATGAAGTGGGTCTCAGGACGATTGGCACCCACTGGAAGAAGTTATGGGTCAAATTGGGTATATATTACCCATTTTGAATATGTGTTTTTGAGATTTCTGGAACCTAGGGCGTGTGGGGTATCATTTCCGCTAAATCATGGACACTGAATCGATTGGAATGGGTCCCGCCGCACCCACCGTTTTCCTCCCCATTTCCCCCCATGTTTTTAAATTAGTCTCCATGCGCCTGGTCTGACGAATAACCAACCCGTGTGTAAGAATTTGCAGGCGTTTTTTATGAATACGGCCCAATACGTCGCCGTAGCACAGGCGGAGTATGAGCTTTGAGCTGAGTCCCTTGAAAGGCGGCGGTTCGCGCCGCGACAGAGACAGGAGACCGAGACAGGAGTCAGACCAGCGACCGCGACAAGTGTCTCGGTCTCTTCGGCATGTACTGTAGGTCGGGACTGAGACCGAAGATCGCGACAAGTGTCATCAAGCAAACGCTCAGTTCAAGAGAGTCTGTCGATGAAGTCAGTGGTGTTTTGTGTCGTGATGGAAAACCTAGTAATGAAGCTGCTATTGGAGGAAGAAGAAGACGATGATTTGTTCCTATATTATTATTACAAATACAAATTTGAAAGACAATTACCTATTAAGGATTTATATTTAACTAGAGGTCAAGAAGGATCATTTTCGCTATTAGTAAAGAAGCACCTGATGTTTGATGACAATATATTCAGGAAGTATTTTCGGCTCAATAAAAAACAGTTTGATTACGTATTAAATTTAATGAAAAAAAATCTGCAAATTCTTACACACGGGTTGGTTATTCCTCGAATGGGGGAAACAGTGGATGTGGCGGGTCCCGGACCCATTCCAATCTATTCAGGGTCCAAAATTTAGTGGAAAATGATAACCCACACGCCATTCGTCCTAGTCTAGATTAAACCGTGGCGCAAGTGGCTAGCGCGTTCTCGGTTCGAGCCCCCAAGTCAGAGAGAAATTTTTGTTTTCTGATTTAGTTTTTTTTTACTCATAAATTGAACAATAAATTGACCAATTACTTCTTCCAGTGGGTGCCAATCGTTCTGGGACCAATTTCATTGGATTCAGCGTCCAAAATTTAGTGGAAAATTATACCCCACTCGCCTAGATCGCCCAAAATCTCGAAAAATCCCTTTTTCAAAAACACATTTTGACCCCTACCCCGCCCAAATGTGGTCCGATCGTGCTGAAAAGTTTCGAGGACCCATCTCGGCTGGAAACAGACCGCTGACCCAAATTTCAGATTTTTAGAACATTTTCTACTACCCAAAACTGTCAGTGCCTTAATTGAATTCAAGGAGTAGGCGCAGGGAAGAATAGAAAACGTACAACCTGTCTATTACATCTACCCCCTTTATTCAATTATATAGGATAATACCCCTTCGAAACAATCCCTCCCTAAAGTCTCTCCTCTGAAGATACCTGAAGATCCAGCTGCGGCGAAGGTTCAGACCAGGCTGTAGCGAGGACTCCCAGAGGTGTCTCGAGGTGGTTGGGACTTCGATGTTACGAAGGAGATCCAGGCGCTGAAGCGACGAGACGGGGCTAATCGACTCGGACTCAGGATTCCAGGTGAGGAGACGTCAGCGAGGGCCAATCGCTGTCCGATGTGTTCCTTGATTCGGAAGACCAAAAAGTGTCTTTTCGGCGGGCCGTTCAGCCTTATGTAACCTTCTTTCGGAGTGGGGCTGCTGCTGGAAACCCCCGTCTCACAGCGGCTCCGACAGATCATTTTCGATATTAGTAAAGAAGCACCTGATGTTTGATGACAATATATTCAGGAAGTATTTTCAACTCAATAAAACACAGTTTGATTACGTATTAAATTTAATGAAAAAAACAATGCTATCATTCGTATTTCGTATATCACCTTCTTATATTTCACAAATAGTCAAAGAGGTGTTAAAACATTTAAAGACTGTTTTGGTGCCTATTTTTATGCCTATTCCAAAAGAAGGTGATTTTAGGCGTATATCTGAAGGATTTTGGGACAAATGGCAATTCCCCAATTGCACAGGTGCTATTGATGGGAAGCACGTAAGAATAAGAGCCCCTGAAAATAGTGGGTCGCTGTATTTTAATTATAAGGAGTATTACTCCATTGTTCTTCTGGCTATTGTAGACCATAATTATTACAAGTTCATTGCAGTAGACGTTGGCTCTTATGGCAAAGAAGGAGATAGTGGAATATTCCAAAAGTCTACAATGGGGAAACAAATCATGAAAAATGAATTTAATTTTCCAGAACCAAAAAATCTACCAAATTCGAACATAATATTACCCCATTTTTTAGTTGCAGATGAAGCATTTAGTCTTGATACTTATATGATGAAACCGTACGCTAGAAGAGTTGCAAAAAACGATTTAAGCAAAGAAATATTTAACTACTGCCTTTGTCGTGCGAGACGAGTATCGGAAAATGCGTTCGGTTTGCTGTCTCAGATGTTTAGAATATTTTATTGTCCTTCAAATGTTCGTCTCTGTAGGAGTCTAGTTGTGCATTGTATAGCGGAGGGTGCTGCCTGATTAGTTCAATCAGATTCTCACAGTCTTCGTCAGAAAAACTCATTTTTGAACACTAAACACGTGTGCTTTCACGAGCGCGACGGAGACACTACTTGTCCGGAGCAGCGACCGTCTCGCTGTCTCCTGTCTCTGTCGCGGCGCGAACCGCCACCTTTAAAGGTGGCTGGTAGTACGGAGGCCTAGCAGAGCAAAAGATTGAACTAAAAGACCCCTTGGAAAGCCCGGCACCTCCACGAGATCCACCCTGGGCTGCCACAGGCAGGCGGACGCCGGAAGAGGGTGGGGTACCTGATATACGGGGAAGCCATAGAGCGGGGCTCCCAGATGATCTAGCGCAAAGAAAAGAAAAAGGGAAAACACGACTGGGATAGACTGTAATGGGCCACATGGCCTCAGGAACAGTCTAGCACAGGTATATCAGGACGGCGTACGGCGGACGGACTTTGACCTTTTTTGATCAGGACATCATGAAACGTCCAGAAAAAAATTTTGAGCCGAATCGGAGAGGTTGACCATTATCATGACCTAACCCCATACATTTAATTCCAGATTGAGGACCAAATTGGCTGCCATGAAATGTTTGAGCCTTACCTTAAACTACGATTTGTTGTTTTTCTCAGAACCAGGTTAGATGATACGGTGGCTGATAGTGAACTGGGCCTTCCTAATTACATTTTGTATAGAACAGACAGAACCGCACGTACGAGTACTAAAGCTATCGGAGGTGGCGTTTTGGTGGCTGTTTCTACGAGGATTCTTTCGTACCGTTGGAAGGTAAATTTTGACAACGTGGAGCATGTGTTTGAGGACAAACTAGAGCCGGAATTGGGTCCCTGACCCAAATTTTAGATTTTTTAGAAAATACTACCAAAATCTTCGTGGACGGCTGACGGACATTTGCTTATTATGATCAAGACACGCTGCAAAAAACATTTTTGGGCCGAATCGGAGAGATTCACTCTAATTATTCAAGGAGTAAACAACAAAAATCTGTTAGAACGTGCTCAAATTCGACATTCAGTATTTTTATTCATTGAGGTACCTATTCATCTTTTCTCTTATTTTCATGAAGGGTACCGCCGCTAAGTAGATAACAACTGAACTCATCAACTTCGTTAATCTTTATTATATTCCATTGTAAACACTTCACCGTAAAGATTAATGTAAATAACACCTCGCGCACTTCGATTATAAAATTTCAACGCTCACTTATGTCGGATCAACCGTGATTTCCAAGTCACCAAAATCGATTGGTTTCTGTATTTTTTGGAAGAGAAAAATTGATTTAATTTTGTTTTTTAATCGTGAAAGTGGAACGGGTGAATAGGCGGAAGGTGTTGTCGTTGAAGAGCTATTTTCTGCGGGCTTCGGCGGCGTCGTTTTTCTTGGTGATTTTGGCTTTGAGGTGCTCTTTGTACCCTTGAATGCCCTCCTGCCATTTGGTGACCGTCCCCTTTTCGCACACCCATATCTGTTCGGCGACCTGAAACACATGAATTGTGTTAGACACTTTCTCAAGGTTCCTTAACAATATTATTTCTTAACTCTTATGCTTTAGCAGAATACGCTTTACTGCCTATGTAAGTGCCTTACGAGCAGGCCTAAGACGGCACTATAACAATGACGAAGGAAGATGTTGAATTTATACTAGTTAAGCTGGCACTCGTAGGGAATAAATTGTGTTGTAGTGTGCAGACCTAAGAACTAAAACAACCTACCTGAAGTGATAAGAATTTGCTATTCGGTGCGGGCCAAAGACGACCCATTGTGACGTGTAAACCCTAAATTTCTGTGTGTTAATAAAAGTTTGCTTTTTAAAAACTAGAGTTTGTGTTTGCGAACCAAAACTTGTACATATGTTTGAGGACTATTGAATAAGAGAAAAAGATAAGCAAAAATAGCTCATTAGGTGAGAAGAGCACGGCAAAAGGGGTAATATGAATCAAAGTCTGGCTGAGTTCAGCCCCAGTGAATAAGTGGGTAACTCAAATTTCCCAACTTTTCAGGAGAGCGTCTTTAATGTTTGAACCACCACCTAAAATCCGGATTTTTGTTTTGGAAGTTGAAATTTGGAGGGAATCACCCTATTGCTACCTACATTTTACTATCACAACACCGATTCGGTTGACTTTATTGGGAATCTAATAATGAAGTTTACCGTCAATTTGAGATTGAGATGACCATATGGGCACAGACAATTTGGCTCGTACTTAACTAATTATTCATTTATTATAAACAATATTTTTATGAATTTGTCACTTTAAGTACCTTCTAATTTTGAGAATCCGTGAAAGAAAACAATTCTCACGCCAAAAGTAGTTTTATCATAATGTACATGGTACAATATGCTTATAAAAAACCCTGCAAATTCTTACACACGGGTTGGTTATTCCTCGAATGGTGGAAACAGTGGGTGTGGCGGGTCCCAGACCTATTCCAATCGATTCAGCGTCCAAAATTCAGTGGATTAGGTGGATACAAATCGTAGACAAGGTGGGGCGAGGAGGAGACCAGGCCGAGAAAAGGCGGAGACCAGGATGACACAAGGCGTAGGCGAAATAGAGACCAGAACCAGACAAGGCGGAGACCAGGATGACACAAGGCGGAGACCAGGATGACACAAGGCGGAGGCGAGATTTTTTTAAATTTTTTTTTATTAATTTAACTTTTTGTATATAACAATACTCTTTGTTGTGACAGTTGGTAGTGATACATGCAACCCTTTGCAGAGATTGCGTGGAACTTGATTGAAGGTCACTGTCCATTAACAGTCCTTCCGAATTTGAATAGCACACGAGTTCTCGAGTTCATTCACTGTCACTGATGGTTGGTAGGATGTCTATTGTACGTTTTCGTTTGAGTCTTCTTGATCCTTGGGGGCGGCTTTCTAGGGATGTCCAATAGGCTGCGAGGGCTTGATTTGGGTGGGGGTGAATGCTGGAGTGAAGTCTGGTAGAATTGGTTCTGATGCAGTCCATTACTTCAGGTATGTCCAAGTCCCGGTGAAGTGTTGCGTTGCTGACGTACCAAGGTGCGCGTGCGATCAGTCGTAGGGCCCTGTTCTGCTGTACCTGAATTCTTTTAATTTGGGTTTTGCTGGCTAGACCCCATATAGAGCATCCGTATAACCATACGGGCCTGATTAATACGAGGTAGAGCAGACGTTTGATAGATAGGTCCAGTGGCGATGCTGTCCCCATCAGAGGTTTCATCATGTTGATGCGAGTCCTGAGTCTCTTGACTAGGTCCCCAATGTGGTGATTGAAAGTGAGGTTTGACTGGGGATTAATCCCCGGGTAACGAACGTTCCCAACCTTTGGTACTTCTTCACGGCATAGAGTGATCGGGCGGGTCGAGTATATTCGTTTTAGGGTAAATGGGACCACTGCTGATTTTTGGGGATTCACTTTTGTTTTCCATTTCACGTTCCATGACTCTATGCTTCGCACGTGATGTTGCAATTTTTCAGAGGCCTTTACTCCGTCTTTATCCCGGGATAGAATACATTGATCATCCGCAAACATTGCTGTGACAGTTTCTGATGAATCTGGAACGTCCGAGACGTAAATCAAGTAGGCGATTGGTCCCCATACGCTGCCTTGCGGAACTGAAGCTGAAGCGCTTTTACTTAGCGACTTGGCATGGTCGCATTTAACGTGGAAAGTCCGCTCTGCCAAGAATGACTGCACTATGCGGTAGTAGGTGTCAGGGACGAGGGGTTTTATCTTGTATAGCAGTCCAGGATGCCATACCCTGTCAAATGCCTTTTCCGTGTCGAGAAACAAGCCGATGCATATTTCGCGTTTTTCAAAGGCGTCAAGGATTTCCTCGGTCACACGATGTAGCTGCTGTTGGCATGAGTGCATGTGCCGGAAACCGAACTGAAAATTAGGGATGACCGTTTCGAAAAATGGCATCAGCTTAGGCAGAAGAAGTCTCTCGAATATTTTGGAAAATATCGAGAGGAGGCTGATTGGGCGATAACTCCTGGGATCATGGGCGGACTTGTTTGGTTTGAGGATCATTATGATTTCAGCGTGTTTTCATTTCGAAGGAAAATGCGTTGTTCGGAGGACAGCGTTGTAGATTTGTGTAAGCAGGACGAGGGTCTTTTTGGGTAAATTCTTGAGCAGTGGTTGTGTGATGCCGTCGGGACCTGGGGATTTCTTTGTTGGTGAGCGGAAGATAGAGTTTTTCACCTCGGCTGGGCTGAAGAAATCTGTAAATGGTGTTAAGGGCAAAGGCTGAGAGATTACTTCTTCCACATGTGCATGAAACTCCGTGGGATCTGTGTCATTCGGAGAGAACTGCTCCACCAATTTTTCTGCAAATAAGCACGATTTTTCCTCGGGGGTGGAATACCACCTGTTATTGTCCTTCAGAGGGGGAATATAACGACGCTCTTTTAGAAGTGTTTTGCATTTTCTAAAAAGAGACCCATCACTCACCTCTAAGCTCATAATTTCATTCTCCTTTTCGTACTTTTTCAACTCCATGAGTGCATTTTTGAGTTTTATGGTCGCTCTGTTGTATGCCGTTTTGTGAGGAGGGTATTTTGACCTTTCCCAAAGTGATTTAGTTTGTGTTTAATTCTCAACAATTCCTCGATGTGAGGTGGAGTATATTTATGACAGCGGTGGGAGATTCTTTTCGGTGGAGTGTTTGCTTCCCTTGCCGCGAACTGAATTGTTTGAGTTAAGTGGCTTACGGCTATATCGATTATTGATTGGTTGATTATTGAAGGAATAACCAACCAAAACCAGGATGAGACAAGGCGGAGACCAGGATGAATCAAGGCGGAGGTGAGATGGAGACCAGGGTGAGACAAGGCGGAGACCAGGGTGAATCACGGCGGAGGCGAGATGGAGACCAGGGTGAGACAAGACGGAAACCAGAACGAGACATGGTGGAGTAAAAGGCGAAGACACTGCAAATTCTTACACAGAGGTTGGTTATTCCTCGGACCAGGCGCATGGAGACTCATTTCTTCAACATGGGGGAAATAGGGAAAACAGTGGATGCGGTACGTCTCAGACCCATTCCAATCGATTCAGTGTCCATGATTTAGTGGAAAATGATACCCCACACGCCTAGGTTCCAGGAACCTCAAAAACACGTATTCAAAATGGGTAATATATACCCAATTTGACCCATAACTTCTTCCAGTGGGTGCCAGTCGTCCTAGGACCCATTTCATTGGATTCAGCGTCCAAAATTTAGTGGAAAATGATACCCCACTCGCCTAGATCGCCCAAAATCTCGAAAATCCATTTTTCAAAAAACACATTTTGACCCCTACCCCACCCAAATTTGGTCCGATCGGACTGAAAAGCCGAAGAAAATTTTCTAAAAATCTGAAATTTGGGTCAGGGGTCTGTTCCCGGCCTAGGACGGTCCTCCAAGCTTTTCAGCCCGATTGGACCAAATTTGGACGGGGTAGGGGCCAAAATGTGTTTTTTGAAAAATGGTTTTTCGAGATAATGGGCGATTTAGGCGAGTGGGGTATCATTTTCCACTAGATTTTGGACGCTGAATCAAATGAAATGGGTCCCAGAACGATCGGCACCCACTGGAAGAAGTTATGGGTCAAATTGGGTATATATTACCCATTTTGAATATGAGTTTTTGAGATTTCTGGAACCTAGGCGTGTGGGGTACCATTTTCCGCTAAATCTTGGAAGCTGAATCCAATGAAGTGGGTCTCAGGACGATTGGCACCCACTGGAAGAAGTTATGGGTCAAATTGGGTATATATTACCCATTTTAAATATGTGTTTATGAGATTTCTGGTACCTGGGCGTGTAGGGTATCATTTTCCACTAAATCAAGGACACTGAATCGATTGGAATGGGTCGGGGACCCGCCGCACCCACTGTTTCCCCATTTTCCCCATGTTGAAGAAATGAGTCTACTTGCGCCTGGTCTGACGAATAACCAACCCCTGTGTAAGAATTTGCAGCGTTTTTGCCTTTTACTCCACCTTGTCTCGTCCTTGTTTCCGCCCTGTCTCATCCTGTTCTCCGCCTTGTCTACGATTTGTATCTGTAAGAGTTATATTCCTACCAGTTTTAGCCTCTAAGAGGACATCACTGCCAGGAATCTGTTTGTCCACCCAATGCCTAGACGCAACCTTTGAACTTGCATGGAAGGAGAAAAAGAACAACTGTTTTTTTTTGATTAGGTAATTAATATTCTCCAAAATTAAAACAATTAGGATCTATAAAATATTAACATGACAAAATGAATTCCTACCTATCAGCTCAACCAGATTGATCTTTCCTACCTCGCCTGTTCTTCTGGAAGGTCGGAGAGGGCGTGTTCCGGGCCGGACTTGAACTCCTGCGGTCCGGCTCGTGATTCTAGAGGTCTCTTAAGGCTGTCAAAGCACACACTTCACCTGCTGGACATAGAATAGTTTTTCCTCGATTTCTCGTGTTTTCTCCTGGGCCCAAAGTTTGCGCAAGTTTTCCTTTGGGCCCACCCCTCAGCCAATCGTTTGGTTTTAGGCGTCCCCAAAATTGCTCCAGACTCTTGGAGGGGGTTCGAAGGAGGATTTTATTCGGTGAAGTAAGCAGTGGTGGGATCTCGAAATATCCAATCGCTCGATGGGCGGTGTCTTCCCATCTGCTGACTCGCCGGACACGTGGAGCTTTTGAGAGCGCCTCAAAATCCGAAATGTTGCGGATTTCTCAGCGCTCGAGAGGCCCGTGAGAAAATGCTTTGCTGGTGGTCCTGCAGCGGCGGATGTCTGGGTTTCGAGTTTCCCAAGGGTGTCGTCTCCTCGCTGTTGTCGGGTCTGAGCGTACGACTTCAAATTGTACGGTTTTAAGTCGTACAACTCCCCCTTCTTCAAATGACGGTAGCCAGGGTGGTAAGTATTGCTGGCGCACGTCGAGGGTTGCTGCGGCCTCTGGTTGCTGGCGGTTGCCTCCTTTGTCTTCACTTTTTTTTTTTTTTTTTTTTTTCACGCTTTTTATGGCGGGTAATATGAACTACTCTGACTGTAACCTGATTGTTTTTATCCCCCTCATGAGAACCTGTTGACTTTATACAGTGATAATAAAATCTGCAAATTCTTACACACGGGTTGGTTATTCCTCGAATGGGGGAAACAGTGGGTGTCGCGGGTCCCAGACCCATTCCAATCGATTCAGGGTCCAAAATTTAGTGGAATATGATACCCCACACGCCTAGGCACCAGAAATCCTGACACATACCAAATGGGTGGATACATAACCATTTTGACCCATAACTTCTTCTGGTGGGTGCCAATCGTTCTGGGACACACATCATTGAATTCAGCGTCCAAAATTTAGTGGAAAATGATACCCCACACGCCTAGGTAGCAGAAATCCCGAAAACACATAATCAAATTGGGTAATAAATACCCAATTTGACCCATTACTTCTTCCAGTGGGTGCCAATTGTTCTGGGACCCATTTTATTGGATTCAGCGTCCAAAATTTAGTGGAAAATGATACCCCACTCGCCTAAATCACCCAAAATCTCGAAAATCCATTTTTCAAAAAACCCATTTTGACCCCTACCCCCTCCAAATTTGGTCCGATCGGGCTGAAAAGTTTCGAGGACCCATCTCGGCTGGGAACAGACCCCTGACCCAAATTTCAGATTTTTGGAACATTTTCCACTACCAAAAACGGCGTGGACAATGGACGGCGTACGGCGGACGGCGGACGGCGTACGGCGGACGGCGGACGGCGGACGGACATTGACCTTTTTGGTTGGTTATTCCTTGAATAATCAACCTATGTTTTTGATCAGGACATCATGAAACGTCCAGAAAAAAATTTTGAGCCGAATCGGAGAGGTTGACCATTATCATGAAAACATAGGTTGATTATTCAAGGAATAACCAACCAAAAATCTGAGTCAGGTTTCCATTCAGCCCAATAAACGTTCCCCCCTTGTTTACCTGACCATTATGGCGGGTAATATGAACTACTCTGACTGTAACCTGATTGTTTTTATCCCCCTCATGAGAACCTGTTGACTTTATACAGTGATAATAAAATCTGCAAATTCTTACACACGGGTTGGTTATTCCTCGAATGGGGGAAACAGTGGGTGTGGCGGGTCTCAGACCCATTCCAATTGATTCAGGATCCAAAATTTAGTGGAAAATGATACCCCACACGCCTAGGTACCAGAAATCTCGAAAACGCATATTCAATATGGGTAGTATATACCCAATTTGAACCATGACTTCTTCCAGTGGGTGCCGATCGTTCTGGGACTGGAAAATGATACCCCACTCGCCTAGATCGCCCAAAATCTCGAAAATCCATTTTTTAAAAAACACATTTTGACCCCTACCCCGCCCAAATTTGGTCCGATCGGGCTGAAAAGCTTGGAGGACCGTCCTGGACCGAAAACAGACCCCTGACCCAAATTTCAGATTTTTAGAAAATTTTCTACTACCAAAAACGGCGTGGACGGCGGACGGCGGACGGCGGACGGCGTACGGCGCGTACCGACCAACCCGTGTGTAAGAATTTGCAGCGTTTTCTGATCTAGACACATTGAAACGTCCAGAAAAAATTTTGAGCCGAATCGGAGAGGTTGACCATTTGCATGAAAACATAGGTTGATTATACAAGGAATAACCAACCAAAAGGTCAATGTCCGTACGCCGTACGCCGTCCACGCCATTTTTGGTAGTAGAAAATTTTCTAAAAATCTGAAATTTGGGTCGGGGGTCTGTTCCCGGCCTAGGACGGTCCTCCAAACTTTTCAGCCCGATTGGACCAAATTTGGGCGGGGTAGGGGTCATAATGTGTTTTTTGAAAAATGAATTTTCTAGATTTTGGGCGATCTGGGCGAGTGGGGTATCATTTTCCACTAAATTTTGGACGCTGAATCCAATGAAATGGGTCTCAAAACGATCGGCACCCTCTGGAAGAAGTTATGGGTCCAAATGGGTATATATTACCCATTTTGATTATGTGTTTTTGAGATTTCTGGAACCTAGGCGTGTGGGGTATCATTTTCCGCTAAATCTTGGACGCTAATTCCAATGAAGTGGGTCCCGGAACGATCGGCACCCACTGGAAGAAGTTATGGGTCAAATTGGGTATATACTACCCATTTTGAATATGCGTTTTCGAGATTTCCGGTACCTGGGCGTGTGGGGTATCATTTTCTACTAAATTTTGGATCCTAAATCGATTGGAATGGGTCTGGGACCCGCCGCACCCACTGTTTCCCTATTTTCCCCATGTTGAAGAAATGAGTCTCCATGCGCCTGGTCCGAGGAATAACCAACCTCTGTGTAAGAGTTTGCAGCGTTTTTTTAGAGTATCCAATGACTTTGCCAAATAGTTGAGTATTCTCCAATTATCATCTAGGAGATAATATATACTTAGAATATAAATGCGGTAGAAGTCTTGAGTTTTTCTCGTTCAGGTGTCCTAGGCGTGAGGAAGGTTGCAACAAAATAGATACACAACAACAACTCACTCTACATTTCGAGTAGAACAAGAAAGTTGGAGAGAAAGAATTCTAGGAATAGGCCCCAGGGGTTATGTTACACCCCTTTTCGTGAAATGAAACTAGTATTTTGACATTTTTTTATATAAATATAAAACGTTTTTCTTAACCGGCTTTCTTGTTTGTCCGCGAAATCTTTCAACTCAAATTTCGACCATTTATCGGCAATCTATAGTTCTGAAACTTTACATATAGATCAGAACCAGATGACAATGCAATATTATAATACTTTGATGAGGATAAAGGCAGGGGGGATAATCAGTGTGGGTGACTTCAGTTGAATAGACAAACAAAACACATCGTCATATTCCTGTCATTCATTCTATTCCTGTTGTTTATAACCAGCTGTTAAACTTAGCAACCAATTTTGAGCAGTTGCCTACAATTCTATTTACCGTCCTAGCTTTTTATACGTTTTCTCAATGTTGTATTGGTGGATTGGTGTCGTACTTTCCCAACACTTAAACGAAAGTAGAAGAAAGGAATTACAAGAATGTGAAAAATTTAAGAAAGAGAAAAGTAGGAAAAGTGAGAAAAGAAAGAAACAAGAAAAAGGTGAACGAAAAAAATAAAGAAAAGAAAAGTGAAATGGCTAAGGAGACTGCAACGCTCCGGCAAGACGGCTCAAGGTAAGTCTATAAATAATGATCAGCGCGAATTGCGATTGGCTCGAGATAGATAGATAGCGTAAAGCACTATCTCGCGCAAATGAAACGGAAGAGGAGCGTTCCTCTCGCCTTGAGGATCAAAGAGTTCGACAAGCTGAGTCCAGAGCGATAGAGACACCAGAAGAGCATGCAGAAAGACTACGACGAAAACGAGAGGCATATGCAGAGCGAGCAGCGAATAACGAGGACTTCTTTGCAACTGTCAACACTTTTTGCGACCGGAGCTGTGAGATTTGCCAGAAGAAGTGCTATCCGCACCAAGTGAAGAGGTATCGTTTGTCAACACCGAAAGTGTATTTGCCATCAGAACTGGCCTCCGAAAATGAATTTTTAAAAATAAAGCGATCGTTATTTAACGTTTCTCAAAAGTAACCGTTATGTTCATCCCTTGTTGAGAGGCCCCATGAACGGGGCGGAAAACGCCCCTGTTTCCATCACACCGTTACACTCCATCCCCGCCCCCCACCAAGGACCACCGCCGTGTAATTTGTTATTGCTTCCTGCAATTTAACTTGCACGGATTCATCACTCGGCCCGCCTGTTATCCTCACTCACTCACGCCCCGCTCTTCCGCCCTTTTCCCTCGCCGGGAGCGAAGATCGTCGAGGAAATCTCTTTCCATCTTCCTCTCTTACTCGCTGTTGAATTAAAGAAGACTCGGCTGATTGACTTCACCTCGCCTCCATATTATTCACTCACCCCCTCCCTCCCTCGCCACGCACGCCGCATCCCCGTAAGTGGAACTCGGGCGGAGGAGAGATGAACGAGTTGTGATCTCACAAATGCATCCCTCACGTTGTAATTCCAAGTTGTACGCCTGAATTCTCCACGAAGCAATTTATTTTACTCCCGTTTATCGCCCGGAAAAAACGTCAAAAAATAAATGAATGAATGAACAACCTCCCTTTCTGTGAGGCGATTGGCCTAAAAAGATAAGCAGTGACAAGAACGTTATTATGATAACGAATTAATTGATAAATGATTAGTAGGTAAAGTTACATAATCATTATTCCTAATAAGTTCTCAACAATATTTTGACCATGAGTATGATGGGATTACCAGCTGGTAATTAGCTGGGATAAACGCTGCAACTTTTATCACAGGAGTTGGTTATACCTCGGACCAGGCGCATGGAGACTCATTCCAATCGATTCAGCGTCCAAATTTTAGTGGAAAATGATACGCCACACGCCTAGGTACCAGAAATCTCGTAAGCTGGCTTTCGAAATAGGTAGATGGATAACAATTTTGACCCGAAACCTCTTTCGGTGAGAGCCAATCGTTCTGGGAACCGTCCCATTGGATTCAGCGTCCTAAATTTAGTCGAAAATAATACCCCACACGCTAGATTGCCGATAAACTCGAAAATCCATTTTTGAAAACACATTTTGACGTAGATTGATTATTCAAGGAATAACCAACCAAAACGTGCGCACCACCGCCGTGACGCTCCTCCGCCGTCCAAACCCAGCCCGCCGCCACAATTCCCCTAACCCCCCTCCCCACACCGTGAGAGATAGAAGATTTCTATTTGAAGTCAATTGAAAAGATGCACGCAATCAACCGGCGGGTAAAGTGGGAAAAGCACGACACGAACACGAGAGCAACAAGTGGGGAAAGAAGTGGCGACCGTGCGAGAGGTCGCCGTTTCGTGTCAACAGGGAAATTAAGCGGCGTAATAGGCCTATTACGCCCTCTCGAGCCTGCCGTCTTGTTTTACCGATCAATTTTGAAGTGATGGATGGTGTTTGTCGATTTGTCAGTAACGATACTGTTTTCAAAGTATCCACAGAAAAGTAAATTTTGAAACAATACTCAATGATAAAAAAAAAAAGAGTGACTATAGAAGAAATAATATGAAAAGAGCGATATTATGGAATGATTTTTCTCGTAAAATCGTCAATTTCCACATCAAAAATCACATTTTAAACCCATAATGTGGGTTTGTGGGTTGGAGGATGCGCAATTTTGTCAATTTTGGAATATTCCAGTAATGAACAATAAAGTTTGTCTCAAATTGATTCAACGATTGAGGAGGATAATGAGCTTTGGGTTTTTTTGTAGGGGGGGTTCATGTAGGAACATGGGCGTGTAATATTCTAGGTTTAAAATCAAACGTTCAACAGCTACTAATGTCGTGATGAAAGGGGTTGTTGAGGGTAGGTAAGTTGAAATTGATCTCTACCTCCCCCTATGGATCCGCCCTTGATCACAACTGGGGTGTCCTAGTGGAAAGGGCTCAAAGCGCTATGAGTTGAAAATCAATAAGTCAATCATTGAGGTTGAAGAGGGATTTGGTTTCATCTCTTTGAGGTCAATAGAGAGAGGACCAGTCGGGTTCCGTTAGAGAAAGGTTTACAGGTCGCGGCGGGGAAGGGGAGATATGGCGATATAAGAGGAATGATAAGGTATAAACGCGTCTCTGAAGGTGGTGACGGAGCCGAGTACGGGGAGGTTTAATCCGATCCCCAGAGAAGATCTAATAAGGTTAAAAGGAAAAAAGAACCTCGCTCTGAAAGATACTCCGCTCACGTTTTTCCTCTCTTACCTCTTCTTACCCTCTCTCTTCTACCCCTCGCCCGGCAACACACTCTTCTTGCGACCACAAAGAACATTTATTTATTTATTTATTTATTACAAATACGGGAACAAGCCCAATTACAATGAAAAAAAAAGAATCGTGGCAAAAATTATTAAAGAAAAAAAGTTACAATTCAGTGGGGGAAGAGATTATGATAACTTCTAATCGTCCATGTACACAATCACAAAGGAGGGGCAAAAAAGAAAAAGAAAACACGAAGGGATGTCTTCAGAGATGAGGTCGAAGCGGCGAATAAATTAATATGAGGGGGAGAGTCAGCAAGGAGTAACTGCAGCAAGAGCGGTCGGTCCGATATAACGAGTAGCCATGAAAGCCGAGTTCGTGCGTCTCCACATTATCCTTGAGCCATGTTTCGGTGAATATGACAAATCGCGGTGAATATGACAAATCGTACGTAGTGAGAGGTGCTTGGAGAGAAATTATTGTAAGTTTTGTGTTTAGGCCCCTTACATTTTGGTAAAACCCGGAGAAGGTTTTGGGGCTCGCTCGTTTTGGTTGGTCATTCCCCGAACAATCAACCTATGTTTTGACCCAGAGTCATTAGGGCTTTGGCTAGGATTAACAGGGACAACAGAGGGGATACCCGATACGTAGCATATAGTCATGCTCGTATCACCTTCATCGTGCAAGCGTCTTAACTCCTCACGCAATTGCCTTAAGTAATCACGCTGTGCTTGAGTTTTGTCAGATGCCGCCTCAAAAACCGGCGGCCGAGAAGAGCGATTAGCCATTAGAACGCTGGTTGCTGTGGAGGGGAGGTCGAACACTACCTTGATTGGTCTAATGCTATCAGATCTCCACTTGCCGATTCTGGAAATGGACCTAACAAGGCTTCTGAAGTCGGGCTTCAGTTTATCGAGGGCAACATTAATTTTGGACAAGTCGTCCTCTGCAGCCGCGATCTTCGAGGTAAGGGTCGATTCAGGGACTTTGAAAACCAAAATATTCGCAGCCCGACACGCAGCCTCTCTTCGGCCTCATGAACGGCCACCTCCAGTTCCCGAGAGCCAAGCCCACCAACAGTGCCAGGCCCCGACACTGGCTCAGAATGCTCCAAGGAATGTATCCGCCGGTCCATTTCGCCAATCTTGACATCGAAATCGGTTCGCAAGTCACCTACTTGGGCCTTGAGAGTCTCGTAGTTGTTAAGACAAGTATCTAACTTAGTTGACAACTCGGAAAACTTCGCCAGTAACTCTGATTTGATGGCTTCAGTGTCTCGTTTTAGAGCCTTGAGATCGGACGTATTTTCTTTCAGTGTTGATCCGAGGGAATCGACATCATCTTTGAGATCTTTCTTTAGGCCCAGTAATAGGCTCTCCAACTTGTCTGCAGAGGCTCGACAATCGGTGCACTTCCAGTTTGCTCTATTGGTTTTATTCATTTTTCTGAAGTTATCCTCCTTCATGCCAGCGCATATAAAGTGATAGAACCTCCGCAAAATACGCAACATATAACGTCCTCGGCTAACAACTCTTTAGGGCAACGGGCGCAGTCCATAGCTGTTCAAGTTCCGACTGGAGCAATATTGACAGTGTCGACGAGATGGGAGATAGCCGTGAGAGGAAAGACGTGCTTCCGGAGGTAGGAGGCGACAGAGAGTGGGAGACGACGCAAAGGTGGGGTATCGGCGATAGCGATAGCGGGCACCGGCACGTGGTTCCAATATTCGATCAGAAACGAGAATAATAATTAGTTCAATCACTCACTTCTTGAGGGCTGGATACAGAGCCAGATCACACCAAAATTCGCACAGCGATGAATGGCGACCTGAGCGTGATTATGGCCGAATCTGGTAGCAAACCGTTAATTGGAAAGTCCGTTTAGGTGAGATGGCAAATGGAGCGTGAGCGGACGGTGTTTCCTCTTACAGGAGCGAACGTAGACTGTAAGTCAGTAATATGTGAACTAATCTTTCCTGATTAAACACCCTGTCTAGTAAACTCTCCCTATGAAAACTGCAAGTCCTGCAGCTCCCTCTGGCTCCGCGTAAGCATTCAATCCCGTTTCTTGTGGCAATTTCCTCTCTCTTGTTTTCACCCACTCTCCTCGTGAATTGTTTCATTATATAATTGCATCACTTTCAAATGCGCAAGAGTGAACCCTGGCTACAAATCCAACTCCTTCGAGTACGTCCTAGTATTTCTAATTGCCCCAAGAAAAGCTTCAACAAAGTCTTCGTCCATTACATTTGAATTCCAATTACTCATTGACTTTAACATGTCCTGATCAAAAAACGCTGCAAATTCTTACACAGGGGTTGGTTATTCCTCGGATCAGGCGCATGGAAACTGATTTAAAAACATGGGGGAAATGGGGAAAACGGTGGGTGCGGCGGGTCCCAGACCCATTCCAATCGATTCAGTGTCCATGATTTAGTGGAAAATGATACCCCACACGCCCAGGTACCAGAAATCTCATAAACACATATTCAAAATGAGTAATATATACCCAATTTGACCCATAACTTGACCTTTTGGTTGGTTATTCCTTGAATAATCAACCTATGTTTTCATGCAAATGGTCAACCTCTCCGATTCGGCTCAAAATTTTTTTCTGGACGTTTCATGATGTCCTGATCAAAAAAGGTCAATGTCCGTCCGCCGTACGCCGTCCGCCGTCCACGCCGTTTTTGGTAGTAGAAAATTTTCTAAAAATCTGAAATTTGGGTCAGGGGTCTGTTCCCGGCCTAGGACGGTCCTCCAAGCTTTTCAGCCCGATCGGACCAAATTTGGGCGGGGTAGGGGTCAAAATGTGTTTTTTGAAAAATGGATTTTCGAGATTTTGGGCGATCTAGGCGAGTGGGGTATCATTTTCCACTAAATTTTGGACGCTGAATCCAAAGAAATGGGTCCCAGAACGATCGGCACCCATTGGAAAAAGTTATGGGTCAAATTGGGTATATATTACCCATTTTGAATATGTGTTTTTGAGATTTCTGGAACCTAGGCGTGTGGGGTATCATTTTCCGCTAAATCATGGACGCTAATTTCAATGAAGTGGGTCCCGGAACGATTGGCACCTCTGGAAGAAGTTATTGGTCAAATTGGGTATATATTACCCATTTTGAATATGCGTTTTCGAGATTTCCGGTACCTGGGCGTGTGGGGTATCATTTTCTACTAAATTCTGGATCCTGAATCGATTGGAATGGGTCTGGGACCTGCCGCACCCACTGTTTCCCCATTTCCCCCATGTTGAAGAAATGAGTCTCCATGCGCCTGGTCCGAGGAATAACCAACCCCTGTGTAAGAATTTGCAGCGTTTTTGTTGATAAATTCCAACGGCTTTTCACTTGAAGCATAATATTACATCCGTAAAAACTTATGCATCAGCTTAGTTATGCATATTCATGTTTGGTTCAGGATATTTGTTTCAAATTGTCAACAATTTCAGAAGCACACCCAGTCCAGATACCGCCTTCTGGTAAAACGGTTCCAATGTCGACTAGATAAACAATTTTACCTTTTTCACCAATACGTAAATATCTCTTATCCGAGAAATGTTGATGATATTCTTCTCCAGATGTCACAGATTCGGTCATTCGCTTCCAGCGTGTCTTGAATAGTGTCCTTCCACAACTGATTGTGTCACAACTCCTTTATACCCAAGCTAGAGATCCACTCTCGGCCATTAGTCATTTCCACCTGATTCAAAGACCATCCAGGTTTTCCATTCAAAATTTCAACAGACCCTCTCCCAGGAATTCTGCTTCAAGTCCTTCACTCCTTTCTTTGTAGCTAATCCGATCCAGAATCCGCCACTTGTGGCACAGGTACAACCTCTGTCGGTCTCAGCACCTCATAATAATCTTCCCGACACTTGTGTCCTGCAATTTGCATCCAATTTGCCCAATATCAATTTATTTAATTTATTCCTCTTCCACGTTTCTCCATCAAAACGATTTCCAACACAACACATCCAATTAAATTTGATGATTTCATCCATTTAAAAATGATTCCCATCATTTAAATCCAGTGTGTTCAAAACAAATTTTTCAATATCCAACTGTTGCTTAGTAAGTTATATCTTCTTCCGTTTATATTCTGTGAATTAACTTAATGCTTGATGCATTCGTGATTCTCGTTCATTTATTGCTCGACCGTTCCTCAGTTCCACATTCCTTTTCCAACACTTCCAAGAGTAACTTCCCCATTCCAATTATCCATATCCAATTTTCCAATTAATATCCAAGTAAGTTTCCTATTCCAATTTCCAATTGGTCAGCCAATATCCAAGTCATTTTCCTGTTCCGATTTCCAATTATTGGTCTACCAATATTCAAGTAAGTAGTGTGAAAATGTATGTTCTGCCTATCATCAGCTGACTGATAAGAGCCCCCTTCTGACGTCACGCCCCCCTCTGACGTCATGCCCCCCTCTGACGTCACGTGAGGTAGGTCGGTGGGTATTTTCGCGGTATTTTTTGAATATCTCCACCCCCCTCCCCTCCTGATATTTTCGCGGTACTATTTGAATGTCTCCACCCCCCCCCCCCCTCACCCCCTCCTGATAATGATTATAAACTGCCAAAAATTATTTTTGGATGGGCCATAATTTGGGCAATTTACTCAACCTAAGATGGTCGTGTTTGGGCTCATTTTAAAGCCCTTTATCACCAGATATCACTTTTAATACAAAAATTATTTTTGGATGGGCCATAATTTGGGCAATTTACTCAACGTAAGATGGTCGTGTTTGGGCTCATTTTAAAGCCCTTTATCACCAGATATCACTTTTAATACAAAAATTATTTTTGGATGGGCCATAATTTGGGCAGTTTACTCAACGTAAGATGGTCGTGTTTGGGCTCATTTTAAAGCCCTTGATCACCAGATATCACTTTTAATAATCAAATACCAATTATTTTGGGAGTGGGCCATTAAATTTGAGTTTTGGGGTGGGCCAATTTTTTGGGCAATTTACTCAACGTAAGATGGTCGTGTTTGGGCTCATACCTCTAACGCGATGGAAAGCATTTTCATGAGTGACAATGAGAATTACTGCGATGAAACCATAAATCATGATCCTCCTCCCAGTACAGAGATGTTAGAATGTAAAAGTGAAGGTCCGACAACTCCTCCATTCTTTACTACCCCATTATCGTCAACACCTAACGCACATTCCACCTACATGATGACCACTCCTCAAAAATCGACGCTTGTTAGAAGAATAAAACGAGACGTAACGAAGAGGTCAAGTTCATCAGCAGGAAATGATTTAGGAACAGTTCGCGCAGCCACAACTACGCCTGAAGGGCAAAAGATGACAAGAGACTTTGTAAACAGGTGGCCATCGTATGCTTCAGTTTATATAAAATATCTCACGACTGGGAAATGGCCCGGATCTCCGAATTCTCTCGATAAATGCTACGGTCCAACAGTGAATAGACATGGTGTGTCTCTAGGTGCAGCTAAGTTGACCTTTGATGAAAATTTTCTATACGTGGGTGGAAACCCCTTCAAAGCCACCCCGGGGTTGTATGAACTGATTTTTCTAAAGGACCCAAAAAACTACAGCCTCGAAGATTTCGACAATTATATTAATATTGTGAAAAAGAGTTGCGTTGCACATCATGGATACGACGTATTCAGGCCATTGAATCGTTTCGGGGGTGACAAGTATACGTCAATAATAAAGAAAATCTATCCTTCCAAGCAAAGAAAGGACAATGTTTCTATTAAAGAGGAAAACGATAAAATTGGGTGCGGAATGTCCAATCTGTTTACACACTTTCGGGAGTTCAACGAGAAACGTACGCTCAATTCGATTATCGTCGAAAAAGACCCCAACAAACTCGTCCACCAGCTTGAGCTAACATTGGGCTCGTTTGACGCTGGTAATTCTCGACTACAGAGCACAGCCAACAAAATAATTGATCGATTGGAAGAATTGGGTTACATTTATTAGAGGTTTCTAAAATAAAACGGAAACGAAATAAATGCCTTCAAACAAATTTGGGGGGGAGGAAGAATCGAATTTTAGTACGTGAAAAGCCCACCATGCTTTCGCACGCCACTAACAAAAGATACGTTGATGATTCCGTCAAAATTTTGGCACAAAGAATTCGGGATGAGGTCAAGTTGGAAATTACGAGATTACGTTTGGAATGGAAAACGGACGTTGCGTTGGCTCTCTCTACGTTCAAAAACAATAACATTTTAAAAAATTCCAGCAGTACTCATTGAGATCCCGTGTGATAAAGATACAGCTTTGATAGACATGTCTTCAATGGTTATTGATTTGACTCTCCAGTGTGAAAATGTGATCAAGGAACTTTCCCTCATCGCTCATGACGGCCCTTCAACGTTCCTGCTCATATAGGTAAGAAATCACCTTGCTATGCTATTCAGCGAAGCAGTTTCAGCGACCCCCACTCCACCACCAATCACATGACCATTGGCTCCGCCCACTAGCATACCAGTTTTCCTTGTTCAACTAGCCTGTATGACGTCATCCTGTATGGACTACCACTAGCCCTGCACACATTGCACAACTGTAGTAGATTAGGCCTACCCACTAAGAGCTTACTTGGAGTTACATTTTGGCTTGGTAAGATTGGTGGTTGACTTGGAAAAATATCTCCCAATAAGTCTTATTTAAAATAGATTCTAGTGGATAGGATTGTAAGGGTATAGGACATAAAATCAAAGTCAAAGTAACAATAATATATTTATTTATTAATAATATATTCGTACATTTTACTCCAGTTACAATATTTAAAATTACATACAGAATACAACTCTTTCCTTATGTCTGCTGGGATTGTGCTTTAGGACATCCAACTTAATTCTAATTTTATAATTTAAATCTATGTTGGAGCTCTCAAACTCTTCCTCCAACCAATAATTAGATACATACAATTCTTCTAGGCTCTCAAACTGCAGAATATACCGAATTTTGTTTCTATTGTGCACTTCTTTTATTGCAATAATGACCAACTCTGTACCTTCTGGTAACTCTTCCAGTCTCTTACACTGTCCTACTTTCACTTTTCCTTTAATTTCCAGCATAGTAATGTTGTTGAATTGCTCCACTTCTGTCTGTGTAAAGGGAGTGTCTTCCAACTTTTTCCACATATCCGATAAGAACTTTAAAACCTGTATTTTAGGGAATGTATGTCCATTGTAGCATGTCATACCATTCATGGTAATCTCACAAATGGTTTCTCTCCTTGGTAGGCAAACAATTTCTTTTTGGTCATTGTAAGGGATTACAAAATAGCCCATTTTCTTAAGGTCTTTTATTGCTTTGTATGCATTGACAAAAACATTTTTGTGGTATCCTTTAACAATGTACACATGTTTTGACCCATCTTTTTCCCCTAGAACCCCCACATACGGAAATTTACTCTTATTGTTGACAGTAAATGCAGTTACATTATACACCCCTGTTGGTTCAAAATTCCGCCAATGTGAATGGAAATATGGTTCAAGTTCATCTCTCAAATTTTCAATCTCTTTCTCAAACTCTAGTAGCTGTTTGTGCTGTTTCTTTATGGTCTCTGTAGCCTCTAGAAATTCTATTTTCCTACGTTTTAGATTAATTTCATCTAGCTCTAGCTTACGCTTCCTGGCAGATAGCACTGTGATTGGGAACAAAGGTTCTATTTCTGTAACAGGATAGGGGACGAGGTTAGAGGTTATGTTTGCTCTTTTTCGTAAAACTTGTGGTATTACATTACTAGTTTTTACAAGACCCATCTCATCTAGATTAACCTCTTTGGCTATGGTAGAGAAAAAAGTGGATGTTCTGGTAAAATATGTCTCACCAATCTTAATATAGCACTTTTGCATAAAACTAATATTGTCCTTGTTGTCTGTATCCTCTACAATTTCCACATAATTAATGGGAAGTAGATTGAAGCTGTATGCAGAAATTACATAAGAAATTATTTTATCTCGATGTTGTGGATTGGTGGGTAGCTTTACTTGCACTCCAGTCAATTTCTTAGTATTGCTATTTCCCCAGTAAACAAATTGTAAGAGATTGTTAAATACCAAGCAACAGCTATTTTTTAAATTATCTGTCAGTTTGGTCCACATTTTAGCAAGGGATACAGAAAATATAGGAGCATTTTGGAAATAATTTTTACTGTCATTTAAGAGTGACATGCAGTCTCCAATAGGGTCAAATTGTTTTGAGCTGTACCTATTTTCCATGCTATAGTTATAAATTGTTGTTTCTAAACGTGTAATACCGTGCATTTTAGCCAAATCAGAGGTAAAGGTTCCACATAATCTTGTATCTGGACAGGCAATAAAGTCTAAAATATGGTTACCTAACTGCTTATTCACACCAGGGCTTGTCATTTGACAAATGAATTTATTATAGATTTTTACTCTCACATTATTATTAACCCAAGTCAAGCAATCAATCCCAACAGTTCTATCATTATCCACAATTACATTATAGTCTTCTTTATATTCTCCTTGGAAACAAAATGCATGATGTGTAGTTAGAAAGTCACACATTCCACCCTTGTTAAATATTCCAGCAAAGTCCTGTGTGATGTCCAAGTCCAGAAGATAGAAATGCTCCTTCCCAAGCTGCTCCAATATTGTTGGTAACTCCTCCATCAATGTAACAATAGGAACATCGGCAAGCTCCACTTTGTAGGGTATTCCAACCGGATTCTGGTACTTATGCTTCACCTCTCTGTAGTTGTCATCTCCAAGCACTTGTAGAATCTTCTTAGACATATCACTTCCACTGTCCAATAAGTATGGCAACTTTGCTTTAACTCCATGCTTAGCTGACACCATGTTGGAGAATTTTCCTCTCAAGTATAAATTGTATGCTCCACACATCTCCTTTTTTAGAACAAAACGTCTCTTATCCAGTTCCTCACAGTCCACCAAGTCACAAACTTTCACAAGCATAATGTTGTCGCAAAAGGGCTCTGTAATGGGGATAAGATTTGAGTCATTGTGCACCATTAGTTCTTCTCCAGTAGTGTAGTCAATTTTTCCAATGTCTGTAGCAAGGTTGTCATTACACAGGTTTTCTGTTAGCAGCCACAAACCAAATCGCTCATTAGTAGGCTTCATTTTATTACCATAAAGCTGAGATACACTAAACACTTTAGAAGAAGCCATGTTTACTCTTTCGCTGGCTTGATCAAACTGAGCGAATTCATGTTGCTGTGCAGTATTTATAAGAAGACAGCTAGGGAGGAGGGAGTATTGCGCATGCGCACAACTGTAGTAGATTATTGCATAATGTTGTGCAATGTGTGCAGGGCTAGTGGTAGTCCATACAGGATGACGTCATACAGGCTAGTTGAACAAGGAAAACTGGTATGCTAGTGGGCGGAGCCAATGGTCATGTGATTGGTGGTGGAGTGGGGGTCGCTGAAACTGCTTCGCTGAATAGCATAGCAAGGTGATTTCTTACCTATATGAATCTAGACGCATGCATCAGCGTTTTGTGAAGGTAAATATTTTTCATAATTCCCAAGCTCGTAACTTCTGGGAGCATGATATAGCTAAGTCAGTTGCCCAAATAATGGCCCACTTGCCAAAATAGTTGGTATTTGATTATTAAAAGTGATATCTGGTGATCAAGGGCTTTAAAATGAGCCCAAACACGGCCATCTTACGTTGAGTAAACTGCCCAAAAAATTGGCCCACCCCCAAACTCAAATTTAATGGCCCACTCCCAAAATAATTGGTATTTGATTATTAAAAGTGATATCTGGTGATAAAGGGCTTTAAAATGAGCCCAAACACGACCATCTTACGTTGAGTAAATTGCCCAAATTATGGCCCATCCAAAAATAATTTTTGTATTAAAAGTGATATCTGGTGATAAAGGGCTTTAAAATGAGCCCAAACACGACCATCTTACGTTGAGTAAATTGCCCAAATTATGGCCCATCCAAAAATAATTTTTGGCAGTTTATAATCATTATCAGGAGGGGGTGAGGGGGGGGGGGGAGACATTCAAATAGTACCGCGAAAATATCAGGAGGGGAGGGGGGTGGAGATATTCAAAAAATACCGCGAAAATACCCACCGACCTACCTCACGTGACGTCAGAGGGGGGCATGACGTCAGAGGGGGGCGTGACGTCAGAAGGGGGCTCTTATCAGTCAGCTGATGATAGGCAGAACATACAATTTCACACTACTTAAAAATCTGAGTCAGGTTTGTAATCAGCCCAATAAACGTCCCCCCCTTGTTTACCAGACCATTATGGCGGGTAATATGAACTACTCTGACTGCAACCTAATCGTTTTTATCCCCCTCATGAGAACCTGTTGTCTTCATAGAGTGATAATAGAAATCTGAGTCAGGTTTGTAATCAGCCAAATAAACGTCCCCCCCTTGTTTACCAGACCATTATGGCGGGTAATATGAACTACTCTGACTGCAACCTAATCGTTTTTATCCCCGTCATGAGAACCTGTTGTCTTCATAGAGTGATAATAAAAATCTGAGTCAGGTTTGTAATCAGCCCAGTAAACGTCCCCCCCTTGTTTACCAGACCATTATGGCGAGTAATATGAACTACTCTGACTGCAACCTAATCGTTTTTATCCCCCTCATGAGAACCTGTTGTCTTCATAGAGTGATAATTAAAATCTGAGTCAGGTTTGTAATCAGCCCAAAAAACGTCCCCCCCTTGTTTACCAGACCATTATGGCGGGTAATATGAACTACTCTGACTGCAACCTAATCGTTTTTATCCCCCTCATGAGAACCTGTTGTCTTTAGAGAGTGATAATAAAAATCTGAGTCAGGTTTCCATTCAGCCCAATGAACATCCCCCCCTTGTTTACCTGACCATAATGGCGGGTAATATGAACTACTCTGACTGCAACCTAATTGTTTTTATCCCCCACATGAGAACCTGTTGTCTTTATACAATGCTAATAAAAATCTGAGTCAGGTTTCCATTCAGCCCAATAAACGTCCCCCCCTTGTTTACCAGACCGTAATGGCTGGTAATATGAACTACTCTGACTGCAACCTAATCGTTTTTATCCCCCTCATGAGAACCTGTTGTCTTTATAGAGTGATAATAGAAATCTGAGTCAGGTTTGTAATCAGCCCAATAAACGTCCCCCCCTTGTTTACCAGACCATTATGGCGGGTAATATGAACTCTTCTGACAGCAACCTACTTGTTTTTATCCCCCTCATGAGAACCTGTTGTCCTCATGGAGTGATAATTAAAATCTGAGTCAGGTTTGTAATCAGCCCAATAAACGTCCCCCCCTTGTTTACCAGACCATTATGGCGGGTAATATGAACTCTTCTGACTGCAACCTACTTGTTTTTATCCCCCTCATGAGAACCTGTTGTCTTTATACAGTGATAATAAAAATCTGAGTCAGGTTTGTAATCAGCCCAATAAACGTCCCCCCCTTGTTTACCAGACCATTATGGCGGGTAATATGAACTAATCTGACTGCAACCTAATCGTTTTTATCCCCCTCATGAGAACCTGTTGTCTTCATAAAGTGATAATAAAAATCTGAGTCAGGTTTGTAATCAGCCCAATAAACGTCCCCCCCTTGTTTACCAGACCATTATGGCGAGTAATATGAACTACTCTGACTGCAACCTAATCGTTTTTATCCCCGTCATGAGAACCTGTTGTCTTCATAGAGTGATAATAAAATTCTGAGTCAGGTTTGTAATCAGCCCAATAAACGTCCCCCCCTTGTTTACCAGACCATTATGGCGGGTAATATGAACTACTCTGACTGCAACCTGAATGTTTTTATCCCCCTCATGAGAACCTGTTGTCTTTATACAGTGATAATAAAAATCTGAGTCAGGTTTGTAATCAGCCCAATAAATGTCCCCCCCTTGTTTACCAGACCATTATGGCGGGTAATATGAACTACTCTGACTGCAACCTAATTGTTTTTATCCCCCACATGAGAACCTGTTGTCTTTATACAGTGATAATAAAAATCTGAGTCAGGTTTGTAATCAGCCCAATAAACGTCCCCCCCTTGTTTACCAGACCATTATGGCGGGTAATATGAACTACTCTGACTGCAACCTAATCGTTTTTATCCCCCTCATGAGAACCTGTTGTCTTCATAGAGTGATAATAAAAATCTGAGTCAGGTTTGTAATCAGCCCAATAAACGTCCCCCTCTTGTTTACCAGACCATTATGGCGGGTAATATGAACTACTCTGACTGCAACCTAATCGTTTTTATCCCCCTCATGAGAACCTGTTGTCTTCATAGAGTGATAATAAAAATCTGAGTCAGGTTTGTAATCAGCCCAATAAACGTCCCCCCCTTGTTTACCAGACCATTATGGCGGGTAATATGAACTACTCTGACTGCAACCTAATCGTTTTTATCCCCCTCATGAGAACTTGTTGTGTTCATAAAGTGATAATAAAAATCTGAGTCAGGTTTGTAATCAGCCCAATAAACGTTCCCCCCTTGTTTACCAGACCATAATGGCGGGTAATATGAACTACTCTGACTGCAACCTAATCGTTTTTATCCCCCTCATGAGAACATGTTGTCTTTAGAGAGTGATAATAAAAATCTGAGTCAGGTTTCCATTCAGCCCAATAAACATCTCCCCCTTGTTTACCAGACCATAATGGCGGGTAATATGAACTACTATGACTGCAACCTAATTGTTTTTATCCCCCACATGAGAACCTGTTGTCTTTATACAATGATAATAAAAATCTGAGTCAGGTTTCCATTCAGCCCAATAAACGTCCCCCCCTTGTTTACCAGACCGTAATGGCTGGTAATATGAACTACTCTGACTGCAACCTAATCGTTTTTATCCCCCTCATGAGAACCTGTTGTCTTTATAGAGTGATAATAGAAATCTGAGTCAGGTTTGTAATCAGCCCAATAAACGTCCCCCCCTTGTTTGATATAGCTAAGTCAGTTGCCCAAATAATGGCCCACTTGCCAAAATAGTTGGTATTTGATTATTAAAAGTGATATCTGGTGATCAAGGGCTTTAAAATGAGCCCAAACATGGCCATCTTACGTTGAGTAAACTGCCCAAAAAATTGGCCCACCCCCAAACTCAAATTTAATGGCCCACTCCCAAAATAATTGGTATTTGATTATTAAAAGTGATATCTGGTGATAAAGGGCTTTAAAATGAGCCCAAACACGACCATCTTACGTTGAGTAAATTGCCCAAATTATGGCCCATCCAAAAATAATTTTTGTATTAAAAGTGATATCTGGTGATAAAGGGCTTTAAAATGAGCCCAAACACGACCATCTTACGTTGAGTAAATTGCCCAAATTATGGCCCATCCAAAAATAATTTTTGGCAGTTTATAATCATTATCAGGAGGGGGTGAGGGGGGGGGGGGAGACATTCAAATAGTACCGCGAAAATATCAGGAGGGGAGGGGGGTGGAGATATTCAAAAAATACCGCGAAAATACCCACCGACCTACCTCACGTGACGTCAGAGGGGGGCATGACGTCAGAGGGGGGCGTGACGTCAGAAGGGGGCTCTTATCAGTCAGCTGATGATAGGCAGAACATACAATTTCACACTACTTAAAAATCTGAGTCAGGTTTGTAATCAGCCCAATAAACGTCCCCCCCTTGTTTACCAGACCATTATGGCGGGTAATATGAACTACTCTGACTGCAACCTAATCGTTTTTATCCCCCTCATGAGAACCTGTTGTCTTCATAGAGTGATAATAGAAATCTGAGTCAGGTTTGTAATCAGCCAAATAAACGTCCCCCCCTTGTTTACCAGACCATTATGGCGGGTAATATGAACTACTCTGACTGCAACCTAATCGTTTTTATCCCCGTCATGAGAACCTGTTGTCTTCATAGAGTGATAATAAAAATCTGAGTCAGGTTTGTAATCAGCCCAGTAAACGTCCCCCCCTTGTTTACCAGACCATTATGGCGAGTAATATGAACTACTCTGACTGCAACCTAATCGTTTTTATCCCCCTCATGAGAACCTGTTGTCTTCATAGAGTGATAATTAAAATCTGAGTCAGGTTTGTAATCAGCCCAATAAACGTCCCCCCCTTGTTTACCAGACCATTATGGCGGGTAATATGAACTACTCTGACTGCAACCTAATCGTTTTTATCCCCCTCATGAGAACCTGTTGTCTTTAGAGAGTGATAATAAAAATCTGAGTCAGGTTTCCATTCAGCCCAATGAACATCCCCCCCTTGTTTACCTGACCATAATGGCGGGTAATATGAACTACTCTGACTGCAACCTAATTGTTTTTATCCCCCACATGAGAACCTGTTGTCTTTATACAATGATAATAAAAATCTGAGTCAGGTTTGTAATCAGCCCAATAAACGTCCCCCCCTTGTTTACCAGACCGTAATGGCTGGTAATATGAACTACTCTGACTGCAACCTAATCGTTTTTATCCCCCTCATGAGAACCTGTTGTCTTTATAGAGTGATAATAGAAATCTGAGTCAGGTTTGTAATCAGCCCAATAAACGTCCCCCCCTTGTTTACCAGACCATTATGGCGGGTAATATGAACTCTTCTGACAGCAACCTACTTGTTTTTATCCCCCTCATGAGAACCTGTTGTCCTCATGGAGTGATAATTAAAATCTGAGTCAGGTTTGTAATCAGCCCAATAAACGTCCCCCCCTTGTTTACCAGACCATTATGGCGGGTAATATGAACTCTTCTGACTGCAACCTACTTGTTTTTATCCCCCTCATGAGAACCTGTTGTCTTTATACAGTGATAATAAAAATCTGAGTCAGGTTTGTAATCAGCCCAATAAACGTCCCCCCCTTGTTTACCAGACCATTATGGCGGGTAATATGAACTAATCTGACTGCAACCTAATCGTTTTTATCCCCCTCATGAGAACCTGTTGTCTTCATAAAGTGATAATAAAAATCTGAGTCAGGTTTGTAATCAGCCCAATAAACGTCCCCCCCTTGTTTACCAGACCATTATGGCGAGTAATATGAACTACTCTGACTGCAACCTAATCGTTTTTATCCCCGTCATGAGAACCTGTTGTCTTCATAGAGTGATAATAAAATTCTGAGTCAGGTTTGTAATCAGCCCAATAAACGTCCCCCCCTTGTTTACCAGACCATTATGGCGGGTAATATGAACTACTCTGACTGCAACCTGAATGTTTTTATCCCCCTCATGAGAACCTGTTGTCTTTATACAGTGATAATAAAAATCTGAGTCAGGTTTGTAATCAGCCCAATAAATGTCCCCCCCTTGTTTACCAGACCATTATGGCGGGTAATATGAACTACTCTGACTGCAACCTAATTGTTTTTATCCCCCACATGAGAACCTGTTGTCTTTATACAGTGATAATAAAAATCTGAGTCAGGTTTGTAATCAGCCCAATAAACGTCCCCCCCTTGTTTACCAGACCATTATGGCGGGTAATATGAACTACTCTGACTGCAACCTAATCGTTTTTATCCCCCTCATGAGAACCTGTTGTCTTCATAGAGTGATAATAAAAATCTGAGTCAGGTTTGTAATCAGCCCAATAAACGTCCCCCTCTTGTTTACCAGACCATTATGGCGGGTAATATGAACTACTCTGACTGCAACCTAATCGTTTTTATCCCCCTCATGAGAACCTGTTGTCTTCATAGAGTGATAATAAAAATCTGAGTCAGGTTTGTAATCAGCCCAATAAACGTCCCCCCCTTGTTTACCAGACCATTATGGCGGGTAATATGAACTACTCTGACTGCAACCTAATCGTTTTTATCCCCCTCATGAGAACTTGTTGTCTTCATAAAGTGATAATAAAAATCTGAGTCAGGTTTGTAATCAGCCCAATAAACGTTCCCCCCTTGTTTACCAGACCATAATGGCGGGTAATATGAACTACTCTGACTGCAACCTAATCGTTTTTATCCCCCTCATGAGAACCTGTTGTCTTTAGAGAGTGATAATAAAAATCTGAGTCAGGTTTCCATTCAGCCCAATAAACATCCCCTTGTTTACCAGACCATAATGGCGGGTAATATGAACTACTATGACTGCAACCTAATTGTTTTTATCCCCCACATGAGAACCTGTTGTCTTTATACAATGATAATAAAAATCGCCCAAGAAAACGTCCCCCCCTTGTTTACCAGACCGTAATGGCTGGTAATATGAACTACTCTGACTGCAACCTAATCGTTTTTATCCCCCTCATGAGAACCTGTTGTCTTTATAGAGTGATAATAAAATCTGAGTCAGGTTTGTAATCAGCCCAATAAACGTCCCCCCTTGTTTACCAGACCATTATGGCGGGTAATATGAACTACTCTGACTGCAACCTATGTTTTTATCCCCCTCATGAGAACCTGTTGTCTTATAGAGTGATAATAAAAATCTGAGTCAGGTTTGTAATCAGCCCAATAAACGTCCCCCCCTTGTTTACCAGACCATTATGGCGGGTAATATGAACTACTCTGACTGCAACCCTAATCGTTTTTATCCCCCTCATGAGAACCTGTTGTCCTTATAGAGTGATAATAAAAATCTGAGTCAGGTTTGTAATCAGCCCAATAAACGTCCCCCCCCTTGTTTACCAGACCATTATGGCGGGTAATATGAACTACTCTGACTGCAACCTAATCGTTTTTATCCCCCTCATGAGAACCTGTTGTCTTTATAGAGTGATAATAAAAATCTGAGTCAGGTTTGTAATCAGCCCAATAAACGTCCCCCCCTTGTTTACCAGACCATTATGGCGGGTAATATGAACTACTCTGACTGCAACCTGAATGTTTTTATCCCCCTCATGAGAACCTGTTGTCTTATACAGTTGATAATAAAAATCTGAGTCAGGTTGTAATCAGCCCAATAAACGTCCCCCCCCCTTGTTTACCAGACCATATAAAACATTCAGGTTCAGCCAGAGTAGTTCATATTACCCCCATAATGGTCTGGTAAACAAGGGGGGGACGTTTATTGGGCTGATTACAAACCTGACTCAGATTTTTATTATCACTCTATGAAGACAACAGGTTCTCATGAGGGGGATATAAAAACGATTAGGTTGCAGTCAGAGTAGTTCATATTACCCGCCATAATGGTCTGGTAAACAAGGGGGGACGTTTATGGGCTGATTACAAACCTGACTCAGATTTTATTTCACTTATAAGACAACAGGTTCCATGAGGGGATAAAAAACGATTAGGTTGCAGTCAGAGTAGTTCATATTACCCGCCATAATGGTCTGGTAAACAAGGGGGGGACGTTTATTGGGCTGATTACAACCTGACTCAGATTTTTATATCACTCTATAAGACAACAGGTTCTCATGAGGGGATAAAAACGATTAGGTTCAGTCAGAGAGGTTCATATTACCGCCCATTATGGTCTGGTAAACAAGGGGGGGACGTGTTTGTGGCTGATACAAACCTGACTCAGATTTTTATTATCACTGTATAAAGACAACAGGTTCTCAGAGGGGATAAAACATTAGGTTGCAGTCAGAGTAGTTTCATATTACCCGCCATAATGGTCTGGTAAACAAGGGGGGGGACGTTTATTGGCTGATTACAAACCTGACTCAGATTTTATTATCACTTTATAAACAACGGTTCTCATAGGGGGATAAAAACGATTAGGTTGCAGTCAGAGTAGTTCATATTACCCGCCATAATGGTCTGGTAAACAAGGGGGGGGACGTTTATTGGGCTGATTACACCTGACTCAGATTTTTATTATCACTGATAAGACAACAGGTTTCTATGAGGGGATAAAACGTTAGGTTGCAGTCAGTAGTTCATATTACCCGCCATAATGGTCTGGTAAACAAGGGGGACGTTTATTGGCTGATTACAACCGACTCAGATTTTTATTATCACTCATGAGACACAGGTTCTCATGAGGGGATAAAAACGATTAGGTTGCAGTCAGAGTAGTTCATATTACCCGCCATATGGTCTGGTAAACAAGGGGGGACGTTTATTGGGCTGATTACAAACCTGACTCAGATTTTTATTACACTCTATAAAGACAACAGGTTCTCATGAGGGGGATAAAAAGATTAGGTTGCAGTCAGAGTAGTTCATATTACCCCCTATGGTCTGGTAAACAAGGGGGGGACTGTTATTGGGCTGATTACAAACCTGACTCAGATTTTTATTATCACTCATAAGACAACAGGTTCTCATGAGGGGGATAAAAACGATTGGTTGCAGTCAGAGTAGTTCATATTACCCGCCATAATGGTCTGGTAAACAAGGGGGGGACGTTTATTGGGCTGATTACAAACCTACTCAGATTTTTATTATCACTCTATGAGACAACAGGTTCTCATGAGGGGATAAAAACGATTAGGTTGCAGTCAGAGTAGTTCATATTACCCGCCATAATGGTCTGGTAAACAAGGGGGGACGTTTTTTGGCTGATTACAAACCTGACTCAATTTTTATTATCACTCTATAAGACACCATTTCTCATGAGGGGGATAAAAACGATTGGGTTGCAGTCAGGTAGTTCATATACCACCGCCATATGGTCTGTAAACAAGGGGGGGCTTTATTGGGCTGATTACAAACCTGACTCATATTTTTTATCACTGATAAGACAACAGGTTCTCATAGGGGATAAAACAGTAGTTCAGTCAGAGAGTTCATATTACCCGCATAATGGTCGGTAAACAAGGGGGGGGACGTTTATTGGCTGATTACAAACCTGACTCAGATTTATTATCACTCTATAAGACCGGTTCTCATGAGGGGGATAAAAACGATTAGGTGGCAGCCAGAGTAGTTTCATATTACCCCATTACGGTCTGGTAAACAGGGGGGGGGACTTTATTGGGCTGAATGTAACCTACTCAGATTTTTATTATCATTGTACTAAAGAACAGGTCTCATGGGGGATAAAAACATTAGGTTGCAGTCAAGTAGTTCATATTACCCGCCATTATGGTCTGGTAACAAGGGGAGATTTTTTTGGGCTGAATGAAACCTGACTCAGATTTTTATTATCACTCTATGAAGACACAGGTTCTCATGAGGGGATAAAAACGATTAGGTTGCAGTCAAGTAGTTTCATATTACTCCGCCATAATGGTCTGGTAAACAGAGGGGGGACTTTATTGGGCTGATTACAAACCTGACTCATTTTTTTATCACTCTATAAAGCAACGTGTTCTCTGAGGGGGATAAAAACGATTGGGTTGCAGTCAGAGTAGTTCATTTTACCCGCCATAATGGTCTGGTAACAAGGGGGGGACGTTTATTGGGCTGATTACAAACCTGACTCAGATTTTTATTATCACTCTATAAAGCACAGTTCTCATGAGGGGATAAAAACGATTAGGTTGCAGTCAGAGTAGTTCTATTACCCGCCATTATGGTCTGGTAAACAAGGGGGGGACGTTTATTGGGCTGAATAAACCTGACTCAGATTTTTATTACATTTGTATAAAGACAACAGGTTCTCATGAGGGGGATAAAAACAATTAGGTTGCAGTCAGAGTAGTTCATATTACCCGCCATTATGGTCTGGTAAACAAGGGGGGAGTTTATTGGGCTGAATAACCTGACTCAGATTTTTATTATCACTCTATAAAGACAACGGTTCTCATGAGGGGATAAAAACGATTAGGTTGCAGTCAGAGTAGTTCATATTACCCGCCATAATGGTCTGGTAACACAGGGGGGACGTTTATTGGGCTGATTACAAACCTGACTCAGATTTTTATTATCACTTATGAAGACCAGGTTCTCATGAGGGGATAAAAACGATTAGGTTGCAGTCAGAGTAGTTCATATTACCCGCCATAATGGTCTGGTAAACAAGGGGGGGACGTTTATGGCTGATTACAAACCTACTCAGATTTTTATTATCACTATAAAGACAACAGGTTCTCATGAGGGGGATAAAAACGATTGGTTGCAGTCAGAGTAGTTCATATTACCCGCCATAATGTCTGGTAAACAAGGGGGGGACGTTTATTGGCTGATTACAAACCTGACTCAGATTTTTATTATCACTATGAAGACAACAGGTTCTCATGAGGGGATAAAAACGATTAGGTTGCAGTCAGAGTAGTTCATATCCCGCCATATGGTCTGGTAAACAAGGGGGGGACGTTATTGGGCTGATTACAAACCTGACTCAGATTTTTATATCACTTATAAAGCAACAGGTTCTCATGAGGGGGATAAAAACGATTAGGTTGCAGCAGAGTAGTTCATATACCCCATTATGGTCTGGTAAACAGGGGGGGGACGTTTATTGGGCTGATTACAAACCTGACTCAGATTTTATTATCACTCTATAAAGACAACAGGTTCTCATGAGGGGGATAAAAACGATTAGGTTGCAGTCAGAGTAGTTCATATTACCCGCCATAATGGTCTGGTAAACAGGGGGGACTTTATTGGGCTGATTAAAACCTGACTCAGATTTTTATTATCACTTATAAGACAACAGGTTCTCATGAGGGGGAAAAAACGATTAGGTTGCAGTCAGAGTAGTTCATTACCCCCATATGGTCTGGTAAACAAGGGGGGACGTTTATTGGGCTGATTACAAACCTGACTCAGATTTTATTATCACTTATAAAGACAGGTTCTCATGAGGGGGATAAAAACGATTAGGTTGCAGTCAGAGTGTTCATATTACCCGCCATATGGTCTGGTAAACAAGGGGGGGACGTTTATTGTGCTTAATAAACCTGACTCAGATTTTATTATCACTTGATAAAGACAACAGGTTCTCATGGGGGGATAAAAACATTAGGTTGCAGTCAGAGTAGTTCATATTACCCGCCATTAGGTCTGGTAAACAAGGGGGGACGTTATTGGGCTGATTAAACCTGACTCAGATTTTTATTATCACTTATAAACAACAGGTTCTCATGAGGGGGATAAAACGTTAGGTTGCAGTCAGAGTAGTTCATATACCCCATAATGGTCTGGTAAACAGGGGGGGACGTTTATTGGGCTGATTAAAACCTGACTCAGATTTTTATTATCACTCTATAAGACAAACAGGTTCTATGAGGGGATAAAAACGATTAGGTTGCAGTCAGAGTAGTTCATATTAGCCCATAATGGTCTGGTAAACAAGGGGGGGACGTTTATTGGGCTGATTACAAACCTGACTCAGATTTTTATTATCACTCTATAAGACAACAGGTTCTCATGAGGGGGATAAAAACGATTAGGTTGCAGTCAGAGTAGTTCATATTACCCCCATAATGGTCTGTAAACAGGGGGGGACGTTTATTGGGCTGATACAAACCTGACTCAGATTTTTATTATCACTCTATAAGACAACAGGTTCTCATGAGGGATAAAAACGATAGGTTGCAGTCAGAGTAGTTCAATTACTCGCCATAATGGTCTGGTAAACAAGGGGGGGACGTTTATTGGGCTGATACAAACCTGACTCAGAGTTTTATTATCACTATGAGACAACAGGTTCTCAGAGGGGATAAAAACGATTAGGGTTGCAGTCAGAGTAGATTCTACCGCCATATGGTCTGGTAAACAAGGGGGGACGTTTATTGGCTGATTACAAACCGACTCAGATTTTTTATCAGTCTATGAAGACAACAGGTTCTCATGAGGGGGATAAAACGATTAGGTTGCAGTCAAGTAGTTCTATTACCCGCCATAATGG
>CM033998.1:6814763-6882749 GCA_019603395.1 Cyrtorhinus lividipennis
TCAGATTTTAGATTATCTTTACATTAAGGTAGTTATGGCCGTTTTAGTGATGTCGGGTCGAAAACACGAAATGATCGTAACTCGGAAACGAGGCCTCTAAATAAAGTCCTTTATGACATTTTTTGTTGCAAATGAAGCCGTAGAATCGACCCCTCGAAGGCTGCTAACTGTATTGGTTATGCACTGGTTTTATGGTTTAATGGTTTACCTGTTTGCCAGATCAAAAAATTAAGATTATAGCAAGGGTGTGGGTGGAAGGTTGAGTAATTATTGTTCATCGGAGACACAAATAACATTTATTTATTTCTTCCAGGGTGAGAGTTTGGAGCATGCAATTGACGCCAAATCCAAAACTTCTGGAACACCTCGCAGAAACGGAGACCATTCAGTCTCAAAAAGTCAAGGAATTCTTGTTAGCTCTCGCCCTGTGTAACACCGTCGTTGTCGCCACGCATCCTCACGTCGACATGGTAAGTTGGCTGTCATCTGTAGCAGTAGAATTGATCGCTGTTGATTTTCAATCGTCAAGATTTTCGTTGGATCTTGAACGTTCCTAGAACGAGGCATGAATTTCAGACGGCTGTGTCTTATGATAGAATCATATTTCACGATATCCCGACCGTAAATGTCACATTTTATTGCCTAATCGGATTTGTCATCACGAATTGTTTTTCCAATGTCTTAGATGAACGCCAGTGGTGTGATCGAAGGAGACAAAACGCCTCCTTTTCAACCAGCTTCACTCAGCTACCAGCGACTTCTTGAGTCTCGCACGCCAACTCCCCCTCCAGTCTCGTCAGACTACCTTCCCGCACTGCCAGTCCTCAACGAGCCCCAAAGGTGAAATATGAAGAGTTGAACTTGATTAAGTCGTCAACGATATGGCATTCGACTCAACGTTCTCAGTTTGTCATACAATTCCGAAAAAAACGGGATTTCGAGTGCCATTTTGAAGTTGAATGAATGAAGATTGTATTTATTAAGGCATTCCAGCATTACAAGGTGACAAGGGTAATCAAAATCATAAGGTATTCAAAAATCAATAATTGGACTGGCCATAATTTTATGTGTCAAAGTTTCCTACCAAAAACCCAAATGCCCCTCCACGCTGTTTTGGGTATTAGAAAATGTTCTGGTAATCTGACATTTTGATAAGGAATGCTGTATTTGTTGAGATGGGTCTCGCACCGAATGGTGGCCATAGGGGGTGGGTTCTGGTCTAAATGGGTACGTGGCTACTTATTTAAAGAGTGGGTTTTCGAAGTTTTTGGCACCTAGGCGTGTGGGGTATCATTTTCCACTGAATTTTGGACGCTGAATCGATTGAAATTAGTCGTGGACGCTCCACTGGGCTCCAAGAAATAACCAACCCTTGTGAAATAATTTGCGGCGTTTTTTAAGCCTTTTAACGCTATTTTGACATGTGTTTACTCAGGGGTTCTCTGGAGGAAAATTCAGCTTTAACAGACGCTGCAGCACAGAAATTATAAATACCCATACACTCTTTGACACCGTACAGCAATTTTTATGCTTTTACAAGATACGATGAAACAGTTGATAATTTATTATTATCGTTCGTAAAAATATTTAATTGTATCATAGTTTAACTGGAACATTACCGACTATTTTCGGAAACCAACAGGACGGCCAAACTAGTGGTCTAAAACGGGACTATCCCGGCAGTAATAATAATACGAAATTAAATAATGATTATGTGTAGGGAAGGATTTGAATTAGAAATAGGGTGAAAGCTGGATAATTACAGCATCACTGGCAAAGTCACAAGATAATGCAGAAATCCTTCTTTGAAAAAGAATGTTCCAGTCTGTATACAATGGGATGTACCTATTGGTCTTAGATTGGTCAATTTTTGTCTTCCAATAATGTTTTTCATAACTATGAAAGGGGAAAAATGTGTCAGATACATCAAATATAGTGTGGATGATGGATTTTTCAAAGAAGTTTCCCGCTGAACAGTGACGTCACGACCTGCGGAAAAAAGTGAAATGACGGCTGCATTCGACACAAAAATTGCGATGAACTACAAGAGCAGGCCTTCCAGGGCGCTGTACTATAGAAGACAATTGTAGACAACTGAAAGTTTACTCCCCTTGGTTTTGTTATTGTTGTAAACAAAGCTTCTTAAACAAGAAGCCAGGAAGATAAGTTACTCCTAAGATACTGATCAAAGCACAGCTAAGGGCGTTTTTGAAACCCCTGATAACTCAAAAATCAAGGTAGACCTTGGTTGGGTTCTCTCAACAGTGGACTGAAAGGAAAGGCTGAAAGCTGACGTCACAGAATTGTCTTTACATTCTTTGAAATAAACTATTTTGATTTTGAGCCAAAGTGATGTAGGTTCTTACAGTCAAGAGCACCCCATTGTTTAAAAAACTTACATTTTCTTACAATTAATTGAACTCTTGAGAGCTAGGAGGGTAATAAATCATTGAGGGGAAACTCATCTAGTACGAAAAAGGAATGTTTTTCTCCATGTAAGGCAGAGCATTCACTAATAGAGGGAAAATTGTGTCTTTGCTATGGCAATTACGAAGAGGGGATTCCTCATTAGCCACAAGATATAGAATGGACAAACATCTTTCCAAAATGAAAACAGACAACCCTAACCTGCAATAGTCTTTTCATCGGCATTTCAAGTCATTCTTCACGCCCTTTTGGGCTGTTAAGTAAGTAAACTGACTAAACGAAGGCTCTATCACTCGCTCTCTCTATCCAAAGGCCTACAAAACCACTTAACTTTGCACAGAATATGATCCCGTGTCAGCCAAACCTAATTGCACCTCGTTTAACCGAGACGGGCCATTTTGATGTTATGAAAGGAAGGGAAAAGCGCGGAGAAATTTTCGAAATATTCGTGTTGAACGTGTAAAGGTTTCATATCATCATATCGTGTCATTCCTTCATTATTCATCAAATCGTGTCATTTCCTTTGCAGTTACGCTTCACGACCGACGTCGCTGCGACCACGAATGAAACCCACCCTGTCACCGATCTCATCGTCTGCCGAAAGTTCGCCAACGACGCAACCGAAAATCTCACCAACGAAACCTCGTCTTCTCAACGTTCCTTCCATGTTCTTCAAAAAAGCCAAAAACGGTAAAGTTTACAATGGGCCGTTTTATAACTTGAAAATGGAATTTCATTCTCTCTCATCACCTCCGCACGTTTGTTTCTTGAAATTTCATACCAATTGTCGATCATACTGATGACGTTTACGATTTATGATTCAGGCAAATCACCCAAGACTTCGTCGGATGGTTCAAAACCCATATTTGAAGCTGAGAGCCCGGACGAACTCGCATTAGTTCAAATGGCCTACATTTACAATTGCCGATTAGTTCGGCGGACGCCTTCCAAGGCCATTGTGTCTTTACCCGGTACGTTGTATCATAAGGAAATCTATAAATTGCTCTTCTAATCAAAAGTTGAACAAATTTTTATTTATAAATAATGTTGTGAATTTGATCACATGGTGTGTGTTTGACTAAATTCATCCCTCTACGTTTTCATTAAATTTGGTAAAATTCACAAAATAATCGAATACGAATTAACTACACAAAAAAGTGAATTTTCACCGCATTGCCAATAAATTATGTAAATTATTTTAATGTAAAATTATCACATTCCTAGTTGTGAATTTGAAGAAAAAAATCACATATTAAATAATTTGTGGCTTCTAATTTTTTGAATGGTTCTTTGGGCTTGAATAATCAACCCATGTAATCGTACTAGAGTTCAACCTCACCGATGGACCCGAAAATTTGACCGTAGGTATATGTTTCATGATATCTGGATCGAAAAAACATGTTTTGATTCTTCTAGGAATAATAAACCAAAAACTCTGCAAATTCTCCCACACGGGTTGGTTATTCCTAGGACCAGGCGCAAGGAGACTAATTTCTTCAACATGGGAAAAACAGTAGTTGTGGCGGGTCCAGGACCCATTCCAATCGATACAGGGTCCAAAATTTGGTGGAAAATGATACCCCGCATGCCTAGGTACCAGAAATCTCGAAAACACATTCGAAATGGGTATGTAGGCCCCCGATAATCTCATCTAGAGGGTGTCAAAATGTTCCCGGACCCATTTCATTGGAATCAGCGTCCAAAATTTAGTGGAAAATAATACCCCACACGCCTAGATTGCCAAAACTCTCGAAATACAAATTTTGACCCCTATCCCGCTCAAATTCGGTCCGGGGCTGAAAAGTTTTGAGGACCAACTAGAGCCAGGAACGGACCCGTGACCTAAATTTCAGATTTTTCGAAATTTTTCTACTTCCTAAGTCAGCGTGGACGGCGGATGGACATTTGACTTGTTGGTTGGTTATCCCTTGAAACGTCCAGAAAATAATTTTGCAGCAGAGAATCTGAAATTTTGATCTGGGACCTCTTTCGGGTTATACCAATCCGGTTATTGTTACACCGTTCGGGTGGTATGGATGTAGAATCTCCAAACTTCGAATACAGAAAGGGGAATGTCTGGAAGTACGATGATACAGATATCTGTAATGGCCGACAGAGCGAAGGATCCGCGACAGCTTGATTGGAAAATGTCGACGAAAAATAATTATCTTGGATACCATCGTATCACGAACGGAAAATGACGAATCGATAAAAATATGATATTCAAAAGTTAATGAAACTGTGTCTTAAGTGACTTCAATTCAACTTGGGTGTAAAAGCAATGAAGGCGGCTCGAAACAAAATGGCCGTGATTGGGGCATAGAGAAGACATAGGGCGATCACCATGAAGAAGAGACCCCAACGAACAGACTATCATCGTAAATAAATATTACTAATGCAATCAAGGTTAATTACAACAATTTGTTGTGACATTTTTATGCATTAAGAACACTACTCGAACTGAAATCAACTGAAAATCGAAAAGGTCGCTTTTGAACGGTGATGCGGTCGTCTTACTTGATTCCTCCATCACAATTCGATGGCCTATGGCCTCCGTTGTATTGCGTATTTATGGGATCAACTCAGTATATTTAAAAAAGTCGTGGTTGTACACAAACAGGCAAAATATACGATGATTAACATCCACAAGCAAAGCAAGCCGTGAATAAATTCACAACTTTATTTATCCTTAAAAATGTGCCCATCAATTAACTGGTCGTTTTAATTGCCATCTTTATATTGTTTACAGGCGAGAACATTATGGAGTTCGAAATTTTAAAAGTGCTTCCCTTTGATTCGTCGAGGAAGTGTATGTCTGTGATAGTTAGGAAGCCAGTGACGAACGAAATCGTCGTTTATACTAAAGGGGCCGACTCGACCATTTTTCCTCGATTGGTTGACCATTCCGCCGAAAGTAAGTGTGCGGTGGTGTTAGGTGGAATTTGCTAATTGTCAATATTAATTTTTACATGATAGCCACCAAGTAAAAGCTGTTTGTTAATCGGTCTCATATTTTCAGGTATAACGGAAGGACAAATTAATTATTATTCGAGCCAAGGTCTTCGAGTCTTGGCTATAGCATCCCGCGTCATACCTGAGGAGTCTTGGCCAGACATCAAGTCTGCGCTGGACTCGGCTGTGTCCGCTCCTTCAATCCAACAGGCGTATCTCGCCGTCGAGTCTGAGCTTAATCTCGTCGGTAAGTCCAGCAAAATCGTCTTTTGTCTGAACGTGCACACGTTTTTCTGGACTTGGTCACACCTCGGTTTCATCCACAGGGGCTACTGGCATCGAAGACCGCCTTCAAGAGGGAGTCCCTGAAACGCTCAAGTGCCTGCGGATAGCGGGGATCGTCGTTTGGTTGTTGACCGGCGACAAAATCGAAACAGCAACGAACGTGGCGCTCTCTTCTGGCCTTTTCTCCCCGTCAACGGAATTGTTGCGATTGGCAGCGCGTTCCAAACATTCAGCGGAAGCTGCGATTCATTTTTACAAGGACGAACTGGACAGATCGAACCCAAGGTTGGTGGCCACAAGTTCTGGTCAGCCCTAGATTTTGTTTGATGTATTTTGGACGTTTATTGTTAACCCTGATCCAACCCGTCTGCATTGACAAGCTTTGAATTGGTTTCTAGAGACGAGTCGAGTTCGACGCGACCTTCTAAAGCACTTCGTCCAAAAGCTGTGATAATAGATGGGAAAACCCTCACGTGAGTTTGCTCTTCTCCTGCAACTCAGAATTCTTGTACTTCTTCCTCTCCAGCAATGCACAACGACGTTATTTTTTCTTCACAGGTTCATACTAGATCCGAGATCGGGACTGACGCAACCTTTCCTCGAACTGACGAAACATTGCATTGCTGTTTTGTGCTGCCGCGTCACCCCGCTCCAAAAGGCCTATATCGTCAAGGTGGTCAAAGAGCGCCTTCGGATGCGCACGCTAGCTATTGGTAAGTGGTTTTGGTTTATAATTATAATTCGATTTGTACTTTCTGGACAAGTTTGACGACCGGTAAGCCCCTCGAAGCTCTCCCAAATACTAGCGAGGTTCCAATACCCCATCAACGGTGCTGAGGTCGATACAATATCGATTAAAAAGTATCGATATGGCTAGTATTAAATGATTATTGATGCAATCTGAAATGAAAATACCTTGGTAGACTTGAAAGGAAAAATTCCAGAAAAATAAGATGTTTGTAATCATACACAAGCTTTATTTTAATTCAAAATGGGTACCTAAGTAGTATTAAATCAAGATGGGCAATATTTATATTACCCATTTTATTCAACCGAACCACTGTTGGTCACCAACGCTGCCCAGGAAGATCAGTTTGTCCAGATATTTCGAAGAGAGGCGATTTCCCAGCTGGTTGATGGTGGCTCCAGTTTGAAAACAGCCTTTCACAGGGCATTGATGTTTCCATCATTTCCATCTGTTCATGTGCCTCTTTGAACAAATCAACAATGATGGTAAAACGCCCTCTATTCCCTCCCAGACATTAAGAGGGTTTGATTTCAAAGGTCTGACTGGGTTCGAGATTCACAAAGAAACTTCTGATGAATCAGACCCCGAGCCTTTTTTTACTTCTCCCATGAGCAAGCTGCGTGTGTGCTCAAAATTATTGCATTTTAGTTTACTCCAACAGGTGAATAACAAAACTCGTTCTTACCGACAATAGCAAGCCTTTTTTTTTTAAATTTCGTATTATACATGTGATGTCGTCATCGTCAATGATCTGCCCTTCCTCGTAGTTGGAAGGCATCATAATGAGGTTTTCACTGAGTGACACACGCGTCTCGTGACAATAACGAATATAAAAAGGGTTTATTAAGACGTATCAGGACTTTAACTCATAGATTAATTACACCCGAACAAGCATACTCCCCCCAGGCACTCAATCAAACTGTGTATACTCAGAACACAATAACTTCTTGTCATAGACGCGCTCTCTGACAACGTCTTCGACCGACTCATGGAATGCGACTGACTGACGCTCCGGTAGTGTCCGGAAGTGCCACTTGGGGTGCTGTGAGCAGCTAGTGACGACACAAACGTGTTATTCGGGTGAATTAACAGCTGGTGGGAGTTGGGTAAATCCAACGAAGGTTGTAGCATAGAGATCCGTCGGGCATCTCCACATCACACGGCGATCCTGACATTGCTGCCGTCCCCGGGAGCACAGTGTACCTGCGGGACCAAAGGCAGCCCATTAGTCTGAACCAAGGCCGATCGCCACCGCCCCCAGGAAGAGGGAGGGAGCGAGGAACCATCACTGAAAATTAATTCCGGTGATGACAGCCAGACAAACAGCGCACAGAGGTGAGGAGGCACAACATAAGGGGCGAGAGCCCATGAAACAGGGGCGAGAGCCCATAAACATAAACAAGGGGCGAAAGCCCATAAAACAGGGGCGAGAGCCCATAAACAAGGGCGAAAGCCCATAAAACAGGGGCGATAGCCCATAAAACAGGGGCGAGAGCCCATAAAACAGGGGCGAAAGCCCATAAAACAGGGGCGATAGCCCATAAAACAGGGGCGATAGCCCATAAACAAGGGGCGAGAGCCCATAAAACAGGGGCGAAAGCCCATAAAACAGGGGCGAGAGCCCATAAACAAGGGGCGAGAGCCCATAAAACAGGGGCGAAAGCCCATAAAGTCAGCAACGAACTGAATGCGCAAGAAGGCAGCAGCAGATGGTAAAACAGGCCAAAGCCTCAAAACAAGCCAGAGGTGCGTCCAGTGGCTAAACAGAACAGAGCACAGGAGAAGGGACTCGAACTCACTTGGACTTGACAATCACCCTATCAGAAAAGAAGTGACTGTGAGGACGAGGGCAACGTAAAGGGAAGGACGAAGAAGGAGGGACCAACCATGACGCGCCCTCGTGGTGCCAAGCAAGGTAGAGATCCCAACCCCGCACTAAACAAAGCAAGGCATAACAAGACAGTAGTGTAAAACAGCATGTGACCGGGCGGATCCACAGTCACACAAGTGGGAGAGTCCACACACAACAAAACTGTCAAGTCAGCCCAAACTCATTGGGATTGGTCCCCAGTATCAGCGAGAGGATTTAGTCCATCAGGCATAGGTGCCTTGCGCAATCGTTCGTGAGGATATTTAAGGTATTTCCGTGTACCGCCAGACACAGGCTGTAACAAATAGCGGTCATTTGGCAGAACTTTTACAATTTTATAGGGTCCACGATATGCATCGTCAAGTTTTACCCGGTTCCTCACCTCCGTTTGTGCAAAAACCAAATCATTTTCTTCAAATCGTTTAATTGGCAACTTGCCACTGTCAAATCGGGTTTTACTTATTTCAGCTTGCTTTTCAATTAATTGAGCGGCAGTGTCACGCAAAGCTTGAAGGTCAGTGGAAGGTTGCTCAGTGAGATGATCAGTTATAGAAATCAAATGCAGGGGCCTGGAAACACGCCCGAACATTAGTTGCATTGGAGATATTTTAGTGACACTGTGAGGTGTAGTATTGAGAGCTAACTGGATGTGACCAACACAAGATTGCCAGGTTCGATGTTCATCCTTTTCAGCAACAGTAAGCATGTTACGAAGGGTGCTCATGAGACGTTCCACCTGGCCATTCGCCTTTGAGGCACCAGTGGCTATAAAATGAAGGTCGATTTGATGAGCACCACAGAAATCTTTAAACTCCTTCGCCGTAAAATTTGTACCTTGATCACAAATGATACGCTGTGGAGGTCCAAAAAAGTCTATAACAACGGTTAATGCTTTCACAGCACTTGCAGCTTCAAGGGAGCGGGTATGCTGAAGCACACAGTATTTCGTGAATGCATCTATAAAAACAAATAGGTATTCTTTGGAGTCTTTTTTTCCACTCAATTTACCTGAGGCGTCCAGATGAAGGGTATGCCACGGTTCAGAAACCTTGGGAATTGGATGGAGTTGGATTTGTCGAGGACCTGAATCCGACTTTGATGTTTTACACACCAGACAGTTCTCGACAAACTTTCGAACATACTTGGCCATATGTTCAAACCAATAGTGTTGGTATAAGGCCTCCAAGGTTTTTTCATAATCCAGATGGAAAAGGGACTCGTGAACATTGGAAACGACTGAATAACGAAGTGAATGAGGTACAATTGGGAGATACCTAGTCCTTGTGTGTCGCTGAACTTTCCGACACAGAATGCCATTGTGAATTTCGTATGTGTTTTGAATATCTGGGTCTATTTCATCAACATTTAATTTTGGGCGATTTCTGACACAAATGGATCACTTTGTTGGGCTGTCAGCAACCAGTCAGTAGAAACTGCTGTCAACTTGACATGCTTGTCAGAAACCTCAGGGTTCAAATAAGGCTTTACATTCCTTTGCCTACCATGTGGCCGCCTTTTTGGACTCTCTGATATCAGCGTTGGAACCTGGACTGACTTTGGAACGAAATCGTTAGGAATTGACGAGTCGTCAGTAACAGGGGGTCGACTGAGAAAATCCACATGTTGCATGCGGGAAGACTGGCGATACTGAAGTTTGAAATCGTAACTCTGCAAGAAGGATGGTGGTCCTCTGTGCTCGGGGTACAAGATCTTTCTTGGTTTGACTCTTTTTCAAGGAATCACAGTCGGTGATAACGGTAAATGGATAACACTGTAAATAATTGTGGAAATATTTAATGGCATAGACCACTGCTAGAGTCTCCAATTCGTAAGAATCATACCAAGATTCAGAATGGGTCGTTCTTTTACTGTAGTAGGCTATTGGTCTGGGCTTTTTATCAATAATATTAATCAAAATTGCACCAAAACCTATCGAGCTTGCATCGCAATGCAATTCAATAGGATGGGATGGATTGAAAATTGTTAAAATGGGTTCAGAAGTCAGAAGACTGATGAGATGTTGACGAACCTTCTCAAGGTCCTCCGTCCAAGGAATAGGACGATTCTTGTTCTCATCAGCAGGACTATTCGTTTTACGGGTTAATTGAAACAATGGGGATGCGATTTGTGAGAAATTCTTAACAAAATGGCGGAAATAAGATGCCAGACCCAAAAACTGGCGTAATGAGCGTAAGGTGGTTGGGGGTGACAATTTCGTAAGAGCTTCAACTTTGGTTTTATTTGGGCGCAACTCACCGTTTTCTATCTCATAGCCCAAATATTTAATTTTCGAAACGACAAACGAACACTTTGCAAGATTAAGGGAGAACCCTGCATCAGTTAGAACCTTTAGAATAGGATCTAACCTATCAAGAGCCTGTTGCTGAGTTTCTGCTAAAATCAGCAAGTTGTCCATATAGCAGATGACATAACCAAAGGCTAAGTCCCCTAGAGCTTTCATGACAGCACGCCGGTAAACACTCGGCCCATTCCTGACTCCAAAAGGTAAGGCCAAGTATTCCCATTGGCCGTCTGGAGTGACAAAAGCCAACTTTTCAATGGAATCTTCTTCAACAGGAATTTGATGAAAACCGCTCGCAGCATCAAGTATGGAAAACCATTGAGCTCCATTCAAGCGCGCAATTTGGTCACTGATTAAAGGCAACGGAAATCGATCAGGAATTGTGTTAGCATTTAACTCCCTAAAATCAACAGCCATTCTGAAACCTCCCGTTTTCTTTGGAACAAGAAGTATAGGGCTAGCAAAGGGAGAGGAACTGGGGCGGATCACTTTGGCATCCTCTAGTTCCTTTATACGTTCTCGAACTAGTTCACGCTGCACGGGCGACGATTTACTATCTTTGACGGATCAATAAGACGGATTTTGAAAGTGCCTGTAGTGACACGGGTTGTAGGAATTCCAGAAATAAAATACTGGGAATACTTCTGTAAAATGCGAATAAGGTCAGAGAGTTGACTAACAGGAAGATTTGTGTGAACTGTATCCAAATTTATGGTGCTTACTGGCAAAACATGGCAAGATCCCACAGGAGGAGAAAAATCAAGAAACGGAATTGTGGTATCATGGCAACCAAACATCTCACTGAACATCACAACCTCATCAGCAGCACACTGTTCTAATGAGCAGTGGCCATCCAGAAAATCGGAAATTTCATTTTCATTACAAATACCAGAATGCATATCTTCTCCAGCAGTTACATGGACTGGTTGAACTTCAACTGGCATGGATTTGGGTTCAGCTCTTGAGAAGTTGGCAGTGTCCAACAAACTACTATTTGAATCATTCAAGGTGCTAGGAGGAGCGTCCTTCCTAAGCACACAGGTCGAAGAATTCACAGCCATACAAAATCTGGAGCAAGGATTTCCCACCCCAAAATGATTGGTACAGGCAACAAACAGTTTTCCTGAGGGTCATTCCCATCTATTGTAACCAAAATTTGTTTTTGGCACATGGAAACAGTTACTGCCGACCCTAGACCATGCAAACGGGCATATTTTGAAAAGATAGACCATGAAAATGGTCACTGATTGACATGTGAAGGAGAGAGCATTCTGATCCTGAATCAAAACAGTACTTGAATACATAACCTTGATGGGTCAATGTCCCCTCCGGATTAGCGACGCAGAGGCCAACCTGCTTGTCGGCTGGCTGTGCTGATGGCGCCTTGTTCTCTCCTGGTTTTGGCCTTGCAGCACTCTTCTTTCTGGTTCCAGGTGTAGCAGGTGGTGTTGGTGTAACCTGATGCAACCTGATGAGTTGGTTGACTCGGCACGGGTTAGTTCCGTCAAGAAGTCCTTGAATGAGCCTCCACCAGCATCATGTGGAGAGGGGTGACGAGGGTGAGAAGGTGGGCGGAATCCACTCGGGCCTGGTCGGGTATAGTCGGGTGGGCGGAATCCACTCGGGCCTGGTCGGGTATAGTCGGGTGGGCGCTCGGGAAAATGTCCTTGCGGTGCGTAACGATAGCTACCTCGCCAACAAAATGGAGTCGCATCCCTCACTTGTTGCCTATCGGCAGCATTACCATGCGAAAAATCGCCAAAAAACTGACCTCGGTGATTTCCATCATTATTGCCATTCGAAAATGCACGCAGATTGTCGAATCCCACTTCTGATGGTTGTAGGTAGCATAGAGATCCGTCGGGCATCTCCACATCACATACATAACTAATAGATATATTTTTATTAAGGAATTCTCGTAAACTCATTTGAGAAGACAATTTTTTCTTAATTCACATGAAAAGCATTGAAAATTAATGTAAATACCATTGAAATTCTTATGACAGTGTATTTTTTGCTTCATCCTTTCAAAGACTCAAAACTTGGTCTTTCCGATTTTATCAAAATTTAAATGGCAGTGGTTTCTGAAAGGTTTTTTCCCGCTTTCCAATGGTTAAGTCCATTTGTACCCAAACTAGTTCTTTCCCGTCTAAAGATAGTTTTGAAATGCACGAGTAGTTGGGAAAGTTGTTGTTTACTCCAACAGGTGAATAACAAAACTCGTTCATTATCCATGAAGGTTCTGGTGGTTCCAGAACTGTTTCTTCACACCCCATAACCTGCTCATAATCTGCCTTCTTCAAACCGTCCTCCGTCCAAAACTGTTGATTGTTAATTCTGTGGTTTTGATTGAAATTATTGATCTATGGGTGCTCTGTACGTTTTCTGGTTCATCGTTTCCTTCTACGAAAGTCACATGATGTCAGGTGATAAGTGCCAAAAATAGTTCTTTATTGCAAGGATGCAACCAAAAATGTCTGGTATAACTTTTTGACGGTATTTGGAAAATAGCTTGTTTTATAACAAGCAAGTATTGAGACTCAGTGCCTCATTTCATTATTGATATTTCTAAATGTGGCTACGCCCATCTCTGGTCCGTACTCTTTTGACCCCATTCATTTGTCATGCCTACAGGGGACGGCGCCAATGACGTTTCCATGATCCAAGCCGCCGACGTCGGTATCGGCATCTCTGGCCAGGAGGGCATGCAGGCCGTCATGGCTTCAGATTTCTCCATCGCCCGGTTCAAGTTCCTGAAGCCTCTCCTCCTCGTTCACGGCCACTGGGCGTACCACCGGCTCTCCAACATGGTGCTGTACTTCTTTTATAAAAATGTTGTAAGTTTGTATTTTACAATTCTTCTGTTCCTGTCCTCATCGCAAGAGCCTCAATCTCTCGATATAAACGCTCAATTATTTTGCAGACCTTCGTTTTCTTGATATTCTGGTACCAACTGTACTGCGGCTTTTCCGGAACTGTCATGATCGATCAAATGTACCACATGTTGTACAACTTGTTCTTCACGTCACTCCCTCCTCTTGCCATCGGTAAGTCTAGTTTTTCATCGAACCGAGAGCCTTCTATGGATTCTATTGGTGTGCCTCACGTATCTACCTTTTGCTGGACAGGTGTCTACGACCAGCACGCTCGAGAGCATCTTCTCGCATCCCGTCCCTCCCTGTACGAGTACAGTCGGCTGGGCAAGGCCTACCAGGCTCATAGTTTCTGGCTCGTCATACTCGACTCAGCCTACCAAAGCTTGGCTATCTTCTACATCGCATGCGCCGTAAGTAAATTGGTCTCTGAACGGTAACAGTAAAGCGGTTTCCTGAATTTCGACTCTCAGCAATTTCAACCATCCTCACCCATCCCATCGATGTATCCCATTCGACTTACTACACAAGCCTTCATACGGATTCCTCATACCCGTTTATGGTAAACATCCCGACACGTCTTCCATAGTTTCCTGTGTATTGTTAGAGTTCTGCCAAATCTTCTCATTACTCTGAAGAGCATTCTTGCACAGCATATAAAGAGAACATCCTCTCTCTGGGGCCAGTCAGAAGCAGTATTATGTGCAATGTCTGTATAGGATGTCCACAAGTAATGCCCGACTCGTCTACTACGTGTTTTAAACTTATTTCTAACGTAAATTGTCTCATTGGAAATTTTTTTATAAGCTTCTATTTTCAGCTAAACTCAAATCTGAGATTACGATTGGAATGTGCCTTAAATGTCCTATCTTTTCAATGCCTAACAAATTGAGTAGTAAAAAAGCAGTTCGAAGAAATAAAAATTGTCAAAACTTTGAAATTGCCTGTTGTAGCAAATGCTCCGTAGCCCTACTCTTTCTTGTTGCAGAATTGTGAAGGTAAGCATAAAAGTGCGTTAAAAGAACAGCTTTCCAACGGTCCTACCAATTTTTCTTTTGCACTCGAATATGGCATCAAAAATCAAGGTTGGGAGGGCCGAAAAACGTATTTTTCCTGGCTAAATCTAGGGTTTAAGCTCGATAACCCTGTGGTGTTGACAATCCAAGGTGCATGCGGTTAGGATTAAGTCGAGAGACCAGTTGAACCAATATGTTTCTAACTACAATTCAAGAAAGTGAGCAAGCATCGAGGAAACAGCCGGAGGCCGGAATGTCCCTTCATTCAGCAGGGCTTAGATGGGTAGTAGTAAACTGCTCCCCACTAAGTACCGAATTTCGGTAGTTAGTGCATTCTAGCTTGCACTACCACTTGAGCAGAGTGGTGCCCGAGTATTACATCTCAGCTCCCAGAGCTGGTCCATGGTGGTACACCCTTGACAAGAGTATGCAGCACAGGCCTCCCCTTTTTGGCTCCATCATAGGGTGAAGCCCTCAGGCTGGGGTTTGCCACAACCACAGCCCCGCGAACAGTCCATTACTTCAGACCGAGTTTCCGAAGCTTTGCCAAAGCGCTGCTTCAGTGGAAGAGTACAGGAATTATCATGTTACTGACATCCATGGTTTTCTCTAAGGGCTAACTAGATAATACCCCCGCGACAGAGGCTTCGTACCTGTCGCTACCGTTTCGTGGCGCTCCAGAGGTTTCCCCTTTCCTCATACAGTACAGTCTTCGTCCTGCTCAGGGGATGGCTCGACACAGGATGCGGTCCTTTGAGACCAGCTCAAGACATCCAAAGGAACCACCAACCTCTTAAATCCTAGGTTTATTCAGGAAAACACATTTTTCGCCTCTCAAACTTGATTTTCGCTGTCATATTTGAGTGCAAAAGTGATGATCTTTTGACTCATTTTTAAGCTTACCTTCACATCCTGCAACAAGAGTGAGTATGGCGTCGGACCGTCTAAAAAAACAGGTGGTTTTAAAGTTCTGACAAAATTATTTTTTGGAGTGCTTTCTTACTACTCAATTTTTTGCATCTGAACATTTGTTAAGCATTGAAAAGATAGAAAATTTAACGCTTTTTCCAATTGTATCCTCAGGTATGAGTTTATGTATCTGAAAATTGAACGAGTGACGTCCATTTCAGTGACATAAGATGGAAAACACGATACAAATTCTTGAATTTTTACCATAATTCTATAATTTTAGTTATTCCGGGTTATAATACTATGTTCATTTTCACTCATAATGGAGGAATACATTTTTCTATCATTCATTCATTCGTTTTACCTCATATTTGTTCTTGCAGACGTATATGGAGACTGAGCTTGGGATATGGGAGTTTGGTTTCGTCATCACTAGCTCCTGCATGTTCGCAATGCTGGGGCAAGTTGCGCTAGAGACGAAATCATGGGTGAGTGCTTCAGGACATAAAATGGCAGTAGAAGTGATTTGGAAGTGATTCATGTACAGTCAACGTATTTTTTTCTGCCGCAGACCATTCTCCACGTCGGAGCCATGTTGCTATCACTGGGTGCTTTCTACGCCTTCTTCATCTTCTACAACGTCGTCTGCCTGCAGTGTTGGAGCAGCGCCCTTCCGACCAATACTTGGGTGACGACAACGACTGTCTTCAACCACCAGTATTACTTCGTCGTGCTGCTGTCAACCATTGTCGCCCTCTTGCCTCGATTCGTTGGCCACTGCCTCGAAACAGTTTATTGGCCGTCAGAAGTTCAAAGGGCGGTAAAAGAGTCGAAACAGGCGACTCAGCGCGGGAACAACTTTCTCGTATCGTGGTCTCGTTCCACATCGTCCTCTTCCATTTTTCGGTAAATTCTTGAGACAACCTTTTGCAACCGTCTATTTTCCATGAATTGTGACCAGAGTAAAATGACCAAATACAAATTTCAGGTCGCACGATGCACCCTCACGACCCCAGGTCGCTACCAACCCCTTGACGACTGTTGGTTGACATCCACAAGAAAATTCGAGACACAAAACGCACCTCTTCTCGTCGCACCGATCTATCAAAATCAAAACGACGAGGACAATTTCCTCCACTGCTGCAATAAAAATGTGTACGTACTTACCAAAGCTGAATCAAACTCGAACAATTTTATAAAATAACGAATTTTTAGCGAGGTGACGTCCTGAAACTGAACCCAGAGGTACCACTATGGGAAGTCTCGGTCGGCAATGGAAGTCGAATCTAAGCGTTTGAGTTTATTGAGAGGCAGGCAATACTAATGAAATAATAGCCAGACTAATTTGGCGGTCGGTGAAGACGACAATGTGGGTTTTCACAAAATGTCAGCGCTTTTGGCTACGCGCACAACCCAACTGGGCGCTTCAGTACCACCTGAGTTAGATGTGAAGAGATTTCCGAAGAGTCTTGACAATCCTCAAGTCATTGGGGGAGGGGGGTGTCTCAGAGACGCGATAAGAGCGAACGAATCAACAACCAAGTAGCCGGAGTCTATTACAAAACAACCCTCCTCAATTGTGAAAACTATCAAGCATGGCTCTTTAAATAGGTAGTAAGAGATTGAGCTGTACAAATTATGGGAAGAACATTATACTCAAGGGGGCCGATTCTACAGCCCATTTTCAACAAAACGTGCCCTTTAGGGTTTTTTTTAACTTAGCATAAGTAAAATGGCTCTAACTGCCTTAAATTATAGTAATAAGTTGAGGATACCGTTGGAAAGAGCGTTAAATTTCCTACATGTCTGATATGAAATCCAATTTTTTTATTCTGTCCTGATTGGTGACAAAATAGCCAAAGTTCAAAATCATTCATCAATTATAAAAAATAATTCTATTAGAACGAAGATTTTTCTGCGGGGATTCCTCGAGAAAAACTTGCCTAGAATCTCAACTTTACAATAGAAATAAGAAATACATTTTTTTTTTTTTTTTAGAGGAAACTTTTAGGATAAAATAGCGTTTAAATGAGTAAAAACGTGGGTTTTCGGGTAAAAATCGTCGTTTTCCATTAAAATCCTTCTTTTTACCATAAAAATTAAGTTTGATATCGCAATAACATGCATTTTTTTATGCTGAATCGAATGGTGACACTCCCCGATTAAGAAGAAGTTGGTTTTTTTGGCGTCTCATTGTTAATAAATTAGTATTAGGTTTACTAAGAAATGTGGTTTTCAGCATTCCCCCACCCTGCTGGATAGAATGGCGGCATCACTTCAACACCCTTATCGTAACATCCCAAAGTTAATGGGCTTCATATGGGGAAAGAAAATTCAAATTTTGAAAAATTTTGAAATTATTTGAAAATAATTTTTTTTAAAAATAATTAATGATGACGGAATAAGAAAATCAGGTTTCGTATCAGAGAGATGGGCCATTTAACGCTCTTTCCAACGGTATCTCACCTTTTATATTACATAGTAATTGAATTTTACATAGTAATTAGAGCCGTTTGACTGAAACAAGGTCGAAAAAACGAAACAATTTTCAAAAGTTAAAACCGTAGGATTTTAACAACGACAAATTTTAAATTGGGCCAATTAGGACAATTATTGATTAACGAATTGCCTTTTATGAGAGTACGTACTCCCATTTAGTGGGATTATTTATTTCAGGGTTACCAGCGATTCAATTCGAATACTCCAAAACTTTTGAGGGTTTTCAGCTAGATAACTCGCTTTTAGCACGTTATCTGGAATGCCAGCTCAGGTGACTTATTTAGGACCGATTGAAGGAATTTGTTGTTCCCATCTGGTGAACTTCATTACTTCCAAGTCTTTTTTTTCGGGGCGTTATTTTATTGGCCTTTGTTGTTTCATGTCTTCCGACGTATCCGAAATCTGGCTGGAATCAGAGAAATCGAGCATTTTTGACAAAATTCATTTCAACACCTTGCCAATCAAGACCTCTCTCCATCCTGGCGTGGTAATCCATATTGCCTACCGAAGTCATTAGTGTCAGTGATGACGTCATTCAACTAATATCTCGTGCCAAAAATGATTTCCCCTTCCCCTTTCCCACTTCATGAAAAAAACATGTTCAAAGCGTTGCACAAACAGAAAATGTAAATCCAAAATGTGTGACTCCCTTCTAATGTAGTGCATTTAGACATATTTACTCCCCCTAAAAAATTATATTCCAGTTAAGTGTAAATTGTTATAAATTTTTAGTGATTCATTAATATTATGACGACGATGGACTTCTCATTTTTATAAATAATTGTCTTTCATGGGACCGCCTGTCGTGTATCGTGAAATTGAGTGTCAATTAAAAATCGTTGTTGTACATATCCTATTGATTTTTTGTTTTGGGAATAATATAAATGACGTTGTTTAGTGTAAAACGTGAAAGTGAAAAAAGAGTATTATATATTTATATAGCAAAGCATTGATTCTTGCCTCAAAAATAGGTTGTAAAATTAAAAATAAATAAATAATCCCGCTTGAGGATATATTTTTCAAGTGTCGTTATGGGTGAAACCGTCACTTGTAATGAATATTTTATCCGCAGTACCTAAAATGAGAAGTGTAAATCCTTAATGCAGCCAATAAATTCGCAGTTGAATAAAAAATAATAATTACCCATAAAGTCCGCTAATTGTTGTGCCGCACAATATTGTTTAAACGTTATTTTAGGCAAGTAAAATGTAAAGGTAAAATAACCATGTAATTTTCAACGAATTCGCGCGTTTTAGAAATAGTTAATTTGTTTATTATTTTACATTTCTTGCCATGTTACTTTTTATTTTGCCGATTTTACTTGTTAATTTATCAAATGAATGCTGTTTTATGATTTTGCTGTTATTTACAAAATCAAAACTTATAAGGCGTATAAGGATTAGGTTTAATTCGAAACGCCGATCAGTAAGGCCTTGCAAAGTGTATTTCTGTATTTCGTAAAATTCTAATATATATAGGAAAAAAAGTCAATAGTTTGAATTGAATTATTAATTGTATCTTGGGTACAGTTAACAAAAATAAATTATTGCCTCAGTTAAGTAGATACCTCGAGTTTATTATAATTTTCAGAACGTGGCCCAATACAGTTTTTACCCAATATATTGAAACAAACGGTTAAATTTGGCCGTGATGGGGCCACTTATTTTTTCCGATTTAATGGGGACCACAGAACTGCATTCCTGTCACCTGCGACATTTTAGAATCGACGGTGAACGTGTATTTTCAACCGTGACGTCGTAAAATGTTTATTTTTCAGGCATTTAATGGACAGTTTTTGTCGACGGAATTTTTCGTGTTGTTTCGTTTCGTGTCGTGTTATTATTGTATTTATTGTCTTTGGCCATGGAAAATAATTATTTTTTAAATCCCTTATTTTTTGGTGTTTTATTTCACCTGAGTTTTGACATTGTAATTCGAGTTAGGAAAGATGGTGGATTTCCATAGAGTTGGTGATTGAAAAATATATGCCAAATGAATGTGAAACGTCGGAAGAAACCACTTGGAGGCTTGAAAGAGTCAAAAACAGCCACGTTTTGGCCTTGATTCCTCTCTACCAATAGTAACTTTAACCCTAATTTACGTAGGATCGTATAAATATGCGTTCGTATAGGCTCTTATTATGGAAGAAATGGGAAAAAAGTCCATCTTCAAGAGAAGAGTTTCTAGGAATATGCCACTGGTTTGATAAAACCGCATCTTGAACTCCGGCGTCAAAATGAGTATGTGCGCTTAAATTTGAAAACCCTAATCATTATCGTGAGCAGAAATTTATGATTACAAAGTGGGACCACCATAACGGATGTGAGGAGTAAGTTCCAAGGGTCCTCCCCGGAAAAATGTTGGACAATTATAACTAAACTCACGTTTTTAGGCCGTCTAGACACAGTAATGCTGTTATGTTTGTACAATTTGAATAACATTAATATGTAACGTGCAATTTAATAGAGTTACGCCCTCAAATGAGAGAGAAATAAATAACATAACTTTTTTTTTATTTTTTATTTATTTTTTTTTTTTAATTCACCGAGTAGATAACTTATAACTAAACAACATTTCTGTGACAGACTAATACTAACAACTGCTTTCAGAATAAGATACTTAACTTTATTCTTAACAAGTCTGTTGAATTGCTTGTGGCACTCACACTAACTGAACCAGTTCATGCGGTTTTGTTCTTTTCAGTCTTCTGAGTAGGTCATTGGTGTCAAGAAGGCGGACAACATCTTCGTTTACATGACCTTGGAGCCTCATAAGGTGATTGATGGCTTGATTTCGTATTACTTCATCGACAGATTCGATGTGTAGCTCGTAATGCAATCTGTCATTCCGGAAATATCTGTATGCGTCAACGCAGCAGCGCAAGACATTATTCTTGAATAATGTTGCGATTGCTTTGGGCGGTGCATCCACACAGTTGAGCACTATAAGTCCAGACGGGTTTGAGGACTTGTTTGTACTGAATGAGCTTGTTATGGATCGACATTTTGGACTGCCTCCCCATAAGCCAGTACATTTTTCGAAACTTTATCACAAGCTCAGCTTTTTTATTTTTGACGTGAGACTTCCATCTTAGTTTGGCGTCCAGCGTCATTCCAAGATATTTTGCTTCGTTGGCGTGTGGGATTGCCTTATTATTGAGGTATGTCGGTAGGTAGTTGATCCTTTTATTCGTGAAATCAACATGTACTGACTTTGCCTCATTCAGTCTAATTCTCCATTTACTTGTCCATGTGTGAATAAGGTTAAGGGACCTATCCATACCAACAGTCTCATTGTTCGTTTCTCCAACAGCCAGGATGACTGTGTCATCTGCAAACGTAGCAGTGGTGTTCTCTTCAGTTTCTGGCAGATCGCAAGTGTGGAGCAGGCACAGTAGTGGGAAAACATAAAATGAACGGGTTCAGTTTTCAGGTTCATTTTTGTTTTCTCTTACATCTCTAACTGGAACTTATTACATACTAAAAAGATGATGTGGGAAGGCAAAATTTTATATTTTATGTTGTATTTCAAATCGTCTGACTTTCAGAGCGGGACATTTAGGCGTCCCACGACCGATTGTGGGACGAATGCTGTTAAGTCACGTTACTTACTAATCATGGACTTTCTTGGAAACCTGAGATACCTGCAAATGCTGTCCAAGGTGCAAACCCACAACAGAAGAAATAAGTGAGATGTTCTCTGTGCCAAAGAACAAGTGATAAGAAGACCAAACCCTCTGAGAAATGCTCTTCTTGTTATCAACCCCTATGCTGCGACCATTGAGTCATCAAATGCATGAAACTTTGCACCTAATTGCCTTTTTCGGTTGGTTATTCTTTGAATGATCAACCTATGTTTTCATGCAAAAAATCAACCTCCCCGATTCAGCCAAAAAATAAATAAATAAATAAATAAAATAAAAATTAAATTAAATTAAAAAAAAAATACTTTTTAAGGTGTCTGGATCAAAATAAGCAAATGTCCGTCCGCCGTCCACGCCCATATTATGTCATATTGGGTATGTACCTATGTAATATCTATTTCGATGGTGAGTTTTCGAGATTTCTGGTACCAAGTGTGTGGGGTATCATTTTTCTCTAAATTTTGGCTGCTGAATCGATTGGAATGAGTCTCTATGCTCCTAATCCATGGAATAACCAACCCGTGTGTAAGAATTTGCAGCGTTTTATTGAAGAGATCATCCGTTTCATGTTTCAAGTTGTTTTTCCTTTATTAGTAAACCCCAATTTCGGATTAAGACAATGACATTTGAAAAAAATATCATTAAAAAAAAAGCTTACAGGGCTGGGGTGTACAACAACACGCTGTGGTGACATCAACTACTACAGTGTATCCAGAGAAAAACCATATACTTGGTGAGTGTGTCATTTTAGGGGTAGAACGGCACCCTTGGATGAGTTCCACCCCAGCAAAATTTAATTTGAGCGTTACTAAAATACTAGGGAACCACCTTCCCCTTCTCATGGGATATTATTTGAAGGATCATGCCTATTATCGCGCCTTGTTTTTGGAGTCAGGGGCACGTTCGAGTCCCACGAAATTTTGCCTCAACTCGACTCTTATCTGGAAACCCACATTTAAGTGAATCAACATTTCTGACTGATTTCCAGCTTGTATTTCTGATTATGTGGACTATTTCTTCCAGGTTGAACCAGTCAAGTGAAGTGGTCAAGTATTATCGGCACTTTATTACGACCAAATGACCTCGACGAGTATGAAGAAACAAAAAAAACATAACAAATTATTCAAGAAAAACCGAAACATTCAAACCCAGTCAACAAGTTCTCTGTTTCCCAAGTGATATGCCAGCTCAAGACCAGTTTACTTGGTATCCCCACTCTGGTCACCTGCTCTCAAAGAGGCTTCGCCGATATTTCGAACACTTCCTCCTTGGTCGCTCCTCGGTGAAGATCCAATTCTTTCTTACAGTTTGACTGAAAAGTTGATGTTCATCCGAAATTTAGAAATTTGTATGTGTCGATGAGGAGAATCGCTTATTCAATCACCGACAAATATTTGCCGACGCTCAGGTGAGTGGTTTTAAGTGTAAGCTCGTTAAGCTGAGGCTCGTTCATCTTATGTATTCCACTGATATTCTTATTGAATGACACTTTGAAGAAACTCTGAACTAATACGAAAGCTTAAAAAAATCAAATTTCTGTTTTGTTTGAGCTAAACCATTCAGCCTACATCCAAGTGCGCCTAAAATTACAAATTAATTATTCTTAATTAATTATATCGTTGATTATGTAACGTATGTGACACGAATCGGTTTGGATCGTAGCCAAATTGCTAAGAGAGTCAACCTGCTCAACTACGTGCGCTGGTCCACGTTGTTTTTCCAGTTTGTTTGTTTGGGATCGTCGAGACCTTGCCCACTTGACGTTGAGTTTTAACTTCATAAACCGGTTATCCAAGTAGAAAACCTGATTTCAGGCGGAGAACCAGAAATTGTTATCCGATTTCAGTTCTTTCTATTGAAATTCAGTCCATTGAATCTTAGTGGCATGTTAGTGAAAATGATTACCTACCCTAAATGAACAATAAGTCTGAATCAGAAGCTGATATCAGCTGAGTCCGTTTATGGCTCAGAGCTCTCAAAAATATTTTTGCTGTGGAGAACAGCACTTTTAGTCGAATAAAGAAATAGATCTCATCGAATTGTCTACACTTAATTAGGTTTTGAGGGCAAGCTGAATTATATCACCGCCATAGGTGACCTGAAATCATTCTAATCTGGTAATAATTTTAATTTCAAATGTGAACAGGCTCAGTAAAAATCTCTACGCCAGCCGAGTTCGCAACTCAGGAAGCCATCTAGAACTCTCGATTCTCACCCTCATACACAACGTGCCATAAAGTAAGCCTTCGATTTGGGCTTTTTCATAAGAACGTTACCAGTTAACGTCGCACATTAAATTCAATATTCGTTTCACAGCGCCGGACATTTGAATTCAGGACGTAGCCGCTGTAGTTTTGTGCCTTTATCACTCAAACAACGATCATAAATCGTTTCACATCTAACAAACTCGCACGTCTGAGAAAATATCCTCTATTCGACCAAAGAAGAGAAGATGGTTCACGGTGGAAACGCTTGCCCTGCCCCAAGTACGAAATGACCGGTCGGTCGGCTGAGGCAAGGTTAGTATATAGATATTAGTAAAATAGACAATACGGAAGAGTTGAATGGGTCAACACACTCTACATTTATAAAACCTCTATAAGAATAATAGAGAAATGAAGAATGAAATGAATAAAAACGCTGCAAATTCTTACACACGGGTTGGTTATTCCTCGGACCAGGCGCATGGAGATTCATTTCTTCAACATGGGGAAAATGGGGAAACAGTGGGTGTGGCGGGTCCCGGACCCATTCCAATCGATTTAGGATCCAAAATTTAGTGGAAAATGATACCCCACACGCCTAGGTACCCGAAATCTCGAATAAACATAATATGTGTATTATTCAAAATTGAATATTATTCAAAACGGGTTATAGATAGGTAGCCATTTTGACCCATAACCATTTACAGTGAGTTGACAATCGTTCTGGGACCCTTTTCATTGGATTCAGCGTCCAGAATTTAGTGGAAAATGATACCCCACACACCTAAATTGCAAAAAATCTCAAAAATCCATTATTCGAAATTCACATTTTGACCCCTACCCCACCCGAATTTGGTCCGATCGAGCTGAAAAGTTTTGAGGACCAACTAGAGCCAAGAACGGACCCCTGACCAAAATTTCAGATTTTTAGAAAATTTTCTACTACCAATGTCGGCGTGGACAGCGTACGGCCATTTCCTAATTTTGATCTAGACACCTTGAAACGTCCAGAAAAACATTTTGGGGCGAATCGGAGAGATTGAATTTTTGGAATAGCCAACCAATAGGTAAATGAGCTCTAACGCTACCAATTTAAGATTTGAAATGATAGCCATAACTTTAATTGTGGTACTGGGTTCACTAGAATTGTAGAGAGAGAGAAAAGATGATCCAGTGATCTGACACTCGCCTCATGTTTTCCATATCTCGCAAAATGGTGGATGGCAGGTCCTTCACCAGTGTACTGGGCGATTTCGCACCATTTTGTATATCTGTAAGGAAGTAAATCAACTCTCAACTGTCTTGTAGGAAGTAAATCAACTCTTGAATTTCTTACAAACTTAAGAACGTTGGTAGGTGTTACTGTTCTTTGTCCCTACAACTAATTTAAACAGAATAGTTCAAGTGCTCTGCCGCATGATGGGAGATCGACGCAACTCGACATTTTGTGTCATATATGGGGTTTGCATGTAACCCCTCTACTTTCACCCTCACTTTTGTGGTGGTATATAGCTATCATGACCCTGGTCTTACTCTTACTACTAAAATTTTCTTCTATTCGGCAGGAAAGCGGGTTTTGAAGCTCTGCAGGCGAAAATCAAGTACGAGCCAAGCCCAGCCAAGAACGCAGGCTCTTATGGTTCTTGGGGCTCCACTTTCAAGAACAAAGACAACTTCGCTTCACTCCATCACTGTTGATGAAAATTGTGCAGACGTGCGGGCCAACGGGAAGCAACGAGATAATGATACGACATTTTACTATTAGAACACCTGAGTCGTTCATTGCTTCCGTGAAAGCCTCCGTCCGTTCCACTTCACGCTCACTGCAATGGAAATTCTTAGTTGACAATAATAGAATTCACAAATTTTAGAATACATAACTTGTAGAAAGCTTGCTAACAAATGGTGGTGGTGTGCGCGCGCTACGCTTGAATTCAATAAAAAGGCATTTTAGAACGGTTGACTTGAATATACCCTAACTGTGATCACTACTCTATCTTTATTTCAGATCAAATTTTTAGCGAACTCGCCAAAATGTTGAAAACATGACAAACGAAAATCAGAAACCTAGCATTGTATGGTTCTCCTGGATCTATATTAATAGCAAACAGGTATATAGAACTTGATCGAGGTAAATAAAAATGCGCATAATATCACAGGTCTACAAGATTAAGATACCAAAGAGTATCGATACATTTTTTGACAATATAGATAAAGTGAAAATACTTATTAAACTGATTTAGATGGGTAAGTGGTAATTCACGTTTGAGATGGGTGCCAGCAATAATGTTTATGCCACAAAATAAATTCAATATGAATGTAAATGTAAATCGAATAAACTGAATATGAATGTAAATGTGCCTAAAGGTTGAATTTCTCTTTAAAAAAATCATTCAGTTTCGGTTTATCCGTTTTCTAAATTTTTATTTTAAAGCGAGAATAGGCAGTAAGTCATTTGAAGGAAACTATATGATTTAATTGGGTACATATTTGTGAAGTTTCTGATGTAGTAGTAGGTACTAGGTAAATAATGCCAAATAATCGATACTTTCATAAAGAAATCAATTTAATTCTTATTGATTCTTTCCAAAAAAACGCTGCAAATTCTTACACAGGGGTTGGTTATTCCTCGGACCAGGCGCATGGAAACTGATTTAAAAAACATGGGGGAAATGGGGAAAACGGTGGGTATGGCGGGTCCCAGACCCATTCCAATCGATTCAGTGTCCAAAATTTAGTGGAAAATGATACCCCACACGCCCAGGTACCAGAAATCTCATAAACACATATTTAAAATGGGTAATATATACCCAATTTGACCCATAATTTCTTCCAGTGGGTGCCAATCGTCCTGAGACCCACTTCATTGGATTCAGCTTCCAAGATTTAGCGGAAAATGATACCCCACACGCCTAGGTTCCAGAAATCTCAAAAACACATATTCAAAATGGGTAATACATACCCAATTTGACCCATAACTTCTTCCAGTGGGTGCCAATCGTCCTGAGAACCACTTCATTGGATTCAGCTTCCAAAATTTAGTGGAAAATGATACCCCACTCGCCTAAATCACCCAAAATCTCGAAAATCCATTTTTCAAAAAACACATTTTGACCCCTACCCCGCCCAAATTTGGTCCGATCGGGCTGAAAAGCTTGGAGGACCGTTCTAGGCCGGGAACAGACCCCTGACCCAAATTTCAGATTTTTAGAAAATTTTCTACTACCAAAAACGGCGTGGACGGCGGACGGCGTACGGCGGACGGACATTGACCTTTTTTGATCTAGACATCATGAAACGTCCAGAAAAAAATTTTGAGCCGAATCGGAGAGGTTGACCATTTGCATGAAAACATAGGTTGATTATTCAAGGAATAACCAACCAAAAACCGATTTAATCTCTATAGTTTATTTATTTCTTTTATTTTCAAAATTTCAAATATCTGACATCTTTACAACAAGAAAGGCTCAGGCTACTTTATCTTGATGTGGCAATGAAAATCGAATCGGTATCCACCTAAAGACTCACGTTGCGGTCATGAAAAGCTGTATAGACAAGCAGATGCCTGAATAGACCTGTTATTATTCATTAAGACGGATTTCATCTTAAATCTTCTCTAATTGACTCACCTCGATGGATGTGTATTGTAGGGATTATTATCTTTGATATAAAGTCGATAAATTGTGAGCCAGGTTTTAATAAGCGACTCTGTTGACAACAACTTTATAAATCTGCACACATTGCAAACGGAGCCGAGTCTACAACTATTCCACCCAGAGCGCTCAGATCAGTTTTTCTCCTCTCATGTTTGTGACGTCACTTTTGTAGTGGGTAGGTAGTGACAAGATCTGAGGATTTGTTCCTCAATTCCTGACATTCATGTTGTTGGTAATGTAGCTGGTATAGTTATCTACACAGTTCAACGAAACGCACGTAGAAATGATGATCACAAACAAGGGATATAAGACAATAATGTGGGAACAATCCCTTCTCTGTGAACCCAGAGCGACAAGCTTGCTCTGGAAGAAGAACAAGAAGGCTCTGTGGCTCAGCGGTTTTGAAGTTTGGCTCGAAGTGTTGACAAAACAGGACAACTTCCTTGTGCAATCTTTTGCTTGTTCATTAAAAATTACACTATCTGTTAAATTCACCATCATTACTTCAGTTAACCGTTTCTAATGAGCGAACTGAATACCTACATGACGCTTAGTAACATTGGTGATGAAGAGGTACGTAAAGTTTGTGTACAAACAGCCCTGACAGCTCAATGAGATAGCAGTAATACATAGGTACACTTGTATATTTTTATTCACAACTTGGTTTCCTACGCAGACACGACTGCATCGTCTGCATTAATGATCGTCGGTAATATAATCGTTAGTAAGCATTCATTGCTCAAAACTATTAAGTCGCCCTTCTCAACAAACTTAGAGGTCTTTGTATTCTGCCTGATAGTCCTTGTCAGCACTTCTGATTGAATTGATTTTTGAACAGATAGGAAAGTGCATCTTCGTGAAATTTAGGAGGATTGCTCGGTTTTGGTTTGTAAGCGCGGATATCGTAACGTTCAACTGGATCTTGGTTCTCATGATCTCGGTTTCTGTTATTCCAATATTTTTTGGTGAGTTTTGTGGGTTAAGTTGTTCGGGTACTTGTCAATTAGACCCCCTCCCGAGGGTAACCAACTATCCCAAACATGGCGTGATGAATCGATTTTCTATATATCGATCTATAAATATAACCTCCACGTTAGCGGTTAATTTTAGTTTATGCTACCACGCTGTTGTCAGTTGTCAATTGTGCGAATCGCTTTTCATTTTCTTCATTGTTTTTAATTTATTTCCATTTTCCTTTTATTTTTATATCCTCTTCATAAATGGTTATTACCGTTGAAATAAATAAATAATTCTGAAATATGTTGAAGTCAGTGCAGGCTACGTTGCGATATATCGTATATATCGCTGTCCAACGGGAAGGTTACGGTGCTAGTAAACAGGTCACCCTCAGGAGGGGTTCTAATTGACAAGTACCGTTGTTCGTTCCTGAGCCACGTTATAATGGATTTTGGTGAAGCTGATGAAAATCTGCTCAACGATGATATATGGATGCTAATAGCAGGCGCTATTACAGAAGAGGATGCTGCATAGCCAGCTTTTTCTTGATTGCTGGGAATAGGTGGAAGTCTCTCAGTTCCAGGTCGGGACTGTATGGCGGATGAGGAAACAACTCCCACTTAAAAGATTCAAGATCTTTACGAGTGACATTTGCCATGTGGGCCCGGGCGTTGTCGTGAATCAACAAGATCTTAGAGCTCAACATTCCTCTGCGCTCGTTTTGAATTGCTCTTCTGAGTTTTTGGAGAGTTTGGCAATACCTTTGAGAGTTTATTTAGCTGCCGATAGATTTCTATCGTTTTACAGTTTTTTGCTGTCAGAATCCTTATTACTGCACATACCTCGCAGCTTGCAGGATTTTCAATTAACACAGACATTTCAAACTATCACAGTATCTTAACGGAGCACAGCACAAACCTCTCACTAGCACAGCTAGATGCCGGCTGAGTTGGGCAATGCTCAGACCCCAAGATGGCTGCGCTTGCCCCGCCCCTAGCGGACACAGACGAAAACGTAATCTACTTTCTGGCCCTCGTATGTCGGACTGTATGCACATACGTTCTGCGCTCAAGGCTTTACTTGGGCCATTGTTTTAGCCTACTTCTGTGCCAAGGTCCACAACCATTCAGCTCGACTGGAAGAGTACGAGTATGAGTTGTAAATGGGGGTGTAATGTTTTGCCCTTGCAAAAAAATATGAAGATTCAAAAATACGTTTTTGTTTACTCCTATTTTGTCGTTTCTGTAGGCGGGAAGGGACAACTCGTGCGACATTCTGTATGAATTTAAGCGTGTAGAGGTAGATCTGGTAATTATAACGATTGATTGAAATTTATGCATGTATAATTTTGATCAAGGAAGGGTTTCAACGTTTTACACAATTATGACTCTTAGTTATAAAATATTGAACATTAAATACACGAAACATTCACAAAATTGCAAAAAATCACAAGAACAGTTGGTGCCATAATTTTTTTTCGGCCATCCGCCGCTCATTTGCTCTGATTTACGCCTAAACAAGCAACTCGTGGTTAGCTGTCTTGAGCGTTGTATGACGTGTCAAGTTTCACTCTGAATCGGAATACAAGAGAGGAAAACCAACGGGCGACTGGAGCCAATTTTCTGGCGAATATTTCGACGAGACGTCCATGACATGGAATGTATACGCGTGACGGGATTCCGAAGATCGATTTTTGTCGCTTTTGTGCACGACGTTGCCGTGGATGACGACGCAAGATCCTGAAAATATAAATGGGCTGTAGTATTTAATTAATTTTACGAAATTGTATAATCTAGAACATGTGAATGATCTTCTTAAATCACCTTTTGGTACAGGACATTGAGTGAAACTTGACGACGGGTACTGAACTGGTGGGCAGTCAAATACCAAAGGACCCTCCGCTTCGGGATCTTCTGTTCTGAGCATTCGCCTGTGAGTTCCGCTCGTGTGAGATCCAGGTATGAAGGAAAGGCATCCGTTTTCTGGCGATAAGTTCAATTTTAGTTATTCACCCATTTTTGAATTTAAAATTTCTTATAAACGAGCTAATGTAGTTGCTTACCTGGCGTGCTGTCATCTAGAGGAAACCACAATCCAACTAGGGTGTTTGGTTCTGTGTGAAGGAAAGTTGAGTCTTGGTGCGGAATAACTGAAAAACCAAAAATAAATTAACTTACATTTTCAGACGCTCATCTTGGAATTTTTGTTTATTTTTCTTGGGTTGGAAAATATAATTTGGAACATTTGCAACTCAGTTCTTCATCATCTACTTTTTGATTGATTATTCCTTGGAGCAGGATTATGAGGATAACAGTAAGTGTGGAGTGTCTGGACTCATTCATATCAATTCAAAGTTCAAAATTTTTTGGGGAAATGATACCTCACATGCCTAGGTACCCAAAAATATCAAAAACCCACTTATGTGGATAAGCAGGTACGTGTTTTGACCCATACCGATCTCCAAGGGGCGCCAATTGGCACAGAACCCATCTCAATAGAACTATTTTGAAAGTGGGTTTTGAGATTATTGAGGGATTAATGGCTTGTGGGATATAATTTTACAATCAATTTTGATTGCCATATCCATTAAAATGGGTCTCAGATCGATTGGCGCCCACAGAAAGTGGTGTATCTACATACAAGGGCCAGAAAGTCCAGAAAGTAGATTACGTTTTCGTCTGTGTCCGCTAGGGGCGGGGCTAGAGTGGCCATTTTGGGGTCAGAACATCGTGCAACTCAGTCAGCATCTAGCCGTGCTAGCGAGAGGTTTGTGCTGTGCTCCGTTCAAATACTGTGACGGTTTGTAATTGTAATTGAAAATCCCACGAGCTGTGGGGTGCGTGCAGTAATAAGGTTTCTGACTGCAAAAACCGTTAAACCGATAGAAATCTATCGGCAGCTTTGGGAAGTGTGTGGGGACAACATAATAACTGAAGGTGGAATGCGTCAGTGGGTCATAAGATTTAAAAATGGCCGAACATGGGTGAAACACGTAAAACTGTGAAACGAAATTGCAATCAATGCAGTGGGGCACACAAGTTCTCCCCAAAAACCAGCAAGAAGAGGTAGCAAAGTGGTTGAAGGTGCAGGCGGCTGAATATTTCGACGCAGGAATTTCCCAGCTCGTACGATAAATGCCCTAATTTGAATGGTGCCTATGTAGAAAAGTAGTATTTGAGTGTGGCTTTCATCTGTACCTATATAATAAAATTTGTTTCCTATACTTAGTTCATTTTTTATTCCCAAACGTAATCTACTTTCTGGATAGCCCTCGTATTTGGTATGTGCGGATTCTCCTACTGAATCCTGAAAGGCTAAAACAGATGAAAATGCTCACCTTCTCCTCCGATTTTTGGATTCTTGTATATGTACATGCTCTGGACGATTACTGGGTCGTCTAAGTGAAGATTGCGGCACAATCTTTGCACTTTTTCGCTGAATGAGATCCGTTTGAAGTCGGGATGCAACCAATGCAGCGCGTGTCCCACTTTGTTTAACGCTTCTGCTGCCTTTACTTTCAACTCTCCATTCTCGTTGAGGGAGACGTTTTCGTAAAAGTATCGAACTTTGTCTCCGCTTTCGAGGAAATACGGTGTGCTGTACTGAAAAAAAATAATAAAATAAAATAATAAAACATATTTTAGTGAATATTTGAGACGAGTGCAAGAGGAATTTAAGAAAAGGTCAGCGAGATGCTTATTATGCTGATCAGATTGAGCTTGCTGTTATTCAACGTCTTATTATAACATTTTCACGTCAAATTGGAGGTTTCATTTCAAATAAGAGGTTTTATACTTCAATTTGGAGGTTTTACTCATCGATTTAGACGTCTTACGCATCATTTCGGAGGATGACAGAAATAATTGATTTAATTCAACAAGTAATAATGAACAAATTTTTCAACTTAATCCGCGGCTGACAAGTTTTACAGCATTTTCACGTTAAATCGAAAGTCAGAATGAGGCGAATCAACAGGCAGCTTCGGAAGAATGGCATTTGAAGGGACGGGTAGAATATCTTCCTCATGTTGCGTTGCACTGAGTAGAGATTTTCAAAATCTCGTCGTTCTACTAGCTTTGCGGAGTCTAAAACTAATGTGAAACAAACCATTTTTGTCAACCTCCAATTTAACGTGAAAATGCTACCTAAAAATCTACCTAAAAGAGGTTTCTGTCTTTCTATCATGCCTTATCGCCTACACAGCATAACCGATTAGAAAATATTTTTATCTGAAGGAACATGCGTTTTTTGGGAGATCCTTCCTACAAGCAAAAAATTTGGGGACGTCGGAAATCCGGATGAGCAATTTTTAAACCAATATTCAGGACACAAAGAAAGATCAATATTGCGCCTTATGAGATGATATTAGCAGGGTGTATTCAATATAAACTTTTATTATTCGTTTCCAAGCTCTAAATGCGCTGCCAAGCTTCTTCGTTGAATGAACAAACTAAATTAAAGTTTTAATCATCTTCCAATTTAACTCAAAATGCCTAGAAAAAGGAAACGTACTCCTTCGCCCAAAATTAGGGCTGTAGAGAAATGTAGAAGACGTGACTTGGATAGTTACAGTGAATACTCCATAGAAAATGATGTGAGTTGTGATTGTAATCTGTGCAAAAAAGGGTAAATTGTACTCTACAAACCTAAAATTAGATATAAATAAAGTAAAAAAATGGAAATTTTGCTGCGAAATAGGAAAGTTGTAGTGGGGTTTACAAACAAACAAGAAGCAAGGAAGACAGGTCACTCCAGGTAAAATACTGACCAAAGCGCATTAACGGACGTTTTTTAAACCACTGATAACGCAACTTGGAAATTAATGTGGACCTAACTTGGGTTGTTTCATCAGGGGCGGGAAGGAATTATGCTTGACACTAAAGTCACGGAATTTCGTTTAATTAAAAAAAAAAAAAAAAAAAATTATTATTATTTTCATTTTAAGCAAAAGTGATGTAGGTTCGTACTCTTCCAAGCACTCCTTATCACACGCATTTTTTTTTTTTTTTTTTTTTTTTTTTTTTTTTTTTGTATTTTTTGTATTTGTTATTTTTGTATTTTTGCTGTTTCTATTCCTATTTTTATATTTTCATAGTTATGAATTTTATTTGTCCTTGTAGACAGGTAATCTATGTTTGTTATTACATAAATGTGGTTGAGACTATGTTCACCAATCGCTGTCACATTTGGCGCAGCCACCATTATGATTACAATTGGGGCCTGATTTGTCTGTTGATTGTGAAATATACTCACTTGGTTGTTAAGACGTGTGCTGAACACCACTCGTTGTTCGTCTGGTGGAATATTTTCTGCTAATGTTTTCCCCGCTTTCTTCAGCGTTTCTACTTCTTCTTTGGTTAGAAAATCCTCTATGACCAGGAAACCGTCTGTCTGGAACTGAATAGAATGGCAATTTTTGAATGAAACTCCGAAAGGAATGTATTGATTTGGACAGTAGTTGATGAAAAACGCTGCTAATGAATTGAATTATTCCAGAATGGTTGTTTATTTTTTGGAGCAAGATTCAGCGTCCAACATTTAGTGGAAAATGATACACCACTCGTCTAGGTACCTAAAAATGTCGAATACCCACGTTCGAAATAGGTAGGCAGGTATCCATTATGGCCCATACTCACCCCCGGTGGACGCCAAACTGTACTGGATCCATCTCAATGAATTCTAAGGAATAATAAACCATTTTGGAAGAACTTGCAGCGTTCACTCTTGTAACTGGACAGATTCTCGAAAAATATGAAAGAAATGGGGACATTCACCCTTACACTTAGGTTCAGTATCAGGCTCATAAACTTGCTTTTGGCTCTCGCTCTCGTCAATCTTTCGGTATTTTGAACCTTCATGAATGTTTCAGTCCTAATTGGAATGGACGGCCCCATCAACAACCGTCATTTCAATTCTAAGATACGTTTCGCCGCATCGAAATATTTTTGAAGGTGAAGGGCTCCGGAATAGACTCGAGAAATTCATTTTAAGATGTCCGAGCGCTTTTTGAATTATCTAGCGAGGATTCCGTGCGCGTCGGAGGATTTCCTGAAGTGAACGTGGAGACCAGAACACCCTTGGCTGGCCACAGTCCAACGAGACTCGGTGTAACAACAAAAATAGAAATTTCACCTAAACGCGTAAAAAAAAAGAAGATATTTCCGTGGAAAAAGTTGTTGACCAATTTAGACCCATTTTTGTACGGGGATTATGGATTATGATAATCGGTAGAACGATTTTTTTAACTGCCTACTTTTCTGGATATTAGACACCTTTCTCGCTTTCATCTGTTCTTGGGAATGAATGAAAAGAATGGCTAAACAGTATTTCACGAGCTATAAGGAAATATAAGGTAAGCATAATTAGCAGCAGTTTGGTTTTCGCCAGAAAAAATGTATAAAAGAGGCCATTAGCTTCATTGGATGTAGGGGAAGAAGTAATCTGTACATTCAATGATAAGATTCAATGATGGCATAAGATATTGATGCCAACTAATCCTCTCCCCCCACCATGCCAAACTAATCAAAGCTGTTGAAGCTACTGGCATTAACAACAAACTTGTCAAATGAACGGCAAACTGTCTTGAGGGTAAGCATAGTATCACGAGGGTCGGCATGAGCGACGAAAATCCCTCTAGAGTGATCCTCTATACTCTATTATATACCTGTACAGTATACGGGGCATGACTATACATGACAGTATATTTTATAGTATTCCTCGCAAAACTTGTGAGGATGCCAAGAGGAAGGATCACTTTCTCTTATGCCCATGACACCATAATTTTGATCACGGGTTGTGCATGGGAGGAAGTTGCTAGAAAAGCTCAAAACTGCCACAAATTGGAAGTATCCCATGCCATAACGCTTTGTGTTAATAACGACTTGTTCTACAAGTGTCCCAAAATTGAACAAGTGCGTCTATATGCTTCCCTCGAAGTCGAATGAAATGAGACGTCCACATCAATGAACTGTTCTCACCATTGAGGAATTGATGTATGTGGGTATGTGGAGAGGTACTAGGTTTCCTGTCCCTGGATGCCTGAAGATTTGTTTAATTTGCCCTAGTCCTGTCGTACCTTACAGGATTTTGGCTTGGGGAGGAAGTGGGGCAAGTCTTTTGGACTCTGTCTTCGTGGCTCAGAAGCTGCTAATTGATGTGCTCCATAAGAGGGAGATGAGATTTCTGATAGTCTGATTGTTTGAGGAAAATGAGTGCTACCATTTCCTGACCTCATAAACAAATGTACAACAATATTGCATTTAGGTTGATTCAAAACGATGAGTTAGCTTTCCTGGTTGAGGGAGTGACCAGATCCTGAAATCGGTGCTTTATAGCCATGCCATTAAGGAAAACGTTGTGTGGTCATCACCTAACCACCCCACTTAGAACTTTTTCCAATGTCTTTATAATTTCGTTGCAGGACGAAGCTGATGATGACATGGCGTCTTACAACGGCACCCACCTCATCTACCCAGCAACCCTCCACCAACGGGAATCCGACGTAGAGTACGGAGGAAAAGTTCTACTCCCAGTGACGGTTTTACATGTCTTGTCAAGTCGCTCGTCTTTCGTCCAAATGACTCAACAGTGCCCGATGTTGTTCTCGTTGACTTATGGAGACAAAACGACAAACTGCGGCGTCCTCGAGTTCACTGCAGAGGAGGGTCACGTCCACGCTCCATCGTGGGTTTTGGACGCGCTGCACGTTCAGGTTGGAGACCCAGTGCAGGTCAGTGAATGGTTGATAACAACTTGTATTCGAACTTGAAGCTTTTCCCAATGAAAACTAACTGTGTCGTGCAGAAATGTTGCAGAAATGCTGCAAATTATTCCTTGGAACGAGAGAATGGGGAAAACAACTAATCAATTCAGCGTTCAACATTTAGTGGAAAATAATACCTCACATGCCTAGTTCCAGAGAAGTCCCTAAAATCGAGTTGAAAAAGCTAAGGGAGAAAAACACCTCCAAATTTTGGTGAAATTTGGTTGGGCTGAAAAGTTTTGAGGACCAGTAACGGATCCCTGCCAAAACCGGTGTGGAAAGACAGACATGGTACCTTTTCGATGTTTATTCCTTAACTAAATCAACCTGTTTTCATGCTGAAAGTAACGTAGGGTCGACTATCTGAAATTTGGTCAGGGAACCGGTTCTGGATGTTCCTCGAAACTTTTCATCCTAATCGGCCTCAATTCAGAGATGTAAATTATGTTTTGGTTGATTATTTCTTGAATAATCGACCTATGTTTTCATGCAGAAATTCAACCTCTCCAATTAGGGGTATCATTTTCCACTAAATTTTGGACGCTGAATCGATTGGAAAGACTATTGGACACTCAACACCCACTGTTTTCCCCATGTTCCTGGTCCGAGGGATAGCCTACCCCTGTGGAAGACAGCATGTAGACAACATAAAGCAGATAATGTCGAACATGTCATCTAGCGTTCCCTGGTTGAGTACCTAGTCCCGTTGTACGACCCATGCCTTCATCTAATTTGTTGTATAAAATGAAGATACCGGACATTCCCTGAGACATCCACAACAAATGCACAAAATTGTGATTCATTCCTTTTTCAAATAACTTTGAATCTACGCAAAGCCCCACAAAAATTCACCTTTTTTAACAAAATAAGTATGTAAATTATTTTTAAAAATTAATTTTCCAACAGGTCAAAGCGGTAAGCCTCCCCAAAGCGACGTTCGCCCGATTTCAACCACAAAACACGGACTTCTTAGACATATCCGACCCAAGAGCTGTGCTCGAAAACCACCTTAGAAGATTCTCTTGTTTGACCACCAATGACGTCATTCCGATCCACTACAACGAACGAACGTACCTTTTGAAGGTGAGCGATTCGGTTGGTATTGTGTGTTGTTAATCAATAGGGTCCTGCTCGAGTATTGTAACCTTGAAACTGGACCAGATTGTAATACGGGGCTCGTTGTGGGAAGAAATTATAAATTTATCAAAATTTGGTTACAATATTGGGTTACTTTTTTAAAATACTGGTAGAAATTGATACTGAGTTTAGTTTGGCATAATTTCATAATCTTATGCATGGATTTGATTAGCTGAGGAAAAGCTTGCTTTGACGCTCAACTATTTTTATAATGAAATTCTCATTGGAGATTTGGTTATACTATACAGGGTGTCTCAAAAACCTTATCCCTCCCTACCAAAATCGTTTTTGGTTGGTTATTCCTTAAATAATCAACCGATGTTTTTATGCAAATGGTCAATCTCTCCGATTCGGCCCAAAAAAATTTTCTGGATGTTTCAAGGTAGACAATTTTCTACAAATTTGGGTCAAGGGTCCGTTCCCGGCTCTAGTTGGTCCTCGAATACGCATTTTGAAAAAGGATTTTAGGCGATCTAGGCGTGTGGGGTATCATTTTTGACTAAATTCTGGACGCAGAATCCAATGAGACGGGTCCCGGAACGATTGGCGCTCACCCGAAGAGATTATGGGTCAAAATGGGTATCTTATTTACCTAAATCGAAGGTAGGTTTTGAGATTTCTGGTACCTATTCGTGTGGGGAATCATTTTCCGCTGAATCGATTGGAATGAGCCTCCGAGGAACAACGAACCCTTGTGAAAGAATTTGCAGCGTTTTCCTAAGAGGTTCGGACTATTAGCTAACTGCGGGATTCTATTCCGAACTTGAGGCGACCGTTCTCATGAATTCTGGTACCGTCCGGGAACAGACACAACAAGCTGTTCTCAGTAAGTTCTCTGTCTCTCTGAAGTTTTTGAAATTTTCGTTTGTAGGTTGAAGAGACGAAACCAACTGGTGCCGTCTGCATCAACGAGTGCGACATGGAGGTTGACTTTTCGCCTCCAGTGGGTTACAAGCCCCCCGCGCCAAATGTTCCAGTCCGAGAAGAAGTGGTCCAGGGTGGTTCCATCGCCTTCTCTGGCGCCGGCTATCGACTCGACGGCAAAAAGCCCAAAACCCCCGACGTCGTCAGACGAGTCGTCCCGCTGCCTGTCGTCGGTCAACCCAATTTTGGCTACCGAGTCGGAACAATCGAGTTTTTTCGTGAAGAAAACGACGCTGGAGGCCAAACATCACGCACCAAGTGAATCGGAAACATTCCTGCTCCACACTCCTTCAGTTATTAACATCTTAGTCTGAAATGTTCACGTTCATATTTATTAAACTAGAACTAATGGCAGTAGGCCACGCAGGCAATTGATAAAATCAACCAATATAATTCTTAGAGCCCTGGATCTTGAATGGGTCCTTCGTCCTGCTCTAGTGGCTTTTCTCCAATCAGTAAAATGGTCGTTACCCACCGGAAGAACTTATGGGTCATAATGGGTATCTATCTACCCATTTTGAATATGTGTTTTTGAGATTTTTGGCGATCTAGGCATGTGGGGTATTATTTTCTACTAAATTTTGGACGCTGAATTCATGAGACGGGTCCCGGAACGATTGGCGCTCACCCGAAGAGATTATGGGTCAAAATGGGTATCTATCTATATATTTCGAAGATAGATTTTGAGATTTCTGGTACTTGGGCGTGTGAGGTATCATTTTCCACTAAATGTTGGACCCTTAATTGATTGGAATGGGTCCGGGACCCGCCAAACCCACTGTTTCCCCCATGTCCACCATTGAATGATTGATTGTTGAAGAAATGAGTCTCCATGCGCCTGGCCCGAGGACCAGTGAAGGAGCCCCTGTGAAAGAATTTGCGGCATTTTCTTGTTTGTTCCTCTGTTATGGAATTGAAAAAATGGAATTTTTCATTTCTAGCCCTACGCTGGCTCCCTATTTTAGGTGATTATTGTTATTTTAATTTTGTAATGATGCAAGAATTTTGAATGTCTTGGAAAAACTCGAAGATCAAAAGTGAACCTTTGAAAAGTGAAGAGATCCCTCCGCTCAACTGTCTTCAAAAGCTCTGGTTTCATTCTGACAATAGTTGCTAATGGGTAAATCAATATAAGATCCTACGAACTCGTCATGGAAAGGATGAGAATAATTCGTGAACGTAGTGATGTCGTTAGTTGAATGATTTCTTCCCACAACACACAAAAGTTACATTCCTAAGGTTCATTAATTGGCTTCAGTTCTACATGATAAGGGCAGAAGTTCACAAGAGGGCCTTGAGGAGGTGGAAAGCCCTTTATTACTTTATTTAATTTTTATACGGAGATGTATTTCAATTTATAAATAATTTCCAAGCTTGTAATATAATATACTACGAGACTTTCTTTCTTGTAAAGGTCAGTATTGCTTGTAAAAAGCAAATCAAAATTTGATTGATTGGTTTCAGTTCGACACAATATCCATATTTTTCCTTGAAAGTTGGAGTAGTTATCCTTAACTGGAGAGGTCACAAATTGTTGAAAAATTGATTGATTAACAAGAAAAACTATTCCGTCATTGATCTCCGACTCGAATAAACGTTTATTGCTCCTGAAACCCAATTGACTAGGTCACTCAACTTGACCGTGCTCTCGATGTCTGGACGGTCGCGATTTATCTCAGACCTTCCAGATGATTACAAGCGGAACTCGAAAAGATTAGTTCTTATGTCTTCAGCACTATCTGAATGTCTCACGCGATAGCACACATAATCGATCTCATCACTCCTAATAAAGGGGGCCACTTGACCTTAGAGAGAGATTTGAGCTATCTTTTGTCTGCCAATGAACCTTATTCGATTAATGGTGACTGTTCAGCAAAAAATGAAAGACCTAGGGTTTTTTTTTGTGTCATGATTCGCGAGTGTTGAAAATTGCCTGACATATAACATTGCAGTAGCCGGATGACACCACAATATCATTGCTGGAATCTTACTCTAGGATTAATGGAGGCTGGTTCCATTAGGCCAAACAACTAACTATATTAGTGGGAGCATCCGTTTTACCTAACATATTTAGTGCTTTTGACTTGAAGACTTTATTGTCAAGCCAACTACAGTTGGGTAGCGTTAGTCCGAACGGGCTTCCCCGACCCTGGTTTCCCCCTGTTATTTACTGTACCTAATTGATCGTCAACTGTTAATTTTCAGTTTTATTGTCGCTTTGTCTCCAACAAAAATCCGAAATACTAGAAGCTCCTCTTGCTAGAAGGTGAAACTAGTTACTGTTTAATATCAACCCAGATTGGTATCGGTAGATCTACAAATCACTGACATTGAAAAGAACATGGAAGAAAATGAAAAAAAGTCATCGGAGAGACTGAATGCGCCCCAGGGAAAAGGAAAAGGATCAAGTCCGCGAAATATCCAAAGGCAGAAAGTGCTCTTTTCATGTGATTTCTGCAGCAGAGGAAGTGAATGGTGGAATGTTGTGTGAAAAGCTTCATTTCCATCGTCAGACCATGGGAGAAATTTTTTTTCTTCCACCGCCAGATGTCGCCGAATCACCAGGCTTTTGGAGCGTCTGAAGGATGGTTAGACAACTTCAAAAGACGCCATGGAATTAGGCATCTCAAAATTACTGGTGAGGAACTTTTGGCAAACCCTTATGCTATCAAACCGTTCGATGAAATACATTGTTCTCCAACAATTTAGCTAACAAAATGGAACTGATCTGGTGGCTCCTTTAATGAAAGTTAATTTTAAGGATGTTATTTTCAATTTAGCGAATTGTTGGTCATCTATTTCACAATCTTTGATTCAAGTGTCTTGGAAAAACCTATGTTCCAACTTGGTTCCAATTGAAGAACGAGATCGAGGTCATCCAACCCGCACAATTGGCTCCAGACAGCGCGACCTTTACTGAAGCTGAGGTTCAAAAATGGGCATCAGTTGGTTGTGAGGAGAAAATACAAAATCAGGAAACTTTCAACAATGAAGAAATTGTAAATGCGGTTCAAAATGGAAAAAGAGGATATCCAAGATGACCTAAAAGTTCAATAGAGGCCAACCTCCACAGCAGTGAGGAGATTAGGCCTATGTTGCTGAGATGTATCAGAGATGAGGAGTTTGACCAACACATTGACACAAGTGTCCAGAAGAAAATCACAGATTGTTTTTCTGAGTTAGTGATTCACATCATTACACTTACATACATGATATCATGCATTTCCTCTCAATAAAGAGGGTGTAGATAATCCGAACAATTTGATGATATAACTGATCCTTTTCTCCGTTTCTATTTGGATTAACAGTACCATATCTCCTGTAGTGGTTAGTCAACTACTGAAATGGTTGGCTACTTTTATAGTGCAATCTGCTACCCGCTGAACGGTGGGGTCACATCCCCCATGAAAAATTGAAATGATGGCTTCATTTGAGATAAAAACATGGTGAACTACAAGAGCAGCCCTTGTCTTCCAGGACAATATTGTAGACAATTGAAAGCTTCCCCCCTCCTTGTTGTGAGCAAACCTTCATAAACAAGAAACAATGGATAATGGGTCACTCCAGATAGAATACTGGCCAAAGCACATTTAAAAACTAATTATAGTGATAACTCAGTAATCAAGGTGAACCTCACTCGGTTGTCTCAATAGGGAAGGGAAACGCTGACGTCGTAGAAATTTCTTTATTATTATTTTTTTAATGAACTATTTTGATTTTGAGCAAAAGCGGTGTCGGTTCATACTCTCCAAAGCACCCTTTTCATATAGAATATTTTGGGAACAGTGAGTATGCCCCATTACCTCAATCACTCAGTTCCCATGATTCACCCGCAGTATGTGTTAATCATCAGTCCCACACCCGAACTGTTGCCAAAAAATTTCTATTGTTTCTACTCCAACCTAAATTTAGCCTCTGAACGAAGCCAGAATTATCGCCCACCGATTTAGAAACCTTTCACCGCCTTATTTAATGCCGTATGAAGAGGAAATTCTGTAAAGGCTAGTTTTCTTAATTAGTTTTGCGGGAAAAGATTACCATCAAATACTTATTTCTCTCGTAGTTGAGGAGATTTGGACGGTGTTCAACATAGGCCAATTTAATCGACGTTTTCCTGCAACATTTTCTAGCTCCTTCAATTCTGCTCAGATTTTGACAAAATTTTCCGGTAACATTTGAGATTGTCTCATAATGAAATCCGAATTTCTGTCGTACGCTGCATACTTTATTAGTTCACAAAAAAAAAAAAAAGAATTTATTGACAAACTTTTTTGTTGTTGCTATCTTGACTTTTGATATCATTTCACATTTTGAAGTGTTTCAATTCAGAATCCAAATGCCTGTTCATCACCCGAGTCGATAAAGACCCTTAAAATGCTTCAAAAAACCTGAAAAATGATCTCAAATACTCCCTTCAAGGCTTAAGTTATTCCGAATTTATTTTCAATCGCCAACGTTTGAGCAAAAATGTGTTTTTTTTTTTTTTTTGGCTTTTTTGGGAATAATGGGTCTGTGAGATATCTTTTTCTGTGAAATTTTGGGCGTTGAATCGATTTTTAGCTGGGTCCCTTATAGATGCATACGGTGGAGGGTAGTATAGGTAAGACGAGGTCGTTTTGAAAATTGCTCTGAATAATTTACTATTGTGAAGAAATTTGCCGCTGATTTAGAAATCGAGCCAATTGACTTAGATTGAATTATTCGTGTGTATGAGCAACGTGATTGACATTTTCCTGGATTGTAATTAAAACTGGTTTGAAATTTGGAGTAAAATTAATTAAATGACAATGCATGCCTCAACTGAATCAAGGGTTTCCATTCCTCAAACTCGTCAAGTATTCAGGAACTGACTTGGTACGCCATGATAAGATAGTTCTTTATCTAAACGTGAAGTAAACCTATTGTTGTCTCCAAAATAATGAACATTAGCGATTTCGTGTTTCTCTCGTTATGTTGTAACGTATGAGATCCAACAGTTGCAGTCATGTTTGAGTTATTCTAATAATTAGGACATTCGTGGTTTAGACATAAAGATGGAGGGATTTTGTAATGACCACTTCGAATGTAGATATTCAAATTAGTTTGCAACTTGAGTAAGATTATATTAGTGGATGTGGGGTTTTAGCATATCGGATTCGGGGGGTGGCTTCTACTTGAAAATGATCGGAGTCGATAGTTAAGAGAACAGGTTTGATAAGACGAGTGAACATGTAAAATAAAGAACAGAATAAACGGCAAACCAGGAAGGAGAGAATTTATTGAAGGGAAAGAGAAGTTTACCTTGGAGTACAGATCCTGCCTCATGATGCCTGGGGATGGACAGTAGAGTAGGAAGGGACTAGAACACTTGCTGCGCGCGAACCACCGAATGACTGTGATAGCACTGGATGCCGCAGATGGGGAGCTCTCCCTCCCACGAGCGTCTTAAAGCGAAAAAAGTCCGTCAATCGCCTAACAACTTGCACGTGTGTGTTCTTGGCAGTGACTCAGCCCTGAGAAACCTTCCGCTCCCTCTCGACCGTCATCATCGCCCACTCATTCAATTTTAGGCCCTTCGTTCACGTAGTCCCACAGGAGCCTTCAAACGGCTATCAGCAGTTCGTCGTGGGAAGGTCCGCTCGTTGTCAGGGTCTGTTAACTGCTTTTCACGGCCTTATGAGAGGTCTCGCGTGAGGGCGTCAGAGCGAGCAGAAAACACGATGAAATACGTACATAAATCGCAGGGGTTGGTTATTCCTTGGATCAGGAGCATGGGGAAAATGGGAGGAAGCAGAGAGTGTGGAATGTCCTGGACTCCAATTCCAATCGATTCAGCCTCCAACATTAAGTGGAAAATGATACTTCAAATGTCCATGTACCAAAACACTCGAAAACCCCCTTTCAAAATAGGTTGTAGGTAGGTAGATACCCATCTTGCCTCATACTCACCTCCAGTGGGCGCATTTTCACCCCTTTCCCCACACAAATTTGGTGCGATTGGGCTGAAAAGTTTTGAGGACCAACTAAAGCCACAAACGAGTCTCTAACCAAAATGTCAGATTTTTAGAAAATTGTCTACTACCAAGTACGCCATGTGGACGGCGGACGGACATGGTACCTTTTATGTTCTTATCCCTTAAATAATCAACCTATATTTTCATGCACCAGGTGCTAGAGAGTCGACCATCTTCGATTGGCCCCAAAAATGTTTGCTGGACGTTCCATGATGTCTGAGGTACCACCTCCACGTACTTTCTCTCTAGCCAGGGGCGTATGTTGGGTACAAGCCGAGCTGTTCATCTCCCTCTCGTTTCCAGCGACCAGCAGCAGAAAACATTAAAGAATCTCAATCCCTACATTCGTGTCTACTGTGTTTGTATCGCTAACACTGACGCAATTCGCTGTAATTTCCTAAGAAACTCCCTTGATGTGAACCAGTCGAGTCAACCAGATGACCTCTGCACGTGTGGTCGCTAACGTGAGGGACACGCTTTGGTGGCCAGAGCGGAACGAGGTGTGTCGGTACTTAGCGTTGTGGCACCCATTAGGCTATCTACGCTCATCAGTCGATTTATCCTCCGTTAACCCTGTCAATGGCCCTTGAAGGCATCAGCCTAACATCTAGGCCTACGAGAACACAATTTATAAGCGGATCATTTAAGTTAACATCTCCTCATATATAAGCGGTGGTAGTACAAGAGACTGTGTAGTATTTTTAGAGAGCTCGTTAGTTCATTCATTTCAGATTCGCTCAATTTATTTTAGAGAGCTTCGTTGTTTTACGTCTTCAATAATAAACTAAGCGTTGAGATCAATGATTCATTGACTTTGTAGCAGATAAAAATTCCACAGGGCGTAATTACGAGGACCCATTCATTTCACTCAAGTATTCTCACTGCATTGCTGTTTTGTATTTGTTATGTATTGAAGAAAATATGGAAGAACGCTACAAATTCCATTCACAGGGGTTGGTTATTCCACGGACCTGAAAAATGGGGAAAACAGTGGATGTGGTGTGTCGTGGACCCATTCCAATTGATTCACCTTTCAAAATTTAGTGGAAAATGATTGTAGTCCAGTCGGCTGATCCTGAAAAGGGGGTTACCTTGCATAGAACCTGGACTAAATGAAATTTTAGTATGTTGTACGTGGTTGGTCCAAGGTGTGGAATCAGAGTTGGAAACGAAATTGAGATTTATTTAGGTTTTTCGCCTATAACTCCTATGCATGGCATCCTAGCGAAAAGAGGTTGTATAACAAATTAAAGAAGACTAAATTCTGCGTCGAATGAGCACTAAACCTTCAAAATCTGACCAAAAGAAAATGGTCGAAAACGACGGTTGAAAATTGACTATTTGATTTTCATCACAAAAACTGAACTACCTGTCTTTTTTAAACGGCTGTAACTTGCGAACGGATTACAGGAATTTTCAACCATTCTCCTCAGTCGAATTTTAAAGTTTTTGTGCTCATTCGACGCAGAATCTAGTCCTCTTTAATTTGTAATATATCTTTTTTTCGCTAGGATGCCTCATTTACGAGTTATAAGCCAAAACCCTACACAGATCCCAAAACTTCGCGGTTTTTGAGCCCTCCAAGTCAGCACAAGTTTCTCGAGGAGGAGAACTTGGCTTCCACACCTTGGATCAACGACATACTACATACAAAATTTTCATCAAGTCCGTACTCAATGCAAGGTAAAACGCTCAGCCAACTGGACTCCATAATCCTAAATCACCGAAGATCTCAAAAATCAATTTTTCGGACAACACATTTTGGCTCTTAAATACTCAAAATATACAAGCCTCTCCATCAAATTCCTTCCCGTTAATTCTGGAAATTTAATCCTTAGTTGCGTCAGAAACATTACGGCAATTCACTCCCGAAAAGGTCTTCAAGAAATGAAGGGGATTTACTTTCTGGGGTTGATTTTGCCTGCTCGAGAGAGGAGTATAATATGTCCTCGCTACAATACGAAATTTAGCTCGGTTCCCGATTTAATCTTAGCGATTCAATCCCTTTCCAATCAATTTCGAATTGCGTGGACTGTCCAAACCGTAAAACCACCTCAGAATCATAAAGAAAGAATTAGTTATTATAAAAACGCACTACCTTGGGAAGAAATAATGTACGACGCACATGACATCACTAACTCTAATAAATAATACGTATTTTTATGAAAAACACAAAATCACATAGGTAGACACGACAAAATTATGACAAGTAACATAATATAAATTCTAATACAAATTACATTTTTTTGGAAATTACCTTAGCTAAAACTTCACTTGTTGTAACAATAATAGCAATTCCAGCCGGATTAACATTTCTACTCTAGAAAGCGACTACTTGGTGTATAAAACTAAAACTTTCTTAAACCTATTATTAGGTTCGATAACAATTAAAGCGTAATTTTGTTGAGTGTATCGTTGAGGAAGACGAGATCAGCGGAGCAACGATGAAGAAGCTCCTGAACCTGTTGCCTGGAGTCCAAAACTTCGATGCTCTGAGTGTAAGCGTTGTACCGTACACCGAATTTTCTTGGGATTTTCTGAGCGTATTTACTGCGGAAAGATAAACGACAGTTAAATATGAGATTGCATGGATTACGATTGTTGATTGAGGGATGTTTTCTGAGACAATAAATGAGAAACACGGAGTATTCATATAGCGCTTTCACGCCATATTGGAGGTTGTACGCTACAATTTGGAGGTATTATGCATCAAATTGGAGGTTTCCATTTCATCTATAAGGTTGACGGAAATGGTTCGTTTTACAGTGGTTTTAAAAGCCGCAACGATAGCCCGCGCAGATTCTGATAATAGGTACCTACTCCGTGCAACTCAGCATGAAGAAGACATTTCATCCGTTGACAAACTTATTCATTCTATTCCGTTTATAACGTTTATTCTTAACTGATACCTTTTATTCGCTTATTAGTTATTTAGAATTAAAAAATGATGTATCTCTGTCATGTTCCAAATTGATGTGTAAAACCCCCAATTTGATTTGAAAAACATTCAGTAAATATGTAGTACGGAGAGGAGGGTCGCCATATTACCTATTAAGAATCGTATATCGGACAAAGGTAATAACCAAACGAACCCGATATATCGAATGTTATTAGACAACATCTTTTCAGGCGACCCACCCCATATACTACACATTTCAGCTAAACCTTCAATTTGAAATGAAAACCTCAAATTTGACGTGTTTCACCTGCAATTTGAATAACATAACCTCCAATTTGACGTGAATGCCATAGTTGGAAGAGTTCGAAAGTCGAATTTGAGGTATCTCGCGCTCGTTCTGTGCTATTACCAGTGGAAAACGTTTTCCCAAGTTTTTATTTGTAAATTCTCATGTAAAATCTTTCATATAACGTGCGCGTCAAGGTAACAATTAGGGTGCATCTAAATAAACTCACATCATTTTTTCTTTGGCGTCTTCGAAGCTTTCCGAAACAAAGTACAACGGTTGATACTCAGTGATGGGGGTACTTCTGGAGAGCTGTCTCGTCGGGGTTGAAGGGCTTGAGGTCAGGCTGGTCGCCGAGGCAGTAGGTGAGCTCGCCATAGGACGACAACAGGCCGGCTCCAAATGCTTTCAACTCCCCTCCTTGACGACACAGCCCAAACTCCACGGTGAACCAGTAACACTGGGGACAAGCCAAAGTTAGCGCGCGGTTTAAATACTGGCGTTGCCATTAGGATAGGGAGAGAGCGAGCAAGTCCGACTAGTCATCAGAATGCTCCAGTATGATTGATGACAAAACTACATAGTTGTAACCAGAATGTAAGCAATCCCACCTTTGGGACGCCAGGCCAAAGTCCCAATTTGCAATCTGTTTTATTTATTTATTGCACAGGCAAATGCCCAATTACAGCTTTGATTACAAACTCCGTTTACAATCTTAATATCTATTACTATAATATATAATAACGAAAGAGCGTGGTTAATTCAGATGTGACCGTATTATGCAGAATGGGTCATTGAGGATGTCTGAATGAGTGGCTGGAAAACTGGATCTAAGGATCTGAATGCACAAAAAATAGGGTTGTTATAAAGATAATTGATGGTAGTGGTTGGGACATAAAACAGGTTGGTGGAACGAGTACGGTTCTGAGGTGCATGAAAGTTGATTGCTTGCAAAGAAGCGGTACTCTCTGTCGAGGATTTCAATAATTTGATGAAACAAGCAATCAATTATCCAAATCTCAATCAGACCAGCTCATCCTGCCTAAAAGCAACAAAATGTAAACATTTCCGCTGAGAGATGTTTTCCAAGTGATCAGATGCTTTGGCATAGAATGGGGATCAAACGATCGAACCATACTCTAGGATTGAGCAGACCATTGCATTGAAAAAATAACCAAGGTGGCGACATCAGCGTATCCCTCATGAAGCCTAGATTGCTATAGCTCTAGAGCAAATATCATCCACATGAGAGTGAAATGTCAAGCACGAGCCGACTCCGGATATTCCCTGGCCTTTTCAGACTATATATGGCAACAAGGAGGCGTACCTCTTGAATAGGTGATTACCGCACATCACCCCGGGTTTAATTGCAGACCATTCACCATGTTCCAGTTGGACAATAAGTTCAAGGCTGCCTGCAGCATCTGTGCTCTAACGATGCACGAACTCTAAGAAAAATCTTCAAGTCGTCAGCAAAGAGCAAACACTCAATATCACCAGGGAAATATAATTGTCATGTCATTGACAAATTTGATAAAAAACATTGGTCCTATATGAGTGCCCTGGGGGACTCCAGTTATATCTGGGAAGCAACTGGAAACGACTGATTTAATCCCAACGATCTGGGAACGATTCATTAGGTAACTGAGAAACCATTCGGGATCCTGTAAACCCAAGGGCCCTGAGCTGGCTGATTAGAAGTGAGCCACTCAATTGCTGCCTTGCTGGAAAAATCTTAAAATAATGTTCAAAGCTCAGGGAACTCACAGTGGCAATCTTTTCGATATAGTCGTCAGGTGCTCCAAGGGACGCCAAACCTATTTCCTGGGAGAACTGAGCGAATTCCGGATCCGCAAAAAGTGGAACGTGTCCGAGGAGCTCGTGGCAAACGTCAGGCTCTGGAGTGTACAAGGGCATGCTCGGGTGACGGATGTATTGAGTCGAATGGAAAACTCTGAAGGCCAACCCAGCGAGGAAGTCTCTCGATGACAGCAATCCAGCGACAGGTCGCAACGTGAAACCGGTACAATCTGGAAGGGAATATGAGTTGAGTGTCAGTTGCTTCTTCATCTCGGTAGCCATTTTAAGCTGTGTCGAATATCATAAGTTCATCCAAAACTTGCTACAGTCTAATAGCCTGTACTGCCACGATTATTATGCCATTGCCTCTCTAACAGAAAAAGTATCTGATATCTGAACTCGTTACGGGGCATGAACCTTTAGCTCTGTTTTGGAATTGAGAAACGCTTTTAACTGCATAACACACAAGAAATTAGTCAGTATTGTACGGCTTATGATGGGGAATACTTCTGCTAACTGGGTGCAAAGATACTTGAAACTTCGGTGTCAAAAAGTGACTCGTCTCCAAGTGACGAAGCCACCTTCTCTGGTATTCCACAAGGTAGAGTTTTTGGACCAGCTTTATTCATTTTTGTTTTATGGTTGGTTCAGCCTGCAATTGGATAGTCGTTTCAAAAATAGATAGGCGTGTTGGGTATTATTTTTGACTAAATTTTGGACACTGAATCCAATGAGACGGGTTCCGGAATGGTTGGCGCTCACCGAAAGAGGTAATGTGGCAAACTAGGTATCTATCTACCTATTTCGAATGTGTATTTTTGAGATTTCTGGTACCTAGGTGTGTGGGGTATCATTTTCCAATAAACTTTGGACGCTGAATCGACTGGAATAAGTCGCCATGCGCCTGGCCCAAGGAATAACCAACCCCTGTAATAGAATTTGCAACGTTTTTCGATCATTTACCTCTAAGAAAATCGGAGATATCTTGAAGTTGAGGAATGTTGTCTTCGCGGTAACCACAATTTTCGATGAGGAGCGGGAAAACGTGGTTGTGCTCTTTACAGGCGTGCGTGGGATACAGTGTTACCAACTGCCTGAACACTTTGCCCCAGGTTTCTGTCTCTTCTTTGGTATAATCCACTCTTGGGATGGGCTCGCCGCTGAAATCATCAATCATCTTTTTTGTTTCGATCCTTTTTTCTAGCCATTACCTACGATGTTTGTGATTGTCTTATCCTACCTTATTATTGAACACTTTACTTAGTGTTTACCTCAACTAGGTACCTACCTATTTTTGTGAAATGTTGCGATAGACTGCCTATGTCCGTCAAGGAGACGTAGCAATTTCTTTTCAAGTTAATTCAAATTTTAAGGTTTTCCGTCTTTTCTGAGAAACGTTTTCTCAGGCAATAAACAATCATGAATAAAAATAAATTTTGTAATTCGTATTACCTAATGCAATTTTAATTTTTATTAAGTTGTAATAATAATAAATGTAAATTTATTTATTGTCAACTTTGTTACTTATTTGTTGTTTACTGTTCCTTCTGGGTCTCCCTGTGGTGGTGGGGGTGAGGCTAAAATGGATTTCGGTAGCCGGAGGAAAACGGTGGGGTTGGTTGATTGTTGGTACTATAAGAGAGGAAAATTTCTATTCTATGTGAAGAATTCGAATTCAGGAGTGGAAGCACTGGTCATTAGTGATTTCGTTCGCATAGGTTACTAGGGGGCTCAAAAAGGCCTGTATGACAAGTAATGAATACACTTTTCATGTTTTTATCCCCATCATTTACCGGGATGGACACGGAAATTATTCGAGAGCTCGAAGTACGAGTGGGGCTGACGGAAATGAGGTTTCTGATTGGCAGGAAACTCGACTGAGGAAATCAATCAATCACCTGAACAAACTTGGCGTTTTCCCTCTACGGCATTAATTTTGGTTGACGGTAACCTCTCAAGTGAGTTCCGATGTGTAAATGAAGGACAGATTTCAAGTTTAGACCAATCACTTCCAATGGGTAAAAGCCGTTAAAGAACACAAAATAAAAATGTATGGGTTCATTTTTTTATTTTTTGCGCTTAAAAATAAGTAGATTTTCATTCGGTCTCCAGGGTCATGTTAAATTTGAAATAAAATCCTACTTACTGTTTATAGTGGTAGGCAATATCAGCGAAGTATTTCCTCCTCGCCCTGTAAATAGGGTCAGTGAAACCGGGGTGATCGGAGTCCAATTCAGCGCCGTAGGACAGAATTTGATTAGCGAATCTGTCCAACTCTCTTATTCTCTTCGGAAACCAGGGGACAGTCCCTGAAATCGCGAAACGCCATCATTTAAACTTATTCGCACGACCATCGATGAAATGTGACTTTCATCAACGTCAGGAAATAGTTGTATGCGTAGGTGCTTGTTAAGTCAGAAAAGACATGAAAAGAGTAACGAGAGATCCCCGTGCGGGTTTCAAGTCAAACTTAATTTATTCACTAGCCCTCTGAGCAGGAAGGGTGCACGTGTTGGCGTGAGAGCACGCCATCCTGGCCCTAGACCTACCACAAAAGGTCGGTGCCGTTTCCTTGCCCTTTGTGCCTAACAGGTTGATACTAGTTTCGTCTCAATTTCAAACAAAGGAAATACATCAAAGATGAAAGAACCCGGAAATCCCTTTTGAATTATAGCCAAATTACATTATATTCCCTTATTAATAATCGAGTTCGATGGAGATTTCAAGCAAAAGTGGCTCTGGTAGCTCTAATAAGGAGGAAATGCACAACAAATTCGACAAACAGTGAGTGTGGAGTGTCCAAAATTTTGTGGAAAATGATACCCTATACGACTAGGAACCCAAAAATCATGAAAACCCACTTTTAGAATAGGTAGGTCGGTGCTCATTTGAGCCATACCCACCTTCAATAGACAACAATTGGTCTGGGACCTATTCCAATGGATAGCGTCCAAAAACAAGTAGAAAATGATACCTCACGTGCTTCGTTCCCAAAAAGTCCCGAAAATCGTGTTTCAAAAAACAAATAAAATAAACCATAACCTCCCCAAATTTGGGCTCATTGGGCTACAGAGCGGTACGTCTTCCACCTCCAAAAGCTGTAGATTTTGAATAAATTCGAATGCCCTACATCTCAGAGTAATCTTGTCTCATATCAAGACGTCCTAGATTGATAACTAAGGTCCGCAGATCCACGGATTCATCCGTAAACAAACGAATAAATAAAATAAGCGTGATTATTGCCAATATTAGGATTTATTCAGCCCTTTTTGGTTGATTATTCCTTGAAGAATCAATCTACGTAATCATGTCAAAGGCCAAACTATTCAATTTGCCTGAAAATTTGACTGTATACGTTTCATGATGTTTAGATCAAAATCACAGGAGTTGGTAATTCCTCAGACCAGGAGCAAGGAGAATCATTCCAATTGACTAACCGTTCAGAAGTTAGAGGAAAATAATGCTCCACACGTCTAGGTCGCGGGAATTGTTGAAAATCCATTTTTCGAAAAACACATTTTGAAGTTTCGAGGGCCAAAAGCCGGAAAACGGTGTGGACGGCGGACGAACATTTGATTAATTAATTAATGTCAATTGAAAGTGTGACGAAGCATAATGTAATATTATGGCTGTATACAGTTTTGTAATGCCAATATTAAAAAAAAAAAAATTGATTATTATGATTTAGACACCTTGAAACGCCCAGAAAAACGGAGAGATTGACTTTTTGCATGAAAACATAAATGGTCTAGGAATAATCAACCGTTTGGCGTCCACGTCGTTTTTGGTAGTTTGTGTCTGGTGTCCAAAAATCTGAGATTTCGATCAGACACCCTTTTCCCTTTTTAGTTGGTTTTCGAGACGTTTCAGTCCAATCGGACCAAATTTGGGGAGGGTGCAACGTGTTTTTGAAATCAAATTTCCGGGACTTTTTAGAAACTAGGCATTAGGGTGTATCATTTTCCTGTATTGAAAGCTGAATCGATTCAGATAAGTCCCGGACCGGCGCCCACTGGAGGTGGATATGGGTTAAAAAGGTTAATAACGGTTTATGACCCACTTATTTATAAAAGTTGGTTATCGAGATTTTTGGGTGGTGCGTGGGGTATCATTTTCCACGAAATGTTAGACGCGGAATTGATTGGAGATTACGGATTCCCTCCGTAATGTTACTACAAGGGATAATCAATTATTGTGGAATATTATTTACAGCATTTCCAGTTATACTGTCAAATTTGGGCGCCAATCGGAGAGGTTGACCTCCGACATGATGGATTACATAGGTTGATTATACCTTGAACAAAAAGTCGCGATTACGGCTGAGATTGAGTGTATCTACCAGCCCGGTTACAGGCCCGAACAAGCGATCGATCCGCTACACATCGGAAAAAGAAAATAAGTGTTTTGGGGGGGCAATTGAAGCCCGTCATTACCTCGGTTGTTTTTGTGGTTCCTCGAAATGATGCTGAAATATTCGCACGAGTCTTTGATCTCTTCAATGGCTCCACCGAGTTCCCCTCCTGGTGAACATTCGACCATAAATTCGTAGCGATCATTGAAACGAAGAGACGGCCTCGACTCGATGTGAAGAAGATTGACATTGTGTTGCTGCAAGTGGAAATGAAAGGTTTTCGGTATGAAGAGCTAAGAGAAATGTTATTCCTTAAATAACACAACCCCACAAAAAAAAGTCAAAGTCCATGAAAGCGACCTATGGGATTTTATGTTTTTTGGGTCGCTGATTTCGAATCGATTGCCAGTTTTTTCAGATCAGATCGCTTTCAAGGTCATTTGAAGGTCAAACCAACAAAATAACAAAAAATATTGCATAAAAAATCTGAAAAAATTCAGACATAGGTTTTTTAGAATGCTGAATCCAAATCCGGTGTCGGTTGACCTTCATGAGGTCAAGGTCAAGGTCATATGAAGGTCAAACCAACAAAATAACCTTAAAAATTCGACCTTCAAATGACCTTCTATGACCTTCAGATAACCAGATATGATCAAACCAACCCTGGATTTGGATTCAGCGACCCTCAAAACACATACATAAATTTTTACAATTTTTTTGAGGTTATTCTTTTGGTTTGACCTTCAAATGACCTTAACCTTGACCTCATGAAGGTCAACCAACACCGGATTCGGATTCAGCATTCTAAAAAACCTATGTCTGAATTTTTTCAGATTTTTTAAGCAATTTTTTTTTTTTTAGCTATATTTTCTCCATTTGACCTTCAAATGACCTTGAAAGCGATCTGATCTGAAAAAAATGGCAAAAGATTTGAAATCTGCGACCCTGAAAAACATAAAACCCCACAGGTCGCTTTCATGGACTTTGACTTTTTTTTATTTTGTGGAATTATAATCAACCTATGTTATCATGCAAAAGGTCAACCTCTTCAATTTGGCTCAAAAATGTTTTCTGGTCGTTTTAAGGTGTCTAGATCAAAAAAGTCAAAATGTCCGTCCACCGTACGCCGTTTTTTCCCAAGGTTTGGACGCTGGGTCCAATGAAATGGGTCCCAGAACGATTGGCACCCCCACTGGAAGAAGGTATGGGTCAAAATGGGTCTCTATCTACCCATTTTGTTTGTGTTTTCAAGATTTCTGGTACCTAGGCGTGTGGGGTATCATTTTCCACTGAATTTTGGATCCTAAATCGATTGGAATGGGTCCGAAACCCGCCACACCCACTGTTTCCCCCATTTTCCCCACGTTGAAGAAATGAGTCTCCATGCGCCTGGTCCAAGGAATAACCAACCCTTGTGTAAGAATTTGCAGCATTTTTTCATAATAATGTAGTATGTAAGATTCACTATTGATAACGTTTATTTGATGTGAATCCAATGGAATTTACAGCCGTTTAGAGTGGAATAAATTCCCGTAAATTGGAAGTTTGCTCAGCTAAATCTCGTTTTACACCTGTTAATAAGCTGAATATGCAGATGACGGGCATAGCAGGATCAAAAATGTTGCAATAATAAAAACAACGAGTGTACATATATAAATGAGGTAGACTATAGAGGAGCTCACCTTGAATAATTCCAGATATTTGACTAATGCTCCCACTTCGTCGTTATCCCTGGGCGTGAAATACAGGCAAGTGCTCTTAGCTCTATCCGCTCCTTCCTTGATGTAGTTACCGCCCTCCATGAGCTGAGGCTGAAAAAGAAAAGATGTGGTAAAAACATTACATTATATTATAAATCAATTAACAATTATGCGGCAGAAGGTATTTTGTTATTGGGTTTGTATTCGTCCTAAACGACAGAATTGCGTTCGACAAGACTGAAATTAGTGGAAAGCGTGAAGCTAACGTAGGGGCGAGAAGGAAACGTAACTGAGAGGTCATTAGATCGAATCGACAGTAATTTTAGTGAGCTAGCGTTAATTATGAGATGGCTTCTCAATAGATATTCTGACCAAAAGTCAGAAATAACCAGTTTTCTTGTCAACATTGGTCCTCTCATGAGGATATATTGGGTGTTTTATCTACTCAGGACCGTTATATTTTCAATTGAAGTCCATTTTCTGAATTGAGTCTCAAAAAATATGACTTACTGGAGCGACAAGTGATTCAAAAATGTATGGAAAGGCGTAGGAATGCGCTAGAAACCCCAACTGGGAGGCAGATGAGGTGGTTGTAATGCGTGTTTTGACAATAGCGCGGGAATATTTGAGTTCACAACAGGTTGAGACTGCACTGTAAGATGAGTTTTGAGATTCTGATGCTCTGAGAGGTTGGCGACTTTATTTAAGACCTCGCAAGGAACTAAGCCGCCGAGTGAAGGACCCGTTTGGCCACTAATTTATCATCGGAGTCTCGCGCAAAACCAAATTGTTGTTTCATCATTGAGTACGTTTCCCTGTCTCTATTCGCAATTCCATTGGCAAAATTGCTTGAAAGGGCAGGGAATGAAACTCTGGAGACCGTCATTACGTTTGATTGTCGAGTCGGCTGAAACCGAGAAATAGAACTAACCACAAGGGCAAATAGAGCGTTAGGTTGCAATGGAAAAGCTGATGAAAACTATCTCGAGCTTGCTGCATCCTCGGATGATGCGCAAAAACCTCGGCAGGTGACGATAACAAAGTCACTCGATGTAAGTATTGAATTTCAATATCGTTCTACCGCAATCGGGGAATTCCGACAACAACACGTTTTACATTGAAGAAGCTCTACAAAAGCTAAATCATGTTAAAGTAAACAACAAAATATTTTTTTTTTCAAGTGTGATAAAAGCGTGTCCTTGAAACCTGATAGCTCGAGAGCCTGAAATTTAAGGGTTTGATTTGAGACCATAAAATTGATGGGAAGACCAAAATGCAAGCCGTACCCGCCGTTTTTGGTGGTAGAAAATTGTCAGAAAATCTGGAATTTCGATCTTTCCAGCTTCAGTTGGTCCTCAAAACTTTTTGGTCCGATTGGAGCAAATTTGGGGAGGCTATGAGTGAAAATGTGTTAATTGAAAATTGATTTTCGGGGTTTTCTGGGAATTAAGCATGTGCGGTATCATTTACCTTTTCATGTTTGACGGTGAATCCAAGAGATGGGTTCTGGACCGTTTGGTGCCCATTGGGGGTGGGTCTGGGTCTAAATGGGTACCAACCTATTTCTTAAGTGGGTTTTCGAAATATTCTGGTGCCTAAGCGAGCGGGGTATCATTTTCCATTGACTGTTGGACGCTGAATCGATTAGAATGACACTCCCCGCTCACTATTTTACATATTATCCTCGCTCCAAGGAATAAAAATCCATTGTGAAAAAAATCTGCAGTGGTGTTTTTTTCCAAAAGTTGTTCGAATTTCCTGTAGCTTATACAGGTACTGTATCACATTTCACAAAGCGAATTAATTCTCTATTAATTCTTACTCGCCCGGGTAAGATACTTGGAAGGTTTATGCAAATAGTCCTTTGAAGAAATACTATGAAATGTTGATCTGTTGGCCACGAAAAGCATCACGTCGACTCCTCAGTCGAATCTTTCAAATCATCATTCTCACGTTTTATGATACAGGATTCGTCTTTGTAAGGTACTTTCAACCCAACAGGTTGTCCTTCACGACCAGCCTGGATATTTACATTTCTGCCCCCTCGTTCAAATCTGCCTTCCGCAGCCTTCTTTTATTTCTCAGGCTCGACAAACGCATCGATGTACCACCTAGGCTAGCTCAACCTCAGATTTTATTTGTCTTATTTCGTTCCAATAAGGGTAATTGGCAGCATGAGAAAAACCGCGATTCGAGTTTTTGCTTAGAAGCCCTAAAAAATACAGGATTTTCTCTAAAACCTACGTATACGTATTCGACGAACACTAAATGTTTGACATTCAAGCTTAACCGGAGCCCTGTAGAGCAGTTAGTTTCCAAATTCTATTACCTCAAAAATTGACATCTCCCCCAATATTGGACATTTTTTAAAACGACCTTCAATCCTTGTTGTAGACCTTAGATCATTGATTCTATATGGAGGGGATCCCAGAGTAATGAAACATACATTTTGATGTCTACTTATTAAAAAATCCCAAAAACCACAATAATTTTAATAAGTTTGATAAGTTTTCGGTTGAAATCCAAAGGGTGTATTTTAAACGTTTATGATTCATTGTTCAAAAACCTTGCTTCACAAACACAAAGCAACTGATTGTTGGCCCCGATTTCTCTGTGGTTTGGCCGGTGAAAATCCCGAGTGTTTGCAAGCACGTGCCACCAATAAAATATCGGCCAATTTGTTACCGGCAGTCCGAATAGTCTCAGGCTTCGTCATTGTTTTCTGAATTGCGTCTGAACGTGGTCCTCGGTAGTATAGTGGTAAGTATCCCCGCCTGTCACGCGGGAGACCGGGGTTCGATTCCCCGCCGGGGAGATATATTTTTTCCCCCGTAGAGGGGCGCTTAGATCAGGTGCAGTTAGGGGACTAACTCGCGGTGCTCTCAGCTAATTTATTTTGTCTGTAGTATAAGTCATGGTTCTGTCTACGAAGCAGTGGATTCACGTACAGCCAAAACTGCTATGTAAGGCCATGCCAAGCTTCTATAATATCAGGTTGTCGACGAAATTGATTTTGAGTTCTGATAACATGAATTTTAACGTGGATGTCGATCTTAACGAAATGCATTAGACGAGGACGCTATGCCTGCGACGTCACCACTGCAATGTCCTCTCAGAAAGCTGGTAAAATCCAAATATTCTTAAATAAAATAGAGTACCTAATTAGGCATTACAGCATGGGCCTTTTTTACGTCCAATACTAATAAATATGACGTCGTGGACGTAATCAAACATCCATCAGAAACTCAACCTGACCGCGCATAGCACCTCATTGCGCAAAAAACTTCTTAAGCGGCTGTCCAACTTATCTGCGGTCACCCATCCAAGTAGTGACAACGTTGCTCAACTTCGGAGATCGAATAGGAGTTAGTTGATTGACCATCGTTCGATAATGAACCCAAATATTTTTAATGAGTGAGGGAACCCACACGTCTAAGTAGCAGAAATTTCGAAACCCAACTTTCGAAATAGATACATAAAAACTCATTTTGACCCATAATCTCTTCTGGTGGGTGCCAATCATTAGCACCCGTCTCATTGGATTCACCGTCCAAAATTTAGTAGAAAATGATACCCCACACGTCTTGATCGCCGAAAAATCTCAAAAATGCATTTTTCAAATGAATTTAGATTCGATCCACATTTGATCCGATTCAACGAATAACGAACAAAATCCCAAATGTCTGTCCGTTGTCCGCGCCATGGATAGTAGAAAAGTTTCTAAAAATGTGATAGTTTGCTCAGGGACCTTGTTCGGGCTTTAGTTGGTCCTCAAAACATGTCAATCGGGCAAAATTGGGGGAGGGAATGGGTGAAAATGGGTTTTTTGAAACTCAATGATCGGAATTCGCTCAGCATTAGGCATTTATTAAATGTTGAACGCTGAATCAATTGAGACGGTCCCGGACCGATTGGCGTCCACCGGAGGTGTTTGGGCCAAAATGGGTACCTACCTATGCATTTCGAATATGGGTTTTTGATATTCTCGGGTTCCTAGGCGCATACTGAATTTTCTACTGAATGTTGGACGCTGAATCGGTTTGAATGAGTCCGATATACTCCTTACTCACGGTTTTCCCATACTCTTGCTCCAAGGAATGATTTACAGCGTTTTGATTTAAACATCTTGATACGAAAACAGTCAAATTTATGTGCCAATTGGAGAGGTTGACCTCTGGCATGGGTTTTAGGGGAAATAGTTTCTTTTCACACAAATGAACTCAGTAAATGTACACTTCTATTATCATTCGCCCACTATACTGCGTATTGGTTGAGATAAAACCAGATAAAGAGCTTCATGTGGGGGCGGAGACCCGAAGATGCGGGATGTGAGTTGGGCTTCAGTCAGTCAACTCAGGCCGCCCGAAGGACCTAAAGCGCTCGATGGGATAATTTCAAACGATCGAATCGGCTGTGCGTGTGCTTCAGATGACGTGAACGAGTGAAAAGTGGATATTTTATCTGCGGTGAACGAAGACGATCTTCAATGATAACGGTGGACGGTGAATTACGGCCGGGAGGACCCTAAATTATACTGAGCGTTCTATACTGCTGGTAGGTAAAACGCGGGCAATTATTCCACAAAATTACTTTAGATTTGACAGGTGCCCAGGCCACCATGTGTTCTAAGGTTCCCTTTGGGCCGCTTTTTTGAATTTATCAAATGAATTCATTCCTGATGAATTTATCAACGGTGCTAAACATCCCTTTTGGTTGGTTATTCCTTAAATCGGTCAAAATGTGTTTTTCGAAAATGGATTTTCGAGTTTTTTGGCGGTCTAGGAGTGTGGGGAAATTTTCCACTAATTTTTAGACGCTGAATCGATTGAAATGAGTCCCCATTCGCCTGTCCGAGGAATAACCAACCCCTGTGAAGGAATTTGCATCGTTTTGGTTGGTTATTCCTTGAATAATCAACCTATGTTTTCATGATAATGGTCAACCTCTCCGATTCGGCTCAAAATTTTTTTCTGGACGTTTCATGATGTCCTGATCAAAAAAGGTCAATGTCCGTCCGCCGTACGCCGTCCATTGTCCACGCCGTTTTTGGTAGTAGAAAATTTTCTAAAAATCTGAAATTTGGGTCAGGGGTCTGTTCCCGGCCGAAACGGGTCCTCGAAACTTTTCAGCCCGATCGAACCAAATTTGGGGGGGGGGGGGGGGGTTAGGGGTCAAAATGTGTTTTTTGAAAAATGGATTTTCGAGATTTTCGGCGATCTAGGCGAGTAGGGTGTCATTTTCCACTAAATTTTGGACGCTGTATCCAACGAAATGGGTCCCAGAACGATTGGCGCCCACTGGAAGGAGTAATGGGTCAAATTGGGTATTTATTACCCATTTTGAATATGTGTTTTCGGGATTTCTGCTACCTAGGCGTGTGGGGAAATTTTCCACTAATTTTTAGACGCTGAATCGATTGAAATTAGTTCCCATTCGCCTGTCCCAGGAATAACCAACCCCTGTGAAGGAATTTGCATCGTTTTTACGGTAGATGTTCGTTGGCAAGGTAACTAATTCATTCTATTGAAGGCAAGCCTTCGTATGTAGAGGGTAAATCGTTAATACCTTCAATTTAAAGATGTATAGAGATGAATTATTTTATTTTCTTTCCTTTTCTTACCTCTAAGAGTAACTACTAAACACACATACAGCTCCCAAAAATATGTCTCATACCAGCAGATTCACCTTAAAACCATAAAATAGTGTGTTCATTTTATTTACAATGCTTCTATCTTGGCGTTTGTCCCGCTGGTGCAGGGTCCGCTCTTCGGCAAATGCTTCTCCATTTTATTTACAATGCGATTAGTTTATTTTCAAAATTTGCCGAATATTGTAGTCATTTTTCACTCATTCTATAATGGTTGAATATTTCTGCCCCTGACATTAACGATACATTTATTTTATTCTTGATATTATTTTTTTGGATAGGAAGATTTTGTATCAATCTGTGATTTCCGATTGGTTTGGGCCACGAATGATTTGTATATTCCTGGAAAACCTGTAGTTTTTTTCATTTGTAGGCCATAACTACCTAAGAACAACAGAAGACGTTGGAGCTGTGAAAAAGTGAGCTCCCGTGACGTCACGTTCATTGTACAATTTCTCGACAGAGCGCGTTAAGATCAGTTGTTGTTAAGTGAGGGTAACAAAGGATTAAGATAAAAAGTATGATTAGGTAGTTATAACAACGAAACTGATGCAGAACTAATAGTTTCAAATAGTTAATGTTAAAATTCAAATATTTGCCTCATTCAGCAGTCACATTGAGCCTCTCCAAACTAGCAAATTGACAAATGTCCGCCTCAATGACGTCATCCTCTACTCATGCTCTTTGCACTCGTCCCTTTTGAATTCAATTGTGGACTTCAGTACATTTTTCATAAAGCGTTTATGGCGTTCTGGAATAGGTTATGGGTCAAAATGGCTACCTATTACCCATTTTGAATATGTGTTTTCGAGATTTCTTATGCCTAGGCGTGTGGGTTATGATTTTCCACTAACTTTTGTACGCTAAATCCAATGAGACAGGTCTCGCAACGATTGGTGCTATCTGGATGTGGCTATGGGTCAAAATGGGTGCATATTTATCCATTTTGAATCTGTTTTCCAGATTTCTGGTACCTAGGCGTGTGGGGTATCATTTTCCACTAAATCGGACCCTGAATCGATTGGAATGGGTCCACCATACCCACTGTTTCCCCCATATTCCCCATGTTGAAGAAATGAATCTCCATAGTCCGAGGTTTTAATTAGTTTCCATGCGCCTGGTTCGAGGAATAACCAACCCGTGTGTAAGAATTTGCAGCGTTTTTCAAAAGACTGCATCCAAAAGAAATACCCGGACCTAAGTTCCAGTATCGTCCTATTTCATCTACAACGGCTCATGGTGGACACACATCAAATTGGGCTATTTTTAGTACGAAAAACGTACAAAACGTGGTTTCTGAAGTTTATTAATCAAATCAAAACTATCATTCCTATTAGATACAAATATTCTATTTTGAGGTATTACCAGTAATACAGGTAATAATAGGTCCTATTGGTTCGTACAATGGTTAAAACAAGAAGCGATTATGCTGATGATTTTGGTGCAACTCCCATTTAAGGGCGAGGGCCTCCACTGGTAGCAATCTTGGTCCACATTCCCCTTCACACATCAAGTTATGAGCCTATACAGGGATTCTGTAAGGTCGACCAAAAAATCCCTTCAAACAAATTGAACGACTTACGCAGTGATGATCGTGGACGCCATTCGCGTGATGTCTCGCAAACCCGTTCGACATTACTGGACGGTCAAAACGACAAAGGCATCTGACAAGGCCTGTTGTTATGTTGGAACTACGAACTACGCGTACTAACGACCAGAGAAAGCCATAATACTCGAAATCACGACCTTGAAATTCTCTCCTTCCGAATGGTTGAAAAGAAAATGGATTTCTCTTCGGGGTGAACGCTCTGAGAGCGTAAACCCTGGAAACGATATCCAAAAATAGAAGAAATCGTATTTTTCTAGCGTCTTTTATGAGACGAAAGTTAATCAATGAAAAATTCACATTGAGAGAGAAATGCGCGGTTCTATGACACGTTGTACATTCCATCGTTTTGGTTGGTTATTCCTCGAATAATCAACCTATGTTTTCATGATAATGGTCAACCTCTCCGATTTGGCTCAAAATTTTTTTCTGGACGTTTCATGATGCCCTGATCAAAAAAGGTCAATGTCCGTCCGCCGTACGCCGTACGCCGTCCGCCGTACGCCGTACGCCGTACGCCGTACGCCGTACGCCGTACGTTGTACGCCGTACGCCGTCCATGTTCCGCGCCGTTTTTGGTAGTAGAAAATTTTCTAAAAATCTGAAATTTGGGTCAGGGGTCTGTTCCCAGCCGAGATGGGTCCTCGAAACTTTTCAGCCCGATCGGACCAAATTTGGAGGGGGTAGGGGTCAAAATGTGTTTTTTGAAAAATGGATTTTCGAGATTTTGGGTGATTTAGGCGAGTGGGGTGTCATTTTCCGCTAAATTTTGGACGCTGAATCCAATAAAATGGGTCCCAGAACAATTGGCACCCACTGGAAGAAGTAATGGGTCAAATTGGGTATTTATTACCCATTTTGAATATGTGTTTTCGGGATTTCCGCTACCTAGGCGAGTAGGGTGTCATTTTCCACTAAATTTTGGACGCAGAATCCAATTAAATGGGTCCCAGAACAATTGGCACCCACTGGAAGAAGTAATGGGTCAAATTGGGTATTTATTACCCATTTTGAATATGTGTTTTTGGGATTTCTGCTACCTAGGCGTGTGGAGTATCATTTTCCACTAAATTTTGGACGCTGAATTCAATGATGTGTGTCACAGAACGTTTGGCACCCACCGGAAGAAGTTATGGGTCAAAATGGGTATGTATCCACCCATTTTGTATGTGTCAGGATTTCTGGTGCCTAGGCGTGTGGGGTATCATATTCCACTAAATTTTGGACCCTGAATCGATTGGAATGGGTCTGAGACCCGCCACACCCACTGTTTCTCCCATTCGAGGAATAACCAACCCGTGTGTAAGAATTTGCAGATTTTTTTCTTTCCAACCTCCAATCACGGCAAAAAAGGTCCATAAACAAGATAACCCCAAGCATTAGGTGAAAGTCGCCTCCTTTCTACCTTGAGTACATATTATTTGTGTTCTCAATTTTATTAAAAATAAAATATGTTTAGTGTCTCTTTGTTAAAATTTCCATGTCACACCCATAACTGCGACAATTTTGAACTGATATTAATCAAATTTGCAGGAATTTCGTGCTGTGGCCTTGACACCTGACTATTTTCATCCAGAAATGGGCGTTAATCAATTAACGAATACTTCGGCAAAAAAAAAAAAAAAAAAAATTACGATTGAAAATAGTTGTGAAAAAAATCGAATAATGAACAAAATCAATTACATTTGTAACCGCATGTGACAATTACTCGTCGCGATTTCTATTTAAACTCCAAAAGTAATTGAATAGAATTGTAATTGATTACTTTCTTCATTCAATTACAATTGTAATTTATTACTTTTGGCATTCAATTACAATTGAAATAGATTAATTTTGTCATTCAACTACAATTGTAATTAAATTACGATTGTAATCTACTACTTCCGTCATTCATTTACGATTGTAATCGAATCGGTTTTATAATTGTTCTTCAATGATCTGTTCATGGAAGAACAATTAACCCCCAACACCTACTCAATTAACACCTATGCCGCGTCGCCTCTATACTCATTGCTAATTTAATCTGAGCTGATTTTGTGCGCTAATCTACTATGTATTATGTACTTTAGTAGATCCCTGTCAAATGATTTGTCGCATTTTCAGTTATTGTGTTTTCAACTACGTAGATTTCATTTCTGAGCTTCAAAAAAGCAAAGTAATTGGACAAAAATTGATTGTAAATCACAATCATTTTGAAATTAATAGTGGAAAAGTATTGTTGTTAGTCATGAGTACCTTGGTAATCATAATCCTCCACCCCTCGAATAACGATTACTTTATTACTTTATTATTCGCTAAAGTATTCGTTGATTAATTAACGCCCATCTCTGGTTTCATCTGTAGGAGGCCAGTTTGTACAGTTTTCTGGGAACCATTTGGATTTCCTAGTGTCCAGAAGTTGCTGCAGTAGTTAGCCACTGCTGATGTCTTGAAGATGGTGTTTCCTTCCCAATCCTTCCTCCCCAAGAAGTTGCTTTGATTGGAAAATGCATAGAATGTAGTCCGATTGGTTTCTTAGCCCAGCCAACGCTCTATTTGTTCTCCTCTAGTCAGGAAACCTCCCTGAAAGTACATATTTCTGGATCATTAGCGATTGAGTTCTGATTAGATTGCCGCTCATGTGTCAACTTCATTCCACATGATTCACGTACATCTGTGCAAACACTTGTTTAGGAACTACAGTCATATAATATGAAGGAACTCATTTCCAGTTGTCACCTTCGCTTCCTCGTGAACTCTAGTGATAAACTTATTCAAGTAAGCGAAAAGCACGTTTTAATCTTATCTTGTAAGAGTGAAAAAGCTCTGGGTGTTCACACTGGCAGTGGGGAACAGCGATGAACTTCGCCGAGTTACAAGTAGTGGAAATATGAGAGTTTGGCGACTCGAGGCCCCTCGAGGACATTTTTATAAAGAGTCTTTAGGTAAGTTCGTAATTATTTACATGTAAGTTATAAATAGCTAAATAAAGAAGGACATCGAGGATTGGGGAAGAAATGCGAATAAAGGTAGGAACAAAAATGAGGGAGGGCTAGGTTTATTGAAACAAAAATCAAGAGTATACAAAATTATTCCGAATAGTAATCATCTTCGTCGCTACTGGGCTTGGTGTTGACGTAATCTTCTCTAAGGTTGGATTTCTTGGACAAACGTCGCCTCTTGGACCTTCTTAAATCAGTTGATTCTGCAATGGTCAGTTGTTCTTCCTCGGATTCTGATTCAATGAGCTGTCTCGCTTGCCAATCTACATCTACATCTACAGTACAACAAATTTAGCCTTACCCTCCATTAATTCTTGGATACGAGGCCTTAGCTCTTGAGGGCTGCTGACAATTCGATGATTTTTGAATAGTCTTTTTCTTCCACTGCGATCTGAAGTTGAACTTCCAATTTATCCCTCTGCATGCTTTTTGTGGCTAACTCGATTCCTATAGGTGTCTTGTAGAATTCGCTGTTAACACTCCGCCTATTGCTATATTTCTTTACACTCTGCTTACCGTTTTTACACTTGCATGTATCCACATTGTGATCTGGAATAATTCCACTTGGGAACATTTGTTCGGCCTTGCATCTTTACACATGAATCCTCGAGGGTGTTTTACATATTCCGGTGCAACATGTCTGTTGAAGCGGATGTGGGCAAGTTGCTTCTTCATTCCTCTCTCCTCCCCTTGAACAGCCCATGTATCTGCAAACACCTACCAGATGATCACTGCAAATGATTTTCTTTGCTTTGTACTTAAGATTCCGGAATGATTTGCGCTGCCAATATTTTTTATGGTTGTCTGGCTTCTGCTCAATTCCACTAGCAAATGAATGTGAGGGTGAGTTTGGTCATGCTCCATGCAAGCACATCCAGCGTGAATTTTGATTCCAGACGTTGATTTCCATAGTTCAAATGTTTCCAAACTATTGATGAAAACATGTGACCAATTTCCCGGATTATGATTGTATGTTTTTCCCACATCTACACATGTAGATACAGGACACGAAAAAGACCGTAGAAATTCGTAAAACTGCTTCTCGTCCCTGCTTAAGTTATATTCTGGACCTTACCGTAGACCTCCTCGTCCTCGGTGGAATTATTGACTATCTACAGTACATCACGGACCATACCAAAAATGGAAAAAGTGAAAATTAACTCGCGGACAATAATTTGGAAAGGGCCTCACGTACAATTGGCCAATGAATTTAAAATTGAAATGATACGCATCATCAACTCTGGCTCCAACCTACAGATCCCTTATGAAACTTGAAATTACAATGAGTTTGCAAATCTTCAGACATCGTCTCAATCTTTCGTCTGGTCAGTTAAAAGCTCAAGTCATCTTGAAAAAGCTAGATGGATTCTCTTCGCTTTGCAAATGGATCGACAGAATGTCACAAAGAGCAGCGCGGTTTTCGATCACGCAGATTTATCAGAGCTTCAAGTGCAATTCAGTCAAATTCCCTTACAAACCTCTCACGATGGATTTTAGCAGACAACAATACGCTCTAGCCTACTAATCAGGGATAAGGCTCCTTGTCCATCTTCCCTTGTGTCCAGCTTGCCCAATGGTCTTGCCACTCATTTAGCGTCTTTTTCCCGTTCCTTCTTCCTTGGCTGCATCCTTGGGATGTTATCTCGCCTTTCGTAAAGAGCTATCCGTTCTGCAATCAGTAGGTGGATTGGCATAACGCCTGCTATCACGAAGATTGCTTCTTCTGATACTGTGCGATAGGAACAGGCTACCCGTAAGGCCCCTCTACGCTGCACTGCTGCAATTGGTTTTCTGTAGCATTCTCGACGTATTGCCTTACCCCATACCTCTGCATCCATAGAGAAGTATGGAGTGGATCACTGCCATAAACAAGCGCCTTGTAGGCTGCCTGGGACCACCGGTGTTTGGCATTATCCTGCTGAGGTTGGCCACTGCCTGTGATGCCTTTTGAGCTGTACGCTTGATTATGGTCTCCGTATTTAAGCTTGGAGTCATATATAGACTCCGAGATCTCTAACCGAGGGCCGCGTCATAATCTCCTCCCCTGCCACCCTATTGGTATGACTGTAGGGACTCTTCTGCTTGTAGCCAAGACTAGCTCTGTCTTACTGGTGGCAAGGATAGGCCGTGTGAGCTCATCCACTCTGCCACCCTTCTCATAACCATGTTCAGTCGGCCTGTAGCTCAACGTGATATCTAGCATTTGCAGGCAAAGCAACCCATTGTAAACTCATGTTCCACAAAAGTGGTCCAAGGATGGAACCCTGGGCGACGCCTGCCGTCAAATGACCTCCGTTTTGTCCCCTGGACTGACTCGTAGATAGCGTTCTGTCTGCAGATAGTGTCTCAGTATCCTCACCAGATATGGGGGCACCCTGAAATCAATCTCAAATGCCTTGATAATATCAAGCCACTTAGTTGAGTTGAATGCATTAGTCACGTCTAATGTCACCAACAGGCCATCGGTCTCGAATAATGGTTTCCTCAATTGTCCGTTGTTAAAACGTTAAAGATTACAATAATAAAAATTTTGAAGAAAAACTGCTTACTTTATAATTT
>CM033998.1:6885107-6934116 GCA_019603395.1 Cyrtorhinus lividipennis
GGAAATCATCTTTCTCATCTTCCTCATAACCTTCCTCGTACATACATCATTCCCGTAAACATCTTGTAAATTATATGTCGGCACCGCATCATCAACTCTTATTCTCACAACAATGAATTGTTCATTGGTCCAAGAAGGAAGTATCCTTGGCGAGCAAACCTTTAATTTTTGCAATCCTTACTCTATCCCCGAGCTGAAACTTTGGTTTCCGTTTCCTCGCTCCTATTGCGGGAACAGTCGTGACAGGATGGTGTTCTCATCTTTCATTGTGACTCGAGCAGGTTTCATTCCAGTTGATCGATGAATTCGATTATTGTATCTATGAAGAAGGGATGGGATTAGATGCACCCATTCTCTATTTCCTTGAACACTGAACTCAGTCCACAATCCATTGCTTGATAGTTCTATTGAACCTTTCCACTATTTGCGCTTTAAAGCTCGGAGTAACTACTATACATGTTAACTTTTTTCTTCTTCATTAGATCTAAAACGTGCGGATTATAAATTCTCGACCTTGATCGACTTGAGGTGTTTGGGTGTTAGCTTACTTGACCTGAAAATACCCGATATAGGCATCACACACTTCAACCCCCGATTTTGTTTTCAGAGGTACAGCCCAGGCTTTCTTGGAACCAGTATCGATCACTGTTAGTAAATATTTATATCCTTTATCAGGATTACATCCTCAAGTCCACCAAATCTGCCTGCCATAAATCAGTTAGAATTCCCTTAATCAGAACTCGGGCTCTATGGAAATACGTCTTTTGGGTTTATTGCAACTCTTCACGCCAATTTTCTCTTCAAACTCATGTTCACTTACAGATTGCTCAAACTCTTATGGATGTATTTACTATATGATGGACTCCTTTATAAAGAAAAGAAGAAGAGGGGGAAAAATAATAAAAAAAATATATATATATATATATATAATTGGATGGATGGTAATTTATTTTTCAACATTACAGAATCACGATGTAGGTACACTAGAGGTTGTCAATGGAACACATTCATTGACACTTTCGATTTTTCTTATTCCATTATTCTGAAGGTCTTGGATTATATAGTCAAAATCCCGAGTGTTCAGGTCAAATAATAATGGAGGAGATGATGCATGTAATTGTTGCGGAGAATCAGCCAGTATTTCAGTTTGAGTTTGCACGGACTTGTTGAAGGCTTCACCATTCAGGAAATCTTTAATAACTGGAAGATGTAGCAAGAGTATTTTTGCGTCGGGACGGCTGAGAGTAACTTCACTCAATCTGATGTTTACATCGGGTAGCCATGGAACTTTTTCATATAGAATAATTGCACGTCTCTTTCCAAAAGTTGGGATGCTGTATTGTACTCGAATCATCCACGTATCAGATATTATTATAGGTTCATGATTCTTACGTAGCTTACTGGATGAGGCTTGCAGTAGAGACGCGTTGAGGTTATTCCGCAGATTATCTTCAACAAGGATCCACTCCTGTGCAGGTATAATGATAGAACTTGAGCCATTGAAGATCACAACCTGATCAAGTCCTTTATCTGTATCGTTCTTATTCACTATAATTCCTCTCTTCTTCCTTTTATCAAAGAACAGTTGTTTCGAGTTAATAACCATGATTTCTGCGAACTTTCTAACTCGGTTCACGCACGATTACTAATTCGTATTTAATGAGATAAAAGGCTATAATGAGAAGAACATCAAGGGGTGGGGGAAGCCCAATCTGATTGGTTCATCAAAAAAAGTTCCAAATTTGAGCTCAAATGTTTACGTCACATTGTTTCAAAAGATTAAACAAATCCATACCAAATGATGTATCACGATAGATGGAAACAACGTTTTTGAACCAATATAAAGATAATTGATACTTCTCGCTGTCATTCGTGAATAATTCCCAGAAACGTTCTTCAAAGTTGAGAATTTGCCGCTTGGACAAATGACGGTTGGTGAATGTTTTCAGCGCATCCGCTACCACAAAACTAGCCATTCCTACTGATTCGAGAAACGTCACAATACTAAAACACGACGCTATAATGATAATATCATATGGTGGGGGCAATGATTGGGAAGGGGAAGGAAGCTAGCTGGTTGATTCCCTGGAGTAATCGCTATTTTGGGTTTCATTTTGTTTTTCGTTGTTATTAAGGTACGTTTCGCAGTGACAGACACAATAAGAAAAATGAATACACCGTTCACAAGGTATTCCATCAATCTGATGACGAGGAATTTTGAAACACAGTAAATTGCAGCAATAGCGTGTCATTTTCTGTTGAGGATCCTAATTCAACTATAACTATAACACTTGCATACACATGGGTTTTATACTTATTTACTGCTGATGATGAACTTACATTATCCGAGCGTCAACCGTATAAAAGAAGGACTAAAATATATAATGAAAATAATATTATTATTATGATAAGACACTGCCCCAGCCTCGCAGTGCCTAGTGTGTGACAACCTCGAAACTTCACACTCCTCTTCATTTATTAATATCCAATTATTTAATTCAAATATATATGCATTTACATCATTTTATCATAACATATAAAAAAGACACAATATTTTCAAAAGCTTAATCAGTTAGTACATATCAAGAAGGAAAGCGTTGCCTCGTTTCCCTCTATATACCAGGGTGAACGTCTTCTCTGACGCGTTGTACTCCTCAACGTCCTGTTCAGAAAGTTGATTGGCTATCCTTTTGGGCAAATATACCCTAAAATATGCGTCTTCTTCACTAACCAGTTGCTGGCAATCGGTTATCTCTTCTAAATACGCCTGAACAGCAGGCCCGTGCTTGGTGACAACACATGCCAAACGAACGACAGCATAAGGCATTCCAATAGCTAGCGACTCCAGAGACCTCATCTCTGATACGCATGCAGCTCGTTGGATTTTATGAAGTAATTGGTTCATCTATGGGTTAGAAAAAGAAAAAGAAAGAAGAGAGATCAGAATATAGCTAATATGAGTAAAGCAATGCAGCATAATGATGATACATGTACTTACTGTGAAAAGAAGAAGAACGATGTGATCACTCCTCAATTGGATGAAGTTGAATGGGAGGTTTTCCCGATAGAAGGCCAGTGGGAGTAGGTGAAAATAAAGGGGTGGGGGGAGCTGCAGTTTCTTCTGCGCAACTGTACCACGGAGGGGTTTAATAACCTTGACACGTGTAACTCACTTTTTGCTGATGTGAGAATACAAGCACAAACCTGTTTCTCCTATGAATCTAGACGCATGCATCAGCGTTTTGTGAAGGTAAATATTTTTCATAATTCCCAAGCTCGTAACTTCTGGGAGCATGATATAGCTAAGTCAGTTGCCCAAATAATGGCCCACTTGCCAAAATAGTTGGTATTTGATTATTAAAAGTGATATCTGGTGAGCAAGGGCTTTAAATAGAGTCCAAACACGGCAGTCTTACGTTGAGTGAACTGCCCAAAAAATTGGCCCACCCCAAAACTCAAATTTAATGGCCCACTCCCAAAATAATTGGTATTTGATTATTAAAAGTGATATCTGGTGATCAAGGGCTTTAAAATGAGCCCAAACACGACCATCTTACGTTGAGTAAATTGCCCAAAAAATTGGCCCACCCCAAAACTCAAATTTAATGGCCCACTCCCAAAATAATTGGTATTTGATTATTAAAAGTGATATCTGGTGATCAAGGGCTTTAAAATGAGCCCAAACACGACCATCTTACGTTGAGTAAACTGCCCAAATTATGGTCCATCCACGAAAATAATTTTTGGCAGTTTATAATCATTATCAGGAGGGTGAGGGGAGGGGGAGAGGGGAGGGGGGGGGTGGAGACATTCAAATAGTACCGCGAAAATATCAGGAGGGGAGGGGGGTGGAGATATTCAAAAAATACCGCGAAAATACCCACCGACCTACCTCACGTGACGTCAGAGGGGGGCATGACGTCAGAGGGGGGCGTGACGTCAGAAGGGGGCTCTTATCAGTCAGCTGATGATAGGCAGAACATACATTTCACACTACTCCCGGCATGTAGGGTATCGTTTTCCACTAAATTTTAGACGCTGAAATCCATCGAAATGAAAAATTACCTGTATTTTCTCTAAGCAGAAGAGCAGCATTACATATTTGTACACACAACAAATGAATTAATGAAAAATAAATTATTTCCCCTAATGGAGCACACAATAGGGAGGACGAGTGAAATCGAGCATTACGGAGATCATCATCATAACACAACATTATCCTTGATAACAAAAACCAACCACGAAGAAAATGTATGGAACTGAGATCACCAATAGGTAGCAAACAAAGAGCTGAGGCATCGAAAGTGCCGCGCTGATTCAAAAACCATTTTTGGTTGGTTATATTTTGAATAATTATCCTGTTTTCATGCAAATGTCAACTTCAGTAGTAAAAAAATTTCTAAAAATATGAAATTTCGTTCAGGGACCCGTTTCTGGGTCTAGTTGATCATCGAAACTTTTCAGCCCGATCGGATCAATTTGGGGGGAGGTAGGGATATAAAATGAGTATTTTGAAAATGGATTTCAAGATTTTCTGTGATCTAGCGTGTGTGGGTATCGTTTTACACAAAATTGGACGCTGTATCCATGAGACGGGTCCCAGAATGATTGGCGCCCACCGGAAGAGGTATGGATGCTGATCGATTAAATAAGTCTCCAAGTCCCGAGGAATAACCACCCTTGTGAAAGAATTTGCTGCTTTTTCAGTATTTACTCCTTTGTTTCGAGTTTCACACTAATTCATCTGTAGATCGAATGAAGGCTGTTATAGGAGCGCGTATCCCCGAAGAGTGGTAGGAATTTATCGCAGCTGCGTTTCTCACGTGAGGAGGACCAAACTGCACTGACTCAAAACTCTTGTTGTAACCTCACAAGTAGAAACTGATTGTCTAGCTTCCTTCAAAATCTGTAGTGTCTGTGTGTCATCAAGGGAGCTTAGCTTAAAATCTGAAGTCTTTTGAAAATAAGACTCTTCTAGCAAATAATGACAGATTGATGGAGGTGGCGTCATCCAGCTGGTTGGCCAAAGAGCAAAAGCGACTGCACTAGGGAGCAGTATGGAGTCCACGGGGGAATGCTTTTAGCCGAAGAAGATGAGTTTTCTCATTTATCCACACTGCTTGAATTTGGTCCTACTTCACTGGAGTCCACAAGTTGGCCAATGAATGAGTTTGGAACCCCCACAACCCACTGTTTTCCCCTTACTCTTTCTCCAAGGAATAACCAACCAATGAAGAAGAGTTTGAAGCGTTTTTATAAACATAAAAGGTATGAGGTAGCATGAGAAGGTCAACATTCATATTCTCATGATGAGTTTCTAGCTGACGACACGTCAAATGGTAGAGTTGTATTGGAGGAAAAAACGCTGCAAATTCTTTCACAGGGGGTGGTTATTCCTCGGACTCGAGTATTTTGAGTATTTTACATTTTTTATTTGAATATTTGATACGCATTAATCCGATTGATACATATTGAAGAATATAATGAATATTTTTTGACTAAATTTTGGACGCTTTTGAACGGGTCCCGGAACGATTGTTGTCCCGGAAGATGTTATGGGTCAAAATGGGCACCTACTTTCCTTGATTTGAAAGCAGGATTTTGTAATTTCTGGTACCTACGCGTGTCATTTTCCACTAAATTTTGGGAATAACTGAGTCTTGTAAATGAATTTGCAGCGTTTTTTAGTACTAGAAGTCCATTTTTTGTGGTTTGGAAGCTTGAGAACACTTTTGGCTAAGGATTTGAAGAGCTCTGACTGTTTATTCGTATCATTTTTTTCTTAACTGATTATTAACAAATTTTGTTTTTGAATGTATGACCGGCATCTTTAACAACATGATAACATTTGAATGATCAACATAGTATTTTGATTGGGCGAGGGCATGACAAGTGTAAAATTAATTACAAATTGACAAGTACAATAGTGTATCACAGCTAAACGACTCAGTCTTCCGATCATTGCCGACTGACGACGGCGTTGAATCCGTTGACGGGGTCGGCGACGTACTCGACGACTCTGGTTGATCCGTCAGGTTCGACGAGGGAGTAGCGACCTCGGACGACGTCGCCGTCTCGGGTCTCCGACAGGCCTTTCGAATCTCCAGTCGTGGGATCCTGAATGGCGTAGTTGTAGGAGTATTGGGGATTAGGGTCGTAGTCTGGGTCGACCGCGCGGGCCAGCTGAGGGTAGGCTGCTGTGGCGGCTACTACAGCAAGGACGACTACTGCAATCTGTAGGACAAAATTTTATAAAATAATTTTTTTCCTGTAAAGTTATTCTTAATTCATTAAGAGAAGAAAAGAGTACTAATATATACAAGGTTTCCAGATGCCAAGTGTTACAATGGTTGCAGTTTCAGCAGCCAGCACCCCTAGAGTCACCAAGTTCAGTCCTACCACTGCTAGTGCGCATGAGCACCAACAGCCCATTTATTATGGGCTCGCTTAGATTATCCCATCAACTCAATGTTAATCGGTAGGTACAAAAACCCTGTACTGAGCAGATACGATTATCGAATTCAACTCCACGATTGAGCATGGTCTCCTTTTTGTCCCTTGAAGACCGCAGATCTTCAAATACTTGTACTCATTATCATATCAATCGTGTTTTCATCATTCAAATAGGTACAATTTATTATAAATAAACATTAGTAGAGAAGAGTGAGAGAGGAACCCCTCCCACGAACAAGCCTGGTTCAAGTTCTAGCTCTGAAATTCTCACGGCTTCTTATGTGACTGAGAGCAGGATATGAAGAGCGATTAGTTCTAATCTTTGGAAGAGGCTGTTTTACAGAGAATACTGACTATATGGAACAAGTATTTCATGGTTATTTAGGAACTTCCTTTATATTGGATTCATTGTTGAAATATCAAGAAAAATACACAAAGTCAGCTATCTTGTAACCTTTGGAATGTGTCACAAACAATTTTCATGTAGGTATAACTGAATAACCTGTATCAAGAAGTTGATACAATTTCATTCGATCGGTAATTTCGAGCCAACTATAGCTTACATTAAGTTGAATCCTGAATTTTCACGTTAAATCGAGAATTTTCAAATCAAATGAAAATCTTTCAAACCATTTTGGGGATCTTTCAATTTTATTGTATAATTTTTTTTCTACAAAGGTTTGAATAAGAACAAAAAAAGGGAATATCCCTAACCTTGGGAATCCAAAATCATCTGAATTGTCAATTTCGTTGAGGACATTCCCTTTCTTTTTTGATTGTTTATATTGGAAAACAATAACATCAATTATTATTCAATCCGAGGGTAAAATTGTTTGATCCATTTAAAAGAAGTGTTCGCCACCGGTTGCAAGGTCGCTAGTTGACGAAAATCGGAATTGTATAGAAGAATGAACGGTTCAAAATGTTCTGCAAAAATTTAATGATGGCGAAGTTATGAAAATTTTGTTCCTGAGGCAGAAAATATCTTCACGTTCTGTTCTACAGTCGATAATCATGAGAAGACAATTTGTTGTTCAACCCTCCACTGATACGATTCATTGGTAGTCTGAGGAGTATCAAATCTAATGTTGATGTAAATTATAGCGTTATCTTTAGATACACCCGTTTTCTCTTTGCGTTAGTGAGTGGGCTTTTACTGCGATACTGAACGATTTCGCATGAAATCAACCGTCTTTCAGCTCTCACTCTCACAGTGCCAACCTAAATCAAGCTCCGCCTCTAGTTGATTCTGAAACAACAATATCCGAGAACACAGTCGTGATATATCTAGAAACGGGGTCTTACGAGACGCTAGACTGTCAGCTCTCTAGAGCCATTACCCAATCATAATCCGGTTTTAATTCCTCGGCTTCACCCCCTTGATTCTCTGAAACACAATGTAATTCATTGCGGGAAGGAGATACCAAAGGGACTTTGCAAACGAACTTGTCCCGACGAGCGAGAAATGTGTCAAGGAGGCGAGCGAAATAACGGACATCTGTGGTAAATGAACTAATCAAATCGGACCGATCGGAACGAGAAAAAAAAGTTTAAAGTTTTGAGTAGCACAATTGCGTAGGAGGGCGGAGACGTTTTTGCCGAGGCGGTCGTGAATCAAAACCTGACTAATATAGAACAAGTCTCGAAACTGAGCTGGCATTTGAAATTAATGGCTTCTTTTGAATGCGAATTTCATTCGCGGAACAATTTGTTCAGAGGGGGAAGATTATTGGACCGACGAGACCTTCTGGCACCTACCACTTGATTTCTCTTCCTCCAAGGCTACTGTAGTAGCTGGCGGATACACCCATACATAACCTAAATTGCGTTAAACACAGCCACACTTCATCTTCAATATATGACAAATACTGCTTTAAAAAATTGAAGTAGGCGATGGTGGGTGCTGCGAAACTTTAGGAATTCTTGCTGACCGGCTACTCCTTTAAAAATGATTATGAAACTTTTGTTATCTACTTCACTAATAAAAAGTCTCTGCATTTATCAGCTCTTCCGATTGAAAAGTGATTTGAAAATCATTCTAGATGATCAAGAAATCGATCATTGCTCGTTTTGAATCCACCATCATTCGAGCTCTTTGAAGAAAACTACTTTTGTCCCATTATTTCATGAGTGCCCGTTCCCCAATAAACTAGTCAAAACCAGACATTGAATTAATCGGAATAGGTTTGATTAATCAACAATGTATTCTTGGGAAAAAATGAGTTGCATTTGGAGTATTTTGAAAGTTCCTGAGTTTTGAATTTGAGGGGTGTTCGGCCCCAGGCATCCCTATAAGATTGAAAGATGCCAAGGAGCAGCCAGTTCAAATTACCCGCCGTTTGGGTCGACCAGGGTAGGACCTTTTTGCTCGCGCTAGATGACCCGACATCAGCGCTCGCTAGTTCTGTGAACTAAGGGGGTAACCCGCCGTCAAGGAAACCTCTCAATTTCACTACTGTGCTTCTGTTCTCCTACGTGTTCGTTCATATCGCTGTGCTCATAAAGTCCTGTATCCGTTTGCATCCGTTCAATCAGTCATTAAAAGTTCAATTAACTGTTAAAAGTTCTTCAGTTCCAACCCGAGTGGTCCCCCTTTCCCGCTGTATTTCGATAGCGCCTCTACTTTTCAAGGTTTTTATTTATGAATTACGAGAAAAAAAAACACAGGGGTTAGGTTATTCCTGGAATCAGGAGCATAGAGACTGTTTCAGATCAACTCAGGATCCAGAATTTAGTGGAAAGTGATACCCCACACACCTTGATACCAGAAATCTTCAAAACTCACATCGAAATTGGTAAATAGATACCCATTTTGACCCACAACCTCATCCAGAGGGCGCCATCGAACTGGGACCCATTTAATTGGATTCAGCGTCCAAAATTTGATTGAAAATAATACCCCACACGCCTAGATCGCCAAAGATCTCGAACATCCATTTTTCGAAATACATATTTCAACCCCTACTCAGCCCAGAAAAAATTTTGGGCCGAATCGGTGAGCCTGACTTTTTGCATGGAAACATAGGTTGATTATTCAAGGAATAACCAACCAAAATTAACCTAATGTTAGTAACCCATTGATTAGAACAAGATTTTTTCCCAAAAAACACGAATTTTCTTCTCTTTTGAAAAAGGTGCTGCCAATTTGTCCGTAATGGGCTGTAATTCCTAGATACATAGAGAATACAGGCTCGTGGGTTTTTGATATTATTGGTGTGTCTGGAATCAATGCAACAGCAGGCTCGATGTCTCTATTTGGCTTCTTCTACTGGCTTACATTACGTTATATTGCCAGCTGAGCTCCTGCGGAGCCGTCGTAACGTTACAAAATACCCTTGAGACGTTACATATCGTTAATGAGGGCTCCTTTTGTTCAACACGATACTCGCGTTGTAAAAGATACTGAACCCTTTGACAACCACGCATTTTTCCCTTGTCTGCACTCAACGTTCTTCTCTCACTCACCAAAAACCCGTGAAGGCCTCCAGACTCAACGAAGCTTGTGAGAGCCTTTATATCGAGTTTCCAAGGCCCGCGAAAGCTTCTTTCTGAACTTGAAAGGCTTTATTTTAATTGTGTTAATCCGGCCCTGGTTCAGAATTAATCGCTTTGGGGCTGAAGGAACGCTCGAGAGACTCAGTTAAAAAAGAGAATCTCGCGTTGAGTGTCTCCTCTTCTATGATTACGTAGGAACCACCCTTCTGATGTTATCAGTGGAATAGCTTGAAGAGGGACAACCTGAAACTCTTCAGTGGCAGCAATGGATTCAAAGGGTTTGATCATGTTGCAAAACGAAATTGTTCAACAAATCTGATGTCTAGGAAGTGGATCGTATATTATTATGAGGTATTGAGGAGGTTCAATTCCTCAAAAAATGTCCAAACCTCTCAGAATATTTCAGATAATTTTGTAAATGTTGTTTTGTCATTATGGAAATCTGCTAGAGCATCGTGGTTTTGAAAATTAGCGGGAAAAAAAATAATTTGAAAATGAGCGGGAACCGCTCAAGCTTAGTGCTAAAAGTTGCCAATGCGCTTCGCCACTTGTGTTCAAGGCAGGGCCAATGAGCATTCCTCTCTGTACAACTGGTCACTATTGGACTCATTAGGCCACAGCAATAATGCCTGCTGGTGGAAATGAACATGATCAAAAATTTTAAAGTCTGTTCGGCTCAATTATATTCACAAAATTTGATCATGAACAAAAAGATTCAACTGAAACGGAGGGAAAAACGCTGCTGGCGTCCACAATTTTCCAAGTACTCGTCGTATAGTTGTAAGAAACAGCCAAATAAAGGTATTTTCTTTGTTGGCAGGATTTAAGAAAGTGCCTTTCATCCCTCAGTAAATTTCCCTAAAAAATTTCAAAGTTTAAGAGCTTTTTTTCCAATTTGCACATTCTGAAATGAAGTGAGCAAGTGATAAGCTACTTTCTTCCCTCTGTCGGTTAGAGTATACGATTTTTTGTTCGAATGAAAGTAATAAAGACAAAAATGAATGCTGGGGTTTTTCTCGAAAAAAATTTAAATTAAATATTTTCAGCTGAAATGAGTTGAAGGCTAACTTTGATCTCCTAGACGGTGTATCCATCACCCATTTCCCCCTCCCGTAAATCAAAATTGTCTGGATTTCAATGATACATCTTTCATTTCCTGTCGTAGGGAGCCTATTGTGACAAGAGTATCAGCCGAGTTCCACGTGAAATTTCTAAATTCAAAAAAGGAAGGAATAAACGGCAATTTGGTAGAACTGAATCTCTAAAACCCTCACTAGCGTAGATAATACGTCTTTGGAGGATTGTACCTACTCGTAGAAATATTTAAGCGAATAATGTGATAGAAATATTCGTCTTTCCCCATTAATAAATCAAGTTCTGAGGAACTTCATTAGAGTTCTCGTGGTTCTCCGGAATTGTCCCCTATCAGAGCAAAGTTTCAAAATGCATTTTGTATTCAAAGTATTCCTTACTGTGTACGGCGACATGGTGGTTTCTCTTCGGCGATCGATTCAACGATGACTTGACTCATCCCGTCCACGGCCTTTTATATCAAAGTTCGGTTTCAAAGGCAAGTAACTTTTCGACACTCGAGCAGAGCAAAACTCGCTTTGGGTCAACTTCCCCGTGTGATAAGGCTATAAAAAAAATAAAGAGCGGTCGTCTCTTGGGAAAAAAGACTCCCGCGTGTGTTTCTTTGCCCCCTTCTTTTGCAATATTTATATTGGCGAAGCTCCAAAACTGTCTTCACCACCGAACTCACCCTCGCTCTGATATTCTAAACCGAAGTTGGTCTACGAGTGGGAGTTCAGCTTAGAGAAAATGCTGAGACAAAGGGAAATCAGTAACAAGGGTGAATTCAGATTCATTTTTTACGAGTTGATTATGATCAAGCATTTCAAAGACTATAAATCGTCCCAACACGAGTACAGCTGAGCCAGAAACATATTTTAAAAAACAAACAGAAGGTAATAAAGTTCTTGCCCATAACCACACTATATTCACTGACCTATCAATGAACTTAGCCTCAGAATTATGTCAAAATCTACACTAACTTGACATCGGCCGTGAGTAGTCATGAAAGGGTTCAAGTCGTTGAAAATAGACTGCGAAAATCAGCTAACCAAAAAACGATAGTGAATTTTCAAGACCCAAGGTTTTTTTCTACTCTGTTCACACCCTAAAATCTCACCCTCCGGAGAAATAAGGGCGAAGGGTCTCGGAATTTGTCAACAAAGACGCAGGCTTTACAGTAAACGAGATGAGCAAAGGCTTCATCCAGTTTTTCAAACTAAACCAATATCCCTTTGGAAAATAAGTGGCTGATGCAGTCACTTTACTTTGGAACACAATTTATATTCAAGATCGCCTTGACAATGTAAAGGGTGCTCCCTTTCCCCTCTAGCGGTTAAAATTTACTTACTCGGGATGGGAAACTTGATATTCAAAGCATACTGGGAAACCTTTTCTTTTCGGAGGGTGGAAGCCATACAGACACCTACTCCAGGCTACTTCTTAGATAGGCGTCATTTTTTTCCAAATTCGTTCGTTGTTTCTGTATTATTCAAACGGTGGAGCTGTGCTTGGCATCCAGATCTGGGCACAATTTGAGAAAATCATATTTTTATTTGAATATCATTTCACACTTTACGATAGGAAGTAACCAACAAATCGATGGAGCCCGATACACATGAATAACAAGACCACTCTTATCTAGTCTTATCGATCAGACCCTTTACAGCCTGTTCGATACATGATTGGATTTTTATTGATATCACTTAAGTTCAGAAGTAGATTATGTAGATGCAGGTTCATCGTTAGAATAACAGCTCGATGTATTATTCAAACACGTCTGAAATATCATTTCTTATCTTAACAAAAATGTTGATTCCTCTAGTGGATGCTTAAGGAATTACTTTCTTGTACAACTTTGAACATGAAGAAGAATGATGAAAACGAGAAGTAGTAGGAGATATTCTATTTATTATTATAGCTGTGGAGATTTTTGGCGATCTAGGCGTGTGGGGTATCATTTTCCATTAAATTTAAACGCTGAATCCAATAAAAAGGGTACCGGGATTGGCACCTACTGGAAGAGGTTATAGGTCAAAATGGTATCTATCTACCTCTTTTTCCTCCAAATTTTGGGGACTAAATCGATTGGAATGTGTCACCATGCGCCTGGTCTCTTCTTCTAAAACTGCTGAATTTCTGTTACAATTCCCAAAAAAAGTCCGAAGAGGGTTGAAAATGGTTGAATAATTTTGATTTCTTCATGTTGAATGTAAGCGTCAAAATCCTCATTGAATTGAAACGTACCGTCCTGATGACATTTACTTTCTATTCTTTCTGATAGGCGTTCATATCAGTAAGAGTACGTTATTATTTAGTGTATTCTTCTTCACAAATTGTCTCAGTACGATTACGATTAACAGGGGGTTTGAGAGTTTTTAGGGATCTGAACGTACGTCACATCAATAGGAGTGGATTGTTGACAACATTAGCTACTCTTGTTTCTGCATTCTTGATTGATGAAGACGGATTTCAGGAGGAAAGTTAAACCACGAAGTTGATTTATTAAAGCAGAGTGTCTAGATTTGTGATTTAGCTGGTTTTCAACTCCGGTGGAGCACAAGGTATTCATCAACAGTCAATTTCAAGTTGTTGATTTCACTTTATAAAGGTGTTAGTGATTTCAATGGTGTGATTATTTGAATATATTCCTTATTTAAGTACTCATGAATTAGGTGTCTACTCACTTGAGAACAAAGCAACCTATCTGATTTTGTGAGAACATGTACAAAAATGCTAAAATTTGCACCCTTTGGCTAATCAATATTGTAGGCATTTTGTATTGGCAGATCTGAGATATGCAAAATATAGGAAATCAGAGAATATTATTAAAAGATTTACTATTTTTGTCACAGCAGTATTAAGGAAGTCCAAAATTTAATCATTAATGACACTTATACGCACCTCATTTTCCAACAAATTTAGGAAATTAATTTAATTAATTTCCATTAGCACTTAATCGCTGCACTTCGCTGCTGATGGAGTTTGCCCGCTAAATCTAGAACAACATTTTGACCTTTATGATGCACTTCAGGGCTCTTGACGAAGAGAAACAGTTGTTTTGGTATAGAATCTAAAAATACGTGGAAAAATTCGAAATGTTGATTTTTTCCTCGTTGAAGATAAAAGGATGTAGTTTTTTTCCTCCGATATGAATGATAAACGGAGTTTCTTGTCGAGTACCACCAGAATAAGCATCTTAGTTTCTTCCTTCGGCCACTTCTGACGAGACGTGGCTCGCAAAAGGCGGTTTTTGTGACATCCAAAGTCGTGTCTTCTGTAACGAAAACTTCGTGTTCAAATTAATCTCCACCTGAGAGCGGTCATTTGTTTGATACGAACTGCAACGACCTGCTCCTTCTCAAGTTATCTCGATTTCTTCATCGAGCCGGTTTAGAATAACCAACATTGGCCTAGATGTATTGCTCTGTACTCCACTTACCGTAACCTCTCTCGTTGCAGTAGAGAAACTGTATCTGGTGTATCGTTCAAGGACACCGTGGATGTACCGAACGAGGAGCCCCGTGACAAAATAACCGGTTGAGAGGTGACCGGTTATTCAAATCAGATAATATTCGCTGGCGTGAAAATCGCTGACAGCTCAACGTCCGAAACAACCTGACATTGACTGAGGAAGGCGTGGAAAATATTGTTATTGTTTCCTGGATAGTGGGCTTCGGAATAGGTATTACCCGAGATGAATGTACAGGTTTATACAGGTTGATAACCATAACCATATTATTTCTAGCTTGTGGGTCAAGTTTTTGTGTAGTAAAAGGATGGGTTCTGTGAGGGAAAACATGATGTTTTACGTTAGTTGAATGTCAACACAAATTAAATTATCATATTCAACATACGTATGAGTGAGCCGTATGAATACAGCTCTGTTTGAGGGCTACCCTTGATTCGACTCAATTTTTGGAGAAGAAAGGCCAAAATTTGTTGTTTTTTTTTCTAAATATGTGAATTTTAGAATAGAAAATAGAATAGAATAGATCTTGTGAATCGACGTTGAAAAACAATGAAAATTCATATGCCGCACTTTAAAGTTTAACAATCATCCACAATTTGGCAATTTTGAGTTGCGCATTTTTGCGTGCTCACCGAGCCGGCAGCGCGCAATAAATTAAAAAAAAAAAAATTGTGGGATTAAATTCTGATGTAAATCCGAACTTGCAATAAAACTCAATCCAATCGATTCACCGTCCAAAAGTTAGTGGAAGATGATACCCCACATGCCTAGATTGCCGAAAATCTCGAAAAATCAATTTTTAAAACACATTTTGATTCCTACTAAATCCTCAGAAATGAGTTCCAAAAATCCATATTTTAAACGAAGTAGTATTTTGAGGACCAAGTTGAGCCTGAAAGCACAGACCGACATCTCAGGTTTACAAGGACTACCTATTGCTCAAAACAGCGTACGACGAACGGACATTTTGGTTTTGGTTTCTAGACATCCTGGAACACAAAAACCTTAGGCATGCAAACAGAAAGTAATTTTCACTTTGATCAGTTTCTTCTTGATGTTTTTGCAGTGAGTGTATTTCGTCTATTAGTGATCAATGGTTATGTGAAAATTCGGTTAAACGAATAATTCTTTGTTTTTTAATCCCTACTAAAAACTCATTCTTGTGTCCCTATTTTGAGGATTCAAAAAGTAGTGTTGACAGTTTTTAATGAAATTGGTAAAGTGTTGGCTTTAATTGGGAAAATTCTGAATTATACTGAAAATATCTATAAAACCGACGTATTGGACCAATTAATCAGCCACGATTCATGTTTATATATGAAATTTACTGTTCAACGCTGAGTAAAACCGATTCGACGCAATGTCAGGATTCTCTTCAAACTAGCACAGTATCGGAAAATTCGTTATTAAACTGTTAGCCGGTCGTTGAAAAATTCCCAATACATGGAATATTCGACTAATCTGGTTATAATCACGGGACGAAAGCGGTTTTCAAACCGGTCAATGTAAAACTATACCTTCGTCGTTCCAGGCCATTCCACATCACTGAACAGGTTTTAATTTCTTTGGACGTAAAAATTCATTGTCTGCGGATCGTTCATTACTTTGAAATTTCACAATTATAACCACAATTTATCTAGAAATGGACATGTTGGTATGGTTTCAGTCAACATCACACCTTTTTTTTTTTTTTTTTTTTTTTTTTTTTAATTTTGATACATTTTTGTGCAGAGCACTTTATAGTAAGAAAACAATAATCGATATATAACAAGTAACGTGATTGATGACTATGAACTAGGGTAAGTCCATCAACTACCTAGTTATGAATATGTATGGAGTACAGAAACAGCTGTACTATAATGTAAGTTATTTGGCTCGGAGAATTTGAAGAGATTTGGAACGGAATTTAGGGGTCTCTAGGTGAAGCCTTCGGCAAAGTCGGAGTGGTGTTTCCGTTTGAGCCGCCTAAGATGACGAGGGGGTGGTCGCTCCTGTGGGATACTGCTGATGAGGCTGTTTCCATGGGACGAGGCCTTTTGGTAGGAGGCGTAGTAGGTGGAGATCAGGCAGTCCTTCACTGTCGGCACTTCCAGGTCTTTGTGAAGTTCTTCATTCCTTATGTACCAGTCGGCCCCCGTAATTAAGCGGAGAACACGGTTTTGGAGCACCTGAATTCTATTTATTTGGGTGTCAGAGCCAGACGACCATAGACCACCGCCATAGCACCAGATGGGCTTAATAAGGGTGCTGTAAATGAGTAATTTGTTTTTAGTGCTGAGATTTTTGTTTTTGAGAAGAGGTTTTAGCTGGCTGATTCTGTGACGGATTCTCGATGTGATATCACTAACATGGTTTTTCCACGTGAGTCGTTGGTCCATGGTCATCCCCAGGTACTTTACATGCGTTTTCAATTCAAGTACTGAGCCATTCATTTGTACTGGGGGAATTGTGTATTTGCGTTTGTAGGTGAAGAGAGATAAGTTTGATTTCGTTTCATTGATTTTGATCCGCCACTTTTTGGCCCACAGCCCCACGTCGTTGGCAATATTTTGGATTTTCGCGCTTGCCTCCTCACCGGTCGGAAACTGGGCTAGATAAGCGCAGTCGTCAGCAAACTGCGCTGAGATTATGCGGGTGTCGTTGGTTATTGGCACATCATGAATGTAAAATATGTACAACAGTGGACCGAGCACGCTTCCTTGTGGTACGGAAGAGAAGATCGGGAGCTCCTCTGTTATAGCATCTTCCACACTGACTCTGTATCGCCTATCAGCCAAGAATGATTGGATTAAGCGGTAGTAAGTGTCGCTCAAGTGGGGTTTGAGCTTGGCAAGGAGGCCCGCATGCCAAGTTTTGTCGAATGCCTTTTCGGCGTCGAGGTAAAGCCCCAGTGCTAACTCCTTATCTTCATAGGTCTTCAGGATGCGGTCTAGGACACGGTGAAGCTGCCACGGGCAAGAGTGTGACTCCCGAAACCCAAATTGTGTGCTAGGTAGGAGATGCTCAATTTGTAGGAGAAGGTGGGGGTAAATCAGCCGCTCAAGTATTTTAGAGAAGATAGATAGGAGGCTGATGGGGCGGTACCCACTCACATCGTCTGATCTCTTACCAGCTTTGTGGATCATGATTATATTGGCAACTTTCCATTTTGAGGGGAAGTATGCAGTTCGCAAGATTGCATTATAAATTTGGGTAAGGAAAACGAGAGTTTTTCTGGGAATATGAGTCAGGAGGATCTTGTTGATTCGGTCGAGCCCTGGTGACTTTTTCTTTCGAACTCTTTTAATTTCCTGTTGGACTTTCGCTGGGGTGAAAAACTGGGAAAAAGGGGAAAGCTGCAATGGCTCATCAAGAGTTGCAGAAATTTCTTCGTCGAACGCATGGTTATCCGACGGGTTTGGGGAGAATTGATTTTGAAGAGCCAGACCAAATAATTCGGCCTTGTCATGATTTGACGTGACCCACCGATTGATGTTTTTTAAGGGAGGAATTGACCAACGTTGTCGTGTCAAACTCTTGGTTTAAGCCATAGCGAGCAATCTTTAGTGTTTAAGTTCAGGATTTCTTGTTCTCTCTCATGGTCCCGCAGATTTCGTAAAGCTTTTCTAAGCGCTTCTGAGGCTTTATTGTACTCCCGTTTGTGGACAGTTTGCCTGGTGAAATGCCATATGTTTCTCGCCCTCCTTTTATCAGCAATTAATTGTAGAATTTCTGGTGTTGATGATTTGAAACGATTAGGACGAACTAGGGGTTTTTCAGACATCAATCCCGCAAACTGAATATCATTTGTGATTTTGGCCACAGCCGAGTCGATATCAGAGGATGATTTAAGTGGCATGTGTAAGTCAGTCAGGACATCCAACGTGTTTCTGTACAGCTCCCAATTCATTGGCCCACTGGCTAGGATTCTTCGTTGGGATTTCAGAGTTGCCTCTGAGTTAAACATAATGACGACGGGTAGGTGATCAGATGACAGCTCGGGGATGACTTCAGGTATAGTCGTAATTAGTGGAACATTTTTGATCAAGAAATAGTCAAGCACATCCGGCCTATGTACCGTTTGTTCGGGGTAGTGGGTGGGCTCACGAGGGATGCAACACAGACATTCCTAGGCGCAGAACTTCATTGGCTAGCATGTTTCCCCGCGGATTAGTGACGGCTGAGCCAAACATCTGGTGTTTGGCATTAAAATCGCCACCAATAATGAAGCGAGAACCTAGTTCATGTGTAAAGGCCCAGACATCACTTGCTTGAAGTGAGTTGGCACCCGCAGAGTAAAAGGCAGCAATTTGAAATTGTACCCCACTCACGCGTACTTCGATCCTTGCTATTTGCATTTCGTTTTCTATGATCGGCAGAAGCGGCTGGTGCTTAATGTCATTCCTTACCAGTAGCGCGGCTCCCCCTTTATGGCGATCGTCTGGGTGGTCGGCTCTGTAGCAAGTGTAACCCCGTACGTGAAAAGGTCTGTCCGAAAATAATTTGGTTTCTGATGCTAATAAGATGTCAATTTGATGAGTGTGAAGAAACACTTCCAGTTCGTGTATTTTGCCGACAATGCTACGTGCGTTCCAAGTGCCAACTTTGAATGGGTTGATGGAAGGCAAGCTAACCATTGATGTTGACAAGTTTTGGTAGTATTTGGGCCAGTGCTTGAATGAGAGGTTGTAAAGTAGCCAACAAGGAATCGATTTTACCCATTAGACTCGCCATGACACTCTCATTTCCTGAGATTTCATTTTTGGTATCGACACGCACCACAGAGGAGTATGTCCGGCTGTTTACAGGCTTATATCCTTGTGCTGCTGCTTCGTTACCGTGTTTAGATGCAGCATGTGCGATTTGTGAGGTTTCGGGTGGGGCATGAGAATTTGTACGGTTAACAAAGAAACGGTCTGGGTTGCCGAGTTTAGATTTCTGGAGAGCTTTATGAGTGGGACACCCTTTGTAATTTGCTGTATGTGGGCCACCACAGTTAACACACGTAGGTTGCGATTGTTTGTCCAATTTGCAATCCGTGGTTGCATGGTCCCCTTCGCATCTTACACAGCGTTGCGGCTTGTTGCAGTAATTCTTGGAGTGCCCGAAAAGCCTGACATCGGTGACATTGAACCACAGTCTTTCTGGGTTTGGGGGGTTCAACTTTATAGCTCCATAGAGGCGATCAAGTTTGAAGATTTCGTTGTTGTTAGGGTTTGGCTTCAAATCCACGAAAAATAGGGGAAGAGGGTTTTTCAAAATAGGGTGCAGCACCGGAACCATTTGGGTAGTTACGAAGCCCATCTCAGCAAGCTCTTGTTTAACTAGGTCTACATTACTTGATGGGTGCAACCCCCTGATTCTCTGCAATCCCCTGGATACCACCCTGGCGGTATGCCCGATCTTGATTGGACTGATAGGTGTAGTATTGAGCATTGTTCGATTTTAGAAATTCGATTGCAGTACGATAGTTTTCAACTGTTTCCAGTGACAGCTTCACTTTCCCGTTCATGGCTACGTACTTGACATTGCTTATGCCCAGATTTTGTAGGTTTGATTTTACGGCGTTGATATCGATGACGCCCAGCAAATAGATTGGCGGCGGACGCGGTACTTTTTCAGCCGCATTCTCATTTCGAGAACCCGAATTTTCGTTCGTTTCCATTGTTTCTTGGAGTGGGGCGAAAGAGTTATGGATAGGGATCATGCCATTTTCCGTTTTACGGCGTTTTGCAGAAATTAGATCGACGAATCCCAGTTTGTTGGGATCGTTTGGTGGACCCATGTTGAGCAAAAAGGCTCAGATGGGCCCGCCGCAGTGTAAGAAAGATAAGCTGTACGGACCTGATTGTTGTCACGAAAGTTTGGAGATAAGGCACGAAGTCGGAGATTAGACAGATGTTCACCTCACGACTGCCCGAACACAAGCACGGGCTATCTGTGTTGATGTGATCAGACGAGATAAGGGAGCTTCACGGGAGGTGTTACAGGTCAACTGTCTAGACACACCTATTTAGTCAATTATGTTACTACTTCCATTCTGAATGAGCCTTGGAGAATTCGATAAATTTATTCTGTTCTTCCTTCAATATTTCATAATAAATGGGTATCAACGCTGAGAATGCATCGTATTCGAATACGTATTTTGTCCAAATAAATAACTTCTGTCGCGGAATTCTCCCGAACGTTCACTTTTTGAATCAGACCTGTAAATCCCACCCCCCCCCCCCCCTCACCCAATCAGTCCATGACCCGTGGAATAGGACCGGATTATACGGCCCATATCGCCGCAGGTTGATCGCCTCTCCGCAACACGAAATGATGGATGGTGACGGTGGAAATGAACGAGTCAGGTTTTTGACATGTGTTGTGACATAGATCCGAAAAGATAGACTCCGTCATGAAGATTGATAGAACGGAGGTTGTCAAAAGGGCTCTACCTTTATTATCTAATTGAATTCTGTAACTTCGTGATTACATTAGCGAATAAACTTGCTGATTATGTCGAAGCCTGGTTCGAGAGCTGTAATTAAAATCTTTTTTCATCGGGCTAATTCCACCGTTATTATTCAACTTTATTTGCTCTTCGAGTTTAGCGTAGGTAGGTAGAACTTTCAATTTCCTCCATTCATTAAAGAAAAAAAGTATGAAAAAACTACCTAGGTACGTACCTACATTAATTTCACTCTTCTTTCATTTATAGCTGTTTAACCCATGTGAATTGGACATCATTATCCCTCTACATTTTTCATTAGCATCACTCCATTGTTTAGTCGTACTAGTCTGCCCTACGTTCTATTCATTACTCTGTGTCCTCTCATTTGTCAAGTATTGTATACAATATAAATGTTGTTCTTTTGTTCTCCTCTGGTTCCGGTCTATGCGTGATGGTACAAATATCAAAAATCTGTTTTCCAAATACTGATCGGTGAGAGTTGGAATTTAGTTTTAAAACCATTCACTTTGACCATGAAGCACCATTCAAGCTCAGTGAAATGTGAAAATGCGTATTTTTTGTTCGAAACCGCGATAAAGTTTAGCTTACAGAGAAGAACCCTAGCGTAAAATGAGCACCCGAATGGTTTCAATAGTCAAATGAGAATCCTGAATCATCGACTAGGTAGTAGTGTCATTTTCAACGGGGAACTTGGGTGATACAATGATCTACTGATACTTTACTTAAAGCCTTCCAGACAGCTCAACTTCCCCATGATAGCCTGAATTGGATGTAGTAACTCAAAAGTTGACGTTAGGATCCTCCTCTAGAGCATGTAATACGTGTTTAAATTGATCAGAACACAATTTCATCCTCTATAGAAATTATGAAATAGGTTTTAAATAAACGGCGTTAGAAACGCTTGACTTTTGGCTGGTTATTCCTTGAATAATCAACCTATGATTTCATGATAATGGTCAACCTCTCCGATTTGGCTCAAAAATTTTTTCTGGACGTTTCATGATGTCCTGATCAATAAAAGTAAATGTCCGTCCGCCGTCCGTCCTGATATACCTGCGCTAGACTGTTCCTGAGGCCATGTGGCCCATTACAGTCTATCCCAGTCGTGTTTTCCCTTTTTCTTTTCTTTGCGCTAGATCATCTGGGAGCCCCGCTCTATGGCTCCATGGCTTCCCCGTATATCAGGCACCCCACCCTCTTCCGGCGTCCGCCTGCCTGTGGCAGCCCAGGGTGGATCTCGTGGAGGTGCCGGGTTTTCCAAGGGGTCTTTTAGTTCAATCTTTTGCTCTGCTAGGCCTCCGTACTAACGCGCCTCTTCTTGTGCTTGCGGTCTTCCATCATTGGCATGTAATGAGCTTTAGGGTGGGGGTGGCTGTGGAGCTGTTGGGACTTAGTGCTTAATGTGGTGGTGGCGGCACTTACTCGCCACATTACTGGGCTTCACTGAACGTACAGGCATTTTGTAGGGGTACCTAAATAGGAAAACACCCCACCTGTGTCCTCCACTCCAGTTTATTCTTCACCCTTTTCTTTGTGCTCCACAGTCCTGCGAAGGAGTCCTTTGCTAAAACGCTGTAGGTAGGGCGAGTACTAGGATATTCCTCCCCTGCCTGGATAAAAACCTAAATTTAACTATGCCTAGCCTAAAAGAAAAATTATCACAGGCGCATATCACATTTTATTTAAAAGACTAGGGGGGGGGGGGAGAGTACTTGTTATTCCTCTTTCCCCAAAGGCTTAGGTCTAGACCAACCCTGAGCACACCCACCACCTGGCCGGTAGGGAGGGGGATAAATCCCCGCCAGCCAGCCGAGCCCACCCTTCCTAAAGTGGCCCTCCTGGTTCCCGTCTTGTAGGGTTTCCCGTACTGCAGGGTGTTACTAACCCAGAAGAGCCGACAGCCCAGGAAAAAAAAAAAAAAGTAATAATAATAATAATAAATAAATAAATAAATTAAATTAAAATCAATAAATAAGGTCCCTGCGCCAGGCACAGAAATAACCAAACCTAACCAATATGCTGCCTCCCCAGAGACTGGCAGGGTCCCCCAACCAGCGACACAAACACTTACTAATACTAATATCACGTCGCTTAACCTATACACATCCAGTCACATATATTCACATTCACCCAGATGAATAAATATAGAGGCAAACATACTGGGGAGAGGAGAGTACTGGTATAATTTCCTCCCTCTCCCTTCTAAAAGAACCTATCCTATGAATAAAACCTACGTAAAAACAAAACCCTTTATTGATGGCAATTCGTCGCTCTACCTCATGACGTGGACTCCTTCGCCTCTTAGTGCAGCCCAGGCCAACGCAAACTTTCTGAATGCCCCAAATTTCTGACACGTGTCAATCAGTTCAGAGAGTTCGCCTGTCGTGTCAGCCCAGGACTGCAATCCGGCTCTAGCGGCGTCATGCAGGGGGCAGTTCCTGATTATGTGTTCAGCTGTTTCTTCTGGAGCACCACATGGGCAGGATGGGTGCTCTCGTCTGTGGAAGAAGTGGAACTTTGCGCTGAAGTTGCCATGGCCTGTTATTGATTGGGTCACCTCGTAGCCTGGTTCTAGGTAACCCATGGCCATTCTGTCCCTGACGTTTGGTAGGAACCCATAAGTGTGTCGGCCCTTTTCTGAGCTGTCCCAGCGATGCTGCCATTGATTGTGGACCCAATTTTCAATGGCAGTCATCTTGGCAGCGACACTTGTCTGCCTGCCTAGAACATCCCTGAGCTCAGGATGAACCTGGGCACAGCATCTCTCTGGCCATTTGACCGACACAGTTGCAACTCGCGCATCCAGGACCAGGTCCAGTGGCTCACAGCCCGCAAGGACCTGAACTGCCAATGTAGAGGTGGTGCGACCGCCGTCCATCGTCCGCGCCGTTTTTGGTAGTAGAAAATTTTCTAAAAATCTGAAATTTGGGTCAGGGGTCTGATACCGGCCGAGACGGGTCCTCGAAACTTTTCAGCCCGATCGGACCAAATTTGAGGGAGGTAGGGGTCAAAACGTGTTTTTTGAAAAATGGATTTTCGAGATTTTGGGCGATTTAGGCGAGTAGGGTGTTATTTTCCACTAAATTTTGGACGCTGAATCCAATAAAATAGGTCTCAGAACGATTGGCACCCACTGGAAGAAGTTATGGGTCAAATTGGGTATATATTACCCATTTTGAATATTTGTTTTCTGGATTTCTGGTACCTAGGCGTGTGGGGTATAGTTTTCCACTAAAGCTTGGACGCTGCATCCAATAAAATGGGTCCCAGAACGATTAGCACCCACTGGAAGAAGTTATGGGTCAAATTGGGTATATATTACCCATTTTGTATATGTGTTTTCGGGATTTCTGGTACCTAGGCGTGTGGGGTATTATTTTCCACTAAATTTCGGACGCTGAATTCAATGATGTGTGTCCCAGAACGATTGGCAACCACCGGAAGAAGTTATGGGTCAAAATGGGTATGTATCCACCCATTTTGTATGTGTCAGTATTTCTGGTGCCTAGGCGTGTGGGGTATCATATTCCACTAAATTTTGGACCCTGAATCGATTGGAATGGGTCTGGGACCCGCCACACCCACTGTTTCCCCCATTCGAGGAATAACCAACCCGTGTGTAAGAATTTGCAGATTTTTTGTTTCTATGAAGGGGTTATGGGGTCGTGCTACTCGAAATATCTATTTGCCGCTCATTCTGCTGGTGTTCTTCATCATTTGGCGAGAATCGTCATAAGAGAAGAACAGAAAACAATTCAGTCAGAACTGGTATGTAATCAAATAATGAATTTTATAAGCACAATGCAGTAAGGAACTATTTCAAGACAAGTCACAGAATAGCCGCGTCCCTCTTCAGAGACAAATAATGATGAAGGCACTCAGCTTCTCAAAAAAAAAAAAAAAAAAATTATTATCCCATCAGTAGTTATCACTGAATGTAAAATCGGCGAGGGAGAGAAGGGCTTGACTTCATAAAATTGCGAGTACAATGTACATTTATTATTTTTTCGTATAGTATTTGGACGGTACAAAAGGCATGGGTGATATCTTCATAGGTACTAAGGTATTTCTCACTTTAGCAAGCAGATCCGTGCCAATTTTGGAATGTGTCGTTCGGATGTATCCCATGGCTATATTTTTATTCAAGCTCGGCGAAGGGCAACCGGAAGTGACGATGCCAATTTCATTTAGATCGACGTCGAGAAGAACCGTTCCATGACGTACAGGAGGTATCTTCGGCTCTGTTGAAATTATGCCGACTCTTTTTCTATTGGGGCCGGACACGAGTTCTTCTTGAATGAGCCTCGCCCCTGGATAGTCTTGGAGGTTTTTCCGTCTCTTTCCTAAGGAATTCAAAGTTTTCACAAATCTACTCTGATAGAAGGAATGCAAACACGTATACTGCCGTCCACAGGAGAATAGTCATAGGAAAAAGAGAATGAAGAAATCCTTGTTTCGAGAAAACGGGCGTAAAAGTTTTCCACATATAAAACGTTTATTTCTTAACCTTTCCACGTGTTTTTAAATTTATTTGATTCAAAATTTGGTTCTACTTTTTGTGGTGGCACCATGTAGTGGTTGCCAAGAGACATGTTAGTTTCGTGTGAAAATCAAATAAAGAGTTAGTTAATGTTCACGATCCTTCCATTATCTTTTTTACGGTAGTATGTGTCCAACTTATCTAGTATCCCTTCTTCATCACTTCCATATGGAACGTTTAAAAGTAATCTTAACACGTCGGATATTTCCTGACCCAAGAAGGCAAATAATATCGCATTAGCCTGTTGCATTGGGGCTCTGTTACCGCCCTGGGCTCTGAGGTAATTTTCATACCTCCGCCGCCAGTCTTGGAACTGTGCAAACGAGTATACCTCCTCGGGAGGTTCAGGTATGGGGACCCCCGGTAACCTACTCACCACAGTTGAAATAGTCGACGTGGCTGTCGCCGGCTTGGATTGTGGAGCTGGGTGAGGCCGTCCATGAACCTGAGTTGCCCTGCCATTGCCTGAACCGACTTCTCAAGCGAGGAGCGCACGGCACTTTTTCCTCACCTGTTCACCCCTGAGACTCTATCACGTTGTCTGCGAGACACTGTTCGTAACAATGGGGGCACGGGTCAGCTAGCTGAAACAGTTTCAGCTTCTCTCGGTATGAAGAAACAAAGCTTTCTCCTTCCTCTTGGCGCCTGCTGGTGAACTGGCTATCCATCACAAGTGACATAAAAAACATAGTAGAGGCCTGCAATTCGTGTCAAGAATCACGATCGTCACTTCCAAAAGAAACCATGATTATGACCCGGTACCAAATCGACCATTCGTAGACGTATCCATGGATTTGTTTACGACAGGAGGGAAACATTTTATGGTATATGTGGACAGGCTTTCGGGGTGGCCGGTTGTCTGCCAATTCGGAACAAGATGCCCCGATAGTAAAACAATTGTAGCTAGCCTGCGCAAAATATTTTCAGACGCAGGAGTTCCCATCCGGACCAGATGCGACGGTGGTCCACAATTTTCCTCTTTCACATTCAAGCAGTTCCTGAGGAAATGGAATGTGTCCTTATCACCATCCTCACCATTCTTCCCCCAGAGCAATGGCCACGCTGAGGCCGGGGTCAAGGTCATGAAGGCGCTGATTGTCAAATGCATGAAAGGGGGTGTCCTAGATGAGGAATCGTATCATGCAGGGCTTCAGGAGGAATACACCAACCTCGAACAGACGGTCACCATCCGAAATCCTATTTGGACATCCCCTGAGATCCCTCGTGCCAGCTCACTACAAATCATTCTCCAAAGAGCGGCAAAAGGCATCGGGCACCTTGGATCGCGACATCGCCCGCCAGAAGGCGGCGGCGGCAAGTAAATACAACAAGAACGCCCGAGATCTCACTCCCCTTCAAGTTGGCAGCTACGTACGGCTACAAAATCCCATCACGAAGAAATGGGATGCGGCGGCGTCATCATCGACAGAGGCCCGTACCGGAAGTATGTGGTCAAGGGTGATAGCGGAAGGCTGTACATCAGAAACCGGCGATATCTGAAGAGGAGCGAGGGGGGAGGGGATAATAGGGGAGATGTGGTGGCACCATGTAGTGGTTGCCAAGAGCAGCGCCGGCCTTTGGGGGTGGCAAGTGGTGCGACGGCACCGGGCGCTAACAGGGCTCGCCGGGGTCCCGCGGGTGTCGAATAAAAATATATAATATATTACGAATAACGGCCACGTGAGTGATTTTGTGACTTCGCGAGGGGCCTCAAATTTGTCCAAATTTATGTGGAGCGCCAGAGCGGTTGTAAAACTCAAAAATCATCAAACACTGAGATTCCTCCCCTTTCCTTTCCTCTTTGTTCTTCTTGTACGGAATTTAGTTTAACTAAATTCCTTAGAACTATACAAGAACTAGAAGGACGAAGAGGAAAGGGAAGGGGGTTAGTTAAACCAAAATATGTACCCGACCACCTGCAGGCTTCTTATCTCGATCCTCCCCTTCTGAGTGGGTTTTACATTGTGTCAAAATATTGTGTCCCGGACCTTTCTTGGAACTGATTTCGAAATGGATTCTTCTTCTCGATTTTGGGGAAAACGAAGACAAAAATATGTCATGCATGCTCGCGTCCTGGTAAACTGCTGTCATTGGCAGACATTTATTTTTTTTAGAGCACAAAAGGTGAAATAAATAGAAAACTAACTGTTAATTTAAGATTTAAAACTGCAGCTTGGAAGCGTTTTTAGGAGCGTAATATATTAACTTTTGATAACGCAAATGTCGCGGCGCAAACTCCAACGCGAAAAATAACTTATAAAAGATAGAAGGCCTGCAGCATCCTTCGTCGTTGCGCATCCAGTTATTATTTGCCGTCTTGTCGAAACCACAATGTTCCCGGAATCACATTGTTACCGCTCCCGCTAAATTATTATCGCTCCAGTTACATTTGTACATTATGACCACAACGTCAGGCCCCGCTCACCAGTAAGGCCGCCTCTGGCCAAGAGACATGTTAATTTCGTGTGAAAATCAAATAAAGAGTTAGTTAATGTTCACGATCCTTCCGAGTATGTTCACATCGTACTCAGATCAGAACACTTTTAAAGAATATGGTCCCTATAAATTTTATCGACAATAAAACAGTTTTATTTAAGCAACTGTTTTTCTCCGTTGCAATGGCTGCAATACTTTATTGATTGTCCAACGGTAGTTCTTTTTCCGATGTATGCGAATGCTACTGCTCGTTTGGCTTTTGGCGCTCTTTACAAAACAGAAAAACTGTACGGTATTTTGAGTTGAAACATGTTCAGGGCCGTGTCAACGAAGAAAGCAGTACTCTATTATGAGATATGATGTTGAAAGTAAAAAATCCAATGGAAAAAAAACCGTAGGTCGTTGAGTTACCGTTTTTCTCTGTTGAAGGAATTAATACGGCTTTTCACCTTTAAAAACCCTTAAACAATCAAAAACCCGTGGTCGTCATTCCCCAATATTATTTTAGTGAAATTCCTTTCAGTATTCTCTCGTAGATTACAAAATTACGAATCGTATAATAACATAGTCTCTTAAATGATAAAATTGATGAAAATCGTTCTACGGCTTTTCTCCTTTGGACGGCAGTATATAGGTACCAACTCTCTGATATTTGTGTGAGTAATAACGAATGGGTGAACAATTTTTCCGTAGAAATCTCAACAAGAATAAGTGGGGCAGCTAATACAATTTGATGCAGTTTCGTACGTAATATTCAAGGACTTTGAACAACCCTTTCGTCACCACACAGTCTCATTATGTGCAATTTAATGTCATTTTTCAAATTTGACGGTTATGAATCTCTAGATTCAATCATAATGAATCTCTTGATTCAATCATAATGAATCTCTAGATTCAATCATAATGAATCTCTAGATTCAATCATAATGAATCTCTAGATTCAATCATAATGAATCTCCAGATTCAATCATAATGAATCTCTAGATTCAATCATAATGAATCTCTAGATTCAATCATAATGAATCTCTAGATTCAATCATAATGAATCTCTAGATTCAATCATAATGAATCTCTAGATTCAATCATAATGAATCTCTAGATTCAATCATAATGAATCTCTAGATTCAATCATAATGAATCTCTAGATTCAATCATAATGAATCTCTAGATTCAATCATAATGAATCTCTAGATTCAATCATAATGAATCTCTAGATTCAATCATAATGAATCTCTAGATTCAATCATAATGAATCTCTAGATTCAATCATAATGAATCTCTAGATTCAATCATAATGAATCTCTAGATTCAATCATAATGAATCTCTAGATTCAATCATAATGAATCTCTAGATTCAATCATAATGAATCTCTAGATTCAATCATAATGAATCTCTAGATTCAATCATAATGAATCTCTAGATTCAATCATAAAGAATCTCTAGATCCAATCATAATGAATCTCTAGATTCAATCATAATGAATCTCTAGATTCAATCATAATGAATCTCTAGATTCAATCATAATGAATCTCTAGATTCAATCATAATGAATCTCTAGATTCATAGCGTTTCCAGGTCAGGTTGAGAATTTTCCGGGAAGTTTCCAATCCAAGATTGTTTCACAGGCACCAAACTCATCAATAATGAGTGTACGGACACGTTTGTCGTTCACTCGACCTTTTTGTGTCAATTGGCATGCCCAGGTCAATTCGTCTAGGCCTATCATTCATTATAAAGCCCTAAACATAAGAAAATCATCAATTTAGTCACGAATACTTCCCCTTTTTTGTTGGAAAATTCTTAAATTTGGTTCGGAAAATTCTCGATTCGACTTGAAGAAGAAAATGGGACTTTCTTAGATTTTAGTAAGTAAAAATGCAGCCTCCTTTCGCTCGTACATCTAGTTAGATTGTCTCATACTTACCAACAGTCCACATCAACCCAGCAGCAACTGGAGTGGTCGTTTTATCAATATCATTGCCGTACAAACACAACCCTGCTTCTAGCCTGTAAAAAGAGAGTCAGCGTCACTCCACCATAACTTTTCAAATTCTCAATGTTTTGGTTTTGCAGATCATTGTGGGCAAGCGCTGGCTCAAACTTGTTCTCGAAAGTTAAAGCTTCCTTGCAGTTATCCTCAAGGAGGGCGTGTATTAAGGAGTACCGTGGGTAGCTAAGGAAAGGAAGAAGAAAGATATGTTCACTTAAAGAATAAAAATTCGAAAAGTTGAATTTGGGCGCCTCTAATGGATTCACTTCAAAACCCTGTTTCAATGATTCTTCATGTTAGGTTCAAATCATAGATTGATAACTTCTTTATCTGCATCAATACTACTAACTGGTGGATATAGGGGATAGAGCAGAAAGTATTTGGAATTTGACCATTTGGGATAATGCCAACACTTTTCGGTGCTGACAGCATTGTTGGCAGCAAATGTTGACGGAATTAAAAGTACGATTTTTGTAAATGTTATCAGCTTTTGCTGGCAGCAATGTTGTCAGCTCCGGTGTAAACGCGGCTTTATCCACAACGTTGTTACTAACATTCAAAGTAACACATTCGGGTGTGAACAAGTAGGTGTTCTCCAGTTATTAATTGACTATGGCTGATTTAGCTCTGGCGTTACCAGCTAGACAACACAAGAGTATGGGTGCTGTTCACTACTGTACCATTATTAATCAAACAAACAAAATGTCCTCCTTCGTCAGTCGTCACTACGGCAGTATAAGTCACAGGTTCTCTACCTTTCTCATACACATAGAAACGCTCGCAGTCCTGTGAAACAATAACATCTCGGCCCATTGCTCATGGCTCGATAACAAAACTAAGAGTTGACAACATTTCTGACAATAATGTTGACAGAAAAAAATAACTTTGTTGCTGAATATGTTTCCAACAGCGTTTTTGGTATAACATTTTGGGGGAGGAATCGCTGTCAACATTTGTCATGCGCTGTAACAATGTTATTAACAATTCCAACTGCCCGATTTTGATGGTATTTTAGCTTCTGTTATACCTCAAAGTATCCCGAGCTCCCAAGCCTGCCAATTTTACGCCTGGCTGTTGGAGCAGCTGCTCGACGAAATCGGTAGCACGATTTGAGGGCAACGATACTTCAAATCCGTCTTCACCGGTGTACCCACATCTCGTAACTCGGACTGAATAATCGTCGATTTTTGCGACCATGGACCTCATGAAGAATAACGCGTTGAAGTTCACTTTAGGGATGAGGTTTTCGACAACTTTTTGTGATAAAGGGCCTTGAACAGCCACTAAAGATTGTTGTTCTGGAGATAAGAATTCCAAAACTACGTCTTTTCCGTAGGACTTGAAATATTCCTGGAAAACAAACCTCGATAAGTGGGAAGGCGACAAGATTTCTTAAAATAACATCAGAGCACATTACATTTCTTGCTCGATCACAATTTGTAAAACTCCAGTTTTGTAACGCAAACTAATAGTCGCTTTGTCACCAAGGATACGCTTCATCACACAGGTGAACATTAGGTGAACAAACCGCAAAGAAAAAATAGTACATGAATAAAAAAAACTTTTATAAAAACAACGTTTTTCATATGCACTAAAAAGTAGAAAATAATTTTCCTATGAGCCTGGCAGAATTTCTGAATAAATTGGTCACATTATGGTAACAGACTTTATAACAATTTCTAATTTTTATAAAACGAAAAACGTTGGGCGCATTTTGTATTATTCCGTGAAACTGTATTAACTGAATATTATGTCAACTGAATTAATATAAATAAATTTCATTTTATAGAAATGTGAGCGTATTAGAAAGATCTTGATGTTTGAGTACATGCGCCCAACGTTTTTCGTTTTATAAGAATTAGAAATTGTTATAAAGTCTGTTACCATAATGTGACCAATTTATTCAGAAATTCTGCCAGGCTCATAGGAAAATTATTTTCTACTTTTTAGTGCATATGAAAAACGTTGTTTTTATAAAAGTTTTTTTATTCATGTACTATTATTTTCTACTTTTTAGTTTTGTTCGTTAGAAATTTGTAATTGTAAAATTGTATTGAAGAACCTCAATGAACAATGCAGATATTCTTAAAATTTTGCATTTGAGATTTAAAGACAAATCAAAGTGTACTCATTATCTAATGAAACTCGATGTCAATAACTTCTTTTAATGCTTTTACGAGTTGCTAACGTTACATTTTTTTCTCCCGTCATTGTTGACGGGTCCCAACCTAGTGATATATAATTTTATTTTATTGAAATTACTCAAGAAGCTCTTTAAATCATCATCAAAGTATTATAATATTGCATTGTCATCTGGTTCTGATCTATATGTAAAGTTTCAGAACTATAGATTGCCGATAAATGGTCGAAATTTGAGTTGAAAGATTTCGCGGACAAACAGACAAACAAACAAGAAAGCGGGTTAAGAAAAACGTTTTAAAAAAAAATTAATATTGATCAGGGAGCTTTTTTGGCTGGTCTTTGAAACGTTTTCAAATCAACCAAAATTTGGGTAGGGTTTGGGTAAAATTTTGTTGTTTGAAACTTGATTTTTGGTGAATCAGGAATGTGAGTAATTTTTCACTAAATTCTAGGCTCTATCGATTGGAATAATTCCTGGAGATTTTACACTCACTTGGGTTTTCCCTGAATAATCAACCTATATTTCTTGCAGAAAATTTGTTTTGGGGTGTTTCAATGTGTCTAGACAAATGTAAGCATATCCATCCGCCGCCGACCCAGGTTATGGGTCAAAATGAGTAACCATCTAGGTACTAACTATTTCTAGTACCTAGTCGTATGGGGTATCATTTTCCACTAGATTTTGGACGCTGAATCGATTTGAATGAGCTCCATGCTCCTGGTACTAGTAATAACCAACCCCTGAGAAAAAATTTGCAGCGTTTTGGTTGGTTATTCCTTGAATAATCAACCTATGTTCTCATGCAAAAAGTCAACCTGCATCCCCAATTCGCCCAAAAAAATTGTCTGGGCGTATATCCTCCTCATGCTTTTGCTCGGTTACATAATTAACCATTGTGGGAGAATATGCAAAATTTCAGATAATAGCTGAAGAATTTGGTGGGTTGACAACCTTGACCTGGCACGCCCTGTGCCACCTTTATCAGGTAATCCCACCCGAATAACACACCCTTCGCTGGACCCAGTATCTCTTTCTATTGATATACTGAAGCCATACTAGGAACTGAAAACAATTCAACAACTACTTAACCGTTTACCTGAGCTCTGAGCATCAATTTCGCGTCCTGGTCCCTCATAGATGCGTTGGAAACAACGTATAAGTGCTCTTCACATTTGGTTACTATGAGATCATCCAATATTCCTCCAGTGTGCCTGTCCGTGAACAAGCTCAGCGCGCTGGCGTTGACTGCCATGCCTGGTGAAACCAAAAACCAACGATGGTTATAACGTGCGTTTCTTGTCCACAACTTACATGTTATTTGTACAAAGATAATGATTGTCATCAACGCAATCATTGATTTCAGGCAAGAAGTGAGGTTCATTAGCTACACAAATTGATGGTTTCAATGAAGTGATCTCCTTTTGGATGATTTTAACGCGTACCTACTCAGTTGTATATTACCAGGAGGATATGCGATAAAATGTCCGTCTTGGGCTGCAGAAATAATTCAAACCTACACTTATTTACCTACCTTAATTTTTATTAAGTATTTAGGTTGTTGCTGCTCATATTTTGATAGGAGTTCAAATTCATAATCTAAAGGATATGGTATTAATGTTAATAAAGTTAAAAAAGTTGAAAAAGTATGCACTTCAACATTCATATTCGGTAGAATTCCACCCGACATTACAAGTAATACATTTTTGGTAAAATTTACCAAAATAATTATCTCATGATTCAATGATAAGATCAGGGTATGCCCCCCTAACGAACGTTAAATCGCTCTTTTTGAGACATTGAATCGACCTTTTTACTAGTGATATACTTGGGAATAGAAAATCTTGTTTACAATTTATTGTAAATAACTAGGGATAAATATACAATTAATTTTTATTTAAAAATACGCAGGTTGCTCCTTGTACGCATGCGCTTTAAAATGATTGCATGCCTTAATCAACCAGTTGCATCAAAAGATGCGATATATAGTGTTGCGAGCTGGCACTGGTCAAATGGGCTGCTGGCGTTGCAGGGTCAACGACCTGTGGAGGGCTAAGGGTCGCTCTCAAACATTCTGGCTGGAACCTTCCCATTGGCTCGAGACAACACGTCGAGTTTCCAGAACCAGGGAAGGTTTGAGAAGGTATTCGACCAAGGCAGCCAGGATAAAAGGGACCCAGGAACGCCGCCCAGTTCAGTTCAGTTTGTAGTCTGAATATAGATGCTTCGGGTTATAAATTGTGCTACAATAGATTGTTCGGGGAGCATATCTAATCCTAATATTTACCAAATAACTTATAATAATGTCGTTATAATAAAGATTGTCCGTATATTTGGCAGCCTACCTTGAATATCAGTAGTACAGATGCTCTCCATGAATTCATGCCTGTGGGCGCCCGTGACAACGGTTTGCATCATGTGAGAAACGTCGAAAACTGAGCAAGACTTTCTTGTATGCAAGTGAGATTCGGATATATTTTCATTCGCGTACGTCACGGGAAGTTGGAACCCACCAAAGTCAACGATTTTTCCTTGATGTGCCACATGCAACTCGTAGAGCTTAGTCCTCTGAGCTGCCGCTGTGCTCCCCTTTCTAGAGACGACTAAACCTAAAGTCATCATTAAACTAACTCAGTATGACAATATAACACGTAAAAACTCTTACTTTATGTAAAAATTCTTATCCACAATACATTCTGCCTCAATGTGTTTCCATTCTAAGGTGTTTTCTGAATGCCTGCGTCCTCAGAACCGAAATTGCACACAGTTTGCATTGTTGTCCGTACTTGACGTTTGCGTTCTGGTGAATGATGTGTTAGGTGAATGATTATTAAAATGTCCAATGGTATGGCAAGCACTGCAGTTGCAGACGCATTGAGGTGCCACTACGAACTTCAATCAGAAAACTTTGATCTTGACATGACCGATGTTTGATATTAGGTGTTTTCCGACTATCGATGGTTGTAGTCGATGTTAATATCAATGTTGAAAGGATGACAAAATGGGGGAAAACGCGATAGCATGAATAGCAAAAATAAAATTGTTCTGAGTGGGAAATAATAATGAACCAATAGGGACAGGAATCTGTGGGGAGGGGGTCCAAAAACTTCGAATTCGGTGTGTTGACCCGTGACAATTGTTAATAGCAAGCTACTTTTTACTGATTACTGCTGCCTGAAAATGGACATGTATGACCTTTTACGGTAAAGGGACACTGAGTTGTGCGACCTGAAGATGCCTGCGAAACGTCGAAATATAGATTGATGAAAAGGACCTGCTGACCTGTATAAAAACCCACCTCTCTCACAAAAAAGGTAAAGGGAGTCCGAGGTTTGCTAACAAAATTTCGTGACGGAACATTGAAGAAAATACAGAAAAGAGGTTATTTTTTGATAAGCCTATTTTTTTTGGCAGTTTCTTTGCTTATAAATCGGAAACTATCAAGTTTTCGTAAAAGACCTTACTGCACAAAATGAAAGTTCATAAAATTTCCTACAAATTGCATTATTAAGGTTTTCTTCAGCGACACACCCTTCTGGCTTAAACTATAGTTGAAAATAGTTGTATCTTATCTGACTCGGCAAAAATCCAACTTTTTTCCACTCCAAAACTCCAATTCATTGTTGATTGCTATCAATACGTACCGGTACAGGTATTTTTTCTGTATTTTCTTCAATGTTCCGTCACGAAATTATGTTAGCAAACCTCAGAATCGGATTCAGCATCCCAAATAACATAAAAAGCTGCAAATTCTTACACACGGGTTGGTTATTCCTCGGACCAGGCGTATGGAGACTCATTTCTTCAACATGGGGGAAATGGGGAATACAGTGGGTGCGGCGGGTCCCAGACCCATTCCAGTCGATTCAGGATCCAACATTTTGTGGAAAATGATACCCCACACGCCTAGGTACCAGAAATCTCGAAAACGCATATACAAAATGGGTAGTATACACCCAATTTGACCCATGACTTCTTCCAGTGGGTGCCGATCGTTCTGGGACCCATTTCATTGGATTCAGCGTCCAAAATTTCTGGAAAATGACACCCTACTCGCCTAGATCGCCCAAAATCTCGAAAATCCATTTTTCAAAAAACACATTTTGACCCCTACCCCGCCCAAATTTGGTCCGATCGGGCTGAAAAGCTTGGAGGACCGTCCTAGACCGGGAACAGACCCCTGACCCAAATTTCAGATTTTTAGAAAATTTTCTACTACCAAAAACGGCGTGGACGGCGGACGGACATTGACCAAAGTACCTGGGAGTCCTCCTAAGCAGGAGCTTTCACCCAACCAAGCATATCCAGGGCGCTGTAGCAAGAGCGCTTGCAAAGTTTGGCCGAACAAGAGCTCTGTCATCGGTTACATGGGGCACAGGCTTCTGGAGCAGGCGTCTGATGTACAGGTCCCTCTTTGAGACGGTGGCTCTGTATGCATGCCCAGCATGGGCCAGGTACGTGAAAGGCAAGGATCGTAAAAGGCTGCTCACATCACAGCGAAGCGCCCTCCTCATGGTCAGCCAGGCATACAGGACAGTGTCGCATGAAGCCCTCCACGTCCTGACAGGGCAGATGCCATTGGACCTTAAGCTCCAGGTCCTGGCATCAATGTGGCAGATCAACCATGGCAGAGAGAGCATGATACCTGGATGTACAACTGATGCTGCGATCTCTGAGTGGAGCCTAGACAGGTGGCAGGAACGATGGGACACGACTCCAAATGGACGGCACACGTACAGAATCTGGCCAAACATTCGCACACGCCTGTCTCAGCGCTACGTGGATGTTGACCACTACGTCTCGCAGTTTGCCACTGGCCATGGCGACTTCAATGCCAAGCTTCATGGCATGAGACTGAAGCCCTCCCCCCTCTGTGAGTGCGGCGAGCCTGAGACGGCGGACCATGTCTACCTCCAGTGCCCAAAGTACGAAACTGCGCGTAGGCGATGGCTGGCAGTGCTGGGCCTGGCCGCAGGCGAAGAGAGCCCATGGCAGGCTGCGTTTCAATCTAGAAACAATGCAGAAGGCAGAAAAAAGTTTGCCCATCAAGTCATGGCTGCAAAAGGATGGCTCACACGCCAATCACGCCATGAAGCCCCTCCTGGTCCCAACCGTGCTACCTTCGCGAGGTCCGTTCCGGGCACTGCTGAATAGCAGTGGTGAACGCACGGCAGGAGAGTAGGCGCAACCATCAGGCAGTAAGCAAACTCCGGTAAAGCCGCGAGGCGTAGGAACGGGAAGAATGAAAAGACCTGATGGACGGACATTGACCTTTTTTGATCAGGACACCATGAAACGTCCAGAAAAAAAAATGTTGAGCCGAATCGGAGAGGTTGACCATTTGCATGAAAACATAGGTTGATTATTCAAGGAATAACCAACCAAAATGGAAGAAATCAAAACTATCCCACCTTAGTCCTAACTTTTTCGTAAGTAGCCGATTCTTCAATAGTATCTGGCTTCAATGAGTTCAATGTTTGATAAGGAAAGTCAGAATTAGACTGGCTCTTACGATACGTATGTTTCTCCTGTCACTTCAATGCAGTGTGTGAAATGCACCAATTTGCGGACCCACGAAACATTGATGCATAATATTCAAGTTTTTCATCCGACGAAAGTAAATAGAATCTGAAGAGTGCGACAGGGGAATTTCCCGCACTTATTCCTTTCAAAAATTTTCATGCCAACTTTTACCGTGCGTCAATAACAGTTGAGGCACAAGTTATTTCGGAAAATCTCAACGTTCGCGACATTCAAGAAATTTCATTTTACGCTAAGCATCAAGCAGAGTACAGATGAGTACATATGAAATAAAAAAACGGAGGGATTACCGTGAATCCTGACAAATCTTTGTAACATGATTGTTTGTTTCACCAAAACTAACTGAGTTATTTCTGAACGAAAATGTGATATCAGTAAACGTAAAAAACCATCAGATGAACGATTATACAAGAATGACGCTCAACGATTGATATGAAGCAATGGCGTTGCATAACGGAGCGAGAGAAATAAATTGAAAAACATTAGAAATCATTTTAGTGAATTAGATAACACCTTTGTAATTGTACAAAACAAAACTTTAATTACGGAATTTATCGTTCCAAAAAGCTGACAATCAAGCCCAATATTAAAAAAAAAATCTGCAAATTCTTCACATGGGTTGGTTATTCCTCGAATAGGGGAAACAGTGGGTGTGGCGGGTCCCAGACCCATTCCAATCGATTCAGGATCCAAAATTTAGTGGAAAATGACACCCTACTCGCCTAGGTAGCAGAAATCCCGAAAACACATATTCAAAATGGGTAATAAATACCCAATTTGACCCATTACTTCTTCCAGTGGGTGCCAATTGTTCTGGGACTCATTTTATTGGATTCAGCGTCCAAAATTTAGTGGAAAATGACACCCCACTCGCCTAAATCACCCAAAATCTCGAAAATCCGTTTTTCAAAAAACACATTTTTACCCCTACCCCCTCCAAATTCAGTCCGATCGGGCTGAAAAGTTTCGAGGACCCATCTCGGCTGGGAACAGACCCCTGACCCAAATTTCAGATTTTTAGAAAATTTTCTACTACCAAAAACGGCGCGGAACATGGACGGCGTACGGCGAACGGAACCTTTTTTGATCAGGACATCATGAAACGTCCAGAAAAAAATTTCGAGCCAAATCGGAGAGGTTGACCATTATTATGAAAACATAGGTTGATTATTCGAGGAATAACCAACCAAAAACTAAAAATCAAGAGAAGATGACGAGGGCGGTAATGAAATTAGACGTGATTTTATAGAAAAACCATGCTTTTTGCCAACAGCAACACATTTTTCACATTGTTAGAGAAATCGAAGAAATGTATTCGCAGATTTATCAATAACATTAAATATTTTATAGGAATATAGATGACGCAGATGTATGGGGCTAGTACGCCCTCTGTTGTTCGCCCCGTTCTCTCCTGCCCCTGCCCCAATCCTGGCCAGGCCTGTTGAAATTTTGACGATAAGGACCTTGCATACCCCCGCGTTGGAAGAAGTTTCCTGAAAACGTCGATTTGGAAGAATATGGTGAACATGAAGAGTCCAAAGAGACGAGAAAAACAAAACACAAAATAACGGTTGAAACTCAATCAGCCAAAAACAAATTATCTAAGAAAGTTTCCAGTTAGTTACCTTGTTTCATTTCAAATATTCTTTCATTGGAGTCGACCAAATTGTTCACTTTGTCAGCCAACTGAAGAGCGAGAGACTGGAGGCGGCTGGGTTCACTTCGGTGCATCACGACCGTTTGGGACGGGTCATCTAGCGAGGCCTGAAAAAGAGACATCACATAAGATTTACCTTAGTACCAAATTTGAGTACAGAGCCTTTGTAGATTCAACTCAACCTTTTACAGATTCGTTTCCCACTTTACAAGTGTAATTCATCATTGATTTCACAAAATGCTAACCCACGAGCAGGATTAAGCGATTGTCGGCATAACAAACCTAAGTGATTCTGACCATATACTAGACATTGGACTGGCAGAACGGTGACATCATGAAGGTATACGGTATAGGATCTATCAGAAAATGGGGGAAACAGTGGGTGTGGCGGGTCCCGGACCCATTCCAATCGATTCAGGGTCCAAAATTTTGTGGAAAATGATACCCCACACGCCTAGGTACCAGAAATCCCGAAAACACATACATATTCAAAATGTAATAAATACCCAATGTGACCCATAACTTCTTCCATTGGGTGCCGATCGTTCTGGGACCCATTTAATTGGATTCAGCGTCCAAAATTTAGTGGAAAATGATCCCCTAGTCGCCTAGATCGCCCAAAATTTCGAAAATCCATTTTTCAAAAGACACATTTTGACCCCTACCCTGCCCAAATTTGGTCCGAACGGGCTGAAAAGTTTCGAGGACCGTTCTAGGCCGGGAATAGAGAAGAGAACAGAGCTCCAGGCCCTGGCATCAAAGTGGCACATCAGCCACGGCCAGGAGAGCATGATAGCCGGATGCACAACTGAGGCCGAAATCACTGAATGGAGCCTAGACAGGTGGCAGGAGTGATGGGATACATCCCCCATTGGGCGGCACTCTTACAAAATCTGGCCAAATGTACGAGTGCGCCTGTCACAGCGCTACGTCGACGTGGACCACTATGTCTCACAGGTGGTCTATGACAGGGGTATGCGCATAGGTTGCTATGATGACTTCCGATTGTGACTCCGATGAGGCAGAGGCTCTACTTCTACTAGCATTAGTTCAACAGACGGTATTGGGTGCACCCATTTAATCAAAGAAGAGAAAGGCTCGGGGAATACCACCGTCTATATTGGGAGCTGCACTCGCATGAGGATAGTTTTGTAAATTATTTCCGCATGTCGAGACAAAATTTCGAGGACCTACATGACCTACTTCAGGAGAATATCCAAAAGAACACCACTAACTGGAGGAGGCCGGTTGAAACGAGAGAAAAACTTGTAACTTGTAATGCCCAGTATTCCAGCAATATTTGTCTAAGCCTCCATCTTTTTCACCACATTCTTGTATTGTTCATGTGAATGATCGTATAATACACAAACTTCTGCACTTCTTGAACCAACGCCTCTGTTTCCTCTGTTCATCTTGTTATGTCAAGTGGCCAAATAGTCTGGGAGAACGCGCGTTCCCTGAACGCCGCGTAATAACGCGTCCTGTGTGTTTGGGCCTATACAACCTGACCGCCGTAACGCGATGGTACAATAACGCCTAACGCCGCGTTATAACGCGTCCTGTGTGATCGGGCCTATAAATAGCGCAGCGCGTTGGCCATCATCACTCTCGGTGCTTCTCCTTCAGCTCGCCTAATTTCTTCGCCTTAATATCAACAACCGAACACACGACAATAAAGAGAAATCACTCGTGGTGAGGTCAGAAGAGTCCAGAGAATGTCACCAAAACTTGAAATGAGTCAGCCTGCGAATTTTCGATGCACAAATACCATTGAGCCCCTTGTTGGAACCAAGTTCTTCTGAGGTAGATAAGAAGCTCAGAAAAGAAGAATTCGTTAAGTATTTAAACAAAAATATCGAAATTAACAGTCACTGCTTATCGGGTGACGTTTTCAAAAGAGCTAGGGCCGATGATTTTTGTTGCACTCACAAACGGTACCATTTGGGCAATGAAGGGGATCTTCAGGTAACATTTTGGTGTGGCCGCCCAGTACCGACAGTTTCGCTTGTTCACATAACCGTGAGGATTAAGGTGAGGATGAGCCTCATCACTCATGAACGAATTCATGTTGTCATCGTCGTTCATAAGCTCAATCATTAACTTTTGCAAAATTCACACGTTGTTGGTTATCCGCCAGTAACAACTCCTGGAAAATCTGAATTCTGTAGGGGTGAAAACGTCTGGCTAGGTTTACCCTAAAGCCGGAATTCGGCCGATTTTTCATTCTGCAGAGTACGGCCGTTAACGGCAGACATGGGGCGAGTAAACAAAAGTGGAAAGTTCAATGGGATTCGGACGAAGTGTTTACACTGTGCCCGACTTGCTCGGCCGAACTCCGCCGAGCTCTTCCGTCTACCGGTTCCGAACCAAATAATTTTGTTTTGTTCGGCCGAATCTGGCGTCTCCGTATGCACTTCTCCTACTTTTATCTCATTTTTCGATATGGACGTCGACTTGCTAATTTCTCAGGTGCAGGAAAGGCATTTAATCATGTCACTGCATGACTCGTTTTGCCATTTTACTAATAAAATTAATTTTACTACGATGCTTGGTACCTATGCCATTCATGCAGCGCCTTTTGTGAAACATCTCAAAAATTAGATGGGTGATGGGGGGGTTCCCGCTTTTTGATTATCAGGAGTCATCATAGGGTAACTACGTCCATCTTGTACAGTTAATGTAAGTACAGTCAACGCAGCATTTTTACGGATATCTTTCTATTTTGAGAAAATCAAATTTATTTTAAAACAATAACTTTGAAGTGATAACAATGAAAGTCAAGTGTAACGACATCATAAAGACTTAGCTCAACGTCACAGCCTCTCTTCTGGAGAAATACAAATCCGGAAATTAGAAAATTTCTTCACTCGCCGTCTGATAGCACTTAGAATGTAAAAAAAAGTCTTTGGAGTCATCCGGAAATACTCGCGAAACTTTATTGGTTGTTCTAGCAATGGGGGGAACAAGGTATGGAACTCTCCGGATGATTCTCTTTCCATAAAAATGTCATTCGCCCATTCCCGACGCTCAACCAACAACATATATCTCAACAGTGAGTTTTCAGTTAGAAATTCTATCGCTGCTAGATCTTCCATATTATACGAAGGGCCCGGGGCAACTGACGAAAATCGGTAGAATCGTTTGAAAAATCGGGTCTAGTCTAAACACCTCAGTCGGGGAATCGGTGGAATCGGCAGAGCTGAAGTTCGGCCGAGTAAAAAATCGGGTCCAGTGTAAATGCACCCGAAGTGTAAATGCAGTCGAATGTCAAGAGTTCATTCTTCATTCCAAGAGGAGACAAAACGAACGAACGGTTGGAGCACACCTGTACTCATATGATGATTTCGTGGGTTCTGGCCGCTCAAGCTCAACTCGGGTTTTCTCAAGTTTCCTGTCCTGTCGAAGGACCCATTTCAAGATCGCATTGCGGCTCAGGATCGTTCCACGATGCAATATTCGGAAGTGAGCGCGGAAATTGCGCTGCGTCTGGACGATAGATTCGTCTTTTTTATAAAATTCCAAACTCCACGCCATGGAGGCTGGAACTTCCGATTACCCCACTTTAGGAAGCGACCAACCCGACCCCTTCTGGCGAGGAGTAACATTACCAAATCCATCCGTTTTTTTCTGACGGACCCTGTATTTTTGTAAGCTATTTCTATAAGTAATTTAACTCATCAGTAGCCAACATGTAGCCTACAGATTTTAATTTTCCTCCAGATCAACAGCTAGGTTCTGTATCCACTCCCTCTGGTTGAGTCGAATTAAATTTTAAAAGTTTAAATACATTTGAATAAAAACTATAAAGCAAAATGAGGAATAGTAGCACTTACCATAAGCTCTTCGTTGATTATCATTTTGCTGACAATAGAGTGGATGACGAATCTATCAAGTTGAAACATTTCCGACAAAGTTTGCATAGAGATGGAGGCGTAGACGTGGGAGTATGTGAATAAGTAAGTCCTCAAAGACTCTTCTTTAATGAGTTTGATGAGCATTTCGCGAACTTTGTCAGCTTCGTAGAACAAGTCCCAAACCTGCGCGGGGAAAAAAGTTCAAATCAACTGTAAATTTGGCGTCTATTCAACGAAAGTTGTATGAGAAAAATATTCACACATTAAATTCGGGATTAAACAAAGTAAATCAATTTTCAAAAGATGTCAGTCAGAATTTTCCCTTTGCAGTTACGTTTCATAATTAGATTTTCAGTCGGCAGAAAGGCCTTTCAAACGTAAAGGCCTGTTTTCCTAGCGACCGGATTTTTACGCCGAGGGCGACGTGATGCGCTGGGCGTACAACGTCGCCCACTGATTCCCTTGAATTTACAGTATGTAGTTAAGTGTTTTCCTAGAGAGCGCATTACGTCAGCGCAGAGCGTGTTGCGCTGACGCGGTTGGCCTGACAGCTCGAAGACGAGTCAACAGCGCAGTACGCTGGCTCGATTTCTGTGGTCTCCTTGTTTATTCTGTTTTTCTACTCATGTTTTGGATTTAATTGCAAATAGCAGCAGAAATAAAAAAAACCTTTCGAAATGTTCAATACTTTCTGGCTTACTGACTGCAAGTTTTTCAGCGGGTGTTATAGGCTCCTTCACTCTGTTGTAGGAAGGCGTAGTCAAGTCGTCTTTAATGATGTTCAATACAAAGAAAACCCTTTCTCTGGTCAGTCTGAAGCACCTCTGGAATTTCTCTTCATCATCAAGAAGATGGTTCTTGATTAAGCTGAACATTCCTTCACTTTTGCGTTTTGAGAATACATCACTCTCACGTTTCCTTACTCCGGCAAATTTCGTTAATATGAATTCTTCTTCTTCGTTATCATCCATTATTTCTTTGATTATCAAAGCAGCTATTACATTTCTCTTTATCATCATGTTCTCCATTTCAGCAGTAGCCAATTTTTCCACTCACACACAAACACTTGCAACCTCCAACACAATTCAACGCCAACTGAAGAGATAAAACACGGCGCTAGGAAAACACTTTTGACGCAGCGTAATATATTTCACGCTCCTGCCAACGTTTTTCAGGCTTATTCGGTTCCTGCTGCGCAAAAAACCTGTCGCTAGGAAAACAGGCCTTAAAATTTCGTATAGAAGACTTCATTAGCGTCCTAGTGATGTTTTGTTCCGATTGCGGCACACCGAAGGGTACGAATTTTTCGGATTCATCGGGACCCGGGTATTCATTTTCCAAAATCATTTATTTTGGATTGAATTTAGTCCTGAACCCACGTCCAAATAGTCAGCTCCACAACAGAGATTTAATTGAGAATAGGAGTACAACACCACTTCAACACCATATTTGGTGCAGTGGGTGGACGTGAAGCCAACTACCATGGGTGAGGAGGGAACCCCAGAAGATGGCTTGACGTCTCCACATCCAAAGCGCTACTGCACTAAATATCTTAGGTAAGGAGGATTGCATAAAAACTATAACAGTGAGCCCCAAAACGCATATTATTTTGTTGTTTTCAACTCACTTTGGCGTTCATTTTATCGTTGATGATGAAATCAGCGCAAGCTTGCCAATTGCCATTGCGCATCGCCTTGGAAGCTGCAACAACATGCTCCCTCATGCTTTCTGGAGGACCGACAAGCGACTGCCTCTCACTGCTTCTCAATTGCTGATAGAAAGTTTTGGATATCATCCTTCGACGAGCGTCAAATTCGTGGGCTACACCGCGAAAAGAACCAGTGAATGGTTACGTGAGGTAAATTACGTGCTACAGTTAAGACTACGTGTTAGTCGCGGACAAGATCACTTGTGTCCACAACCTGGACGAATGCTTGCCATCTTACGAGCGGTCACCCAAGTGGTCATCACGCCCTTTGGGCAGTTCTAATTTGGAAATTGAACCGGGTCTAATTGATTTGTCATGCAGAAAAGTATGCTAGCGCCAAATGGAACTCTTAAGTGAAGAGGAACATCCTACCTGCCATGTAGGGGATTTCTATGAGCATAGCCGAAACCAAGTAAGCACATTCAATGAGTTCCAAGTTAATATGCATGTGGAACGGCATTTGTCTCTGCTTCTCAACTTTTTCTTGCTCTTTACTTCGCTCATGTTGCCTCTGAAATTATTAGAACGAGCGAGACATCAGCGAGATTTGAATCACATAGTTAATCAACCGCGGGAACGTTGAATACTCACCTGAGGCATGAGACCTTGAGCCAAAAGTTCTTTAGTTTTACCAGTCATCATTAGATCCACCAAACAATTGTGAGCGTCTTTGATATTGGCGTGACGGAAAGCACACAAGCCGAGATGAGCCATAGTACGATTGTACAAAATCTACACACAAAGAACGCGATGATTAAAATAATTAAATAAATAAGTTTGATTTTAGGAGTTGGTCGTCAAAGAACAAACCTGAGTCGATGGGTCAGAATGTTGAATGGCTTCTTGCAGGTGAGACATCAAAATAAGATCCCTCGCTTGGAACCAGTTGTCGTGAAGAGCGTGGTGATAGACGTGAGCCAAAATGGCCCGAGTTCGGAGTCTATCAGTTACATCTTTGTCGTATATGTATTTGCACAGTTTGTCCATGACTTGAATACTGGTTTGGGTTCCAGGCTCCAATTCTCCCTGCCAAAACAAAATGTTCGTAATTCGAAAATACGATCTGTGACCTTTCCTCGAAGGATGCCTCCTGATAATGATACAATCAATGACCCAAAACGTTGAAGCCTGTTTAGACCAGTGATGAAGTATATACTTAAAAAGGAGCTTATCTTCGCAGTCTGTAGACTGCCTGTGATTTTACGACCAACGTACTAGGCATTACAAAGACATCACAGAAACAGTTATTCATCATTATTACTTGACATTTTCTCAAAATCTTCAACGTTGTTATTTATATTAATTATAGCCGAAAACGAAATACACTGTCCACTTTTGCTGATTTCTGGGATATTTTGTGGGACTGTTTATATTGCCCTTCCACATGGCCACCTAAATTATATTGGACTGATTTTGCCGTCTAGTCAAGATTGCCAATTCGCGCTCACCAAAATTCCCCCACATATTATATTGTTTTTTTCTGTCTAGAGGGCGACAGTTGTCGGTCATATTCCATAAACCTATAGTTTAGTCACATTATCGGGCAAATACGCCTTTATGACTTCTTGACATCATTGGACAACGACCTATAAGACGCACACGAGCTGCCGCCCAGGCGGGCAACGTCGCCTCCTGCTCCGGGAGGCGGCGCCAACCGTCCTGTGGGGCCCCGGCCTGGCAAGCACCACATCCGGTACCCACGTTGTCGGAGGCGTGGGAGCCCCGAAAGTTCGCGAGTAGGGGCCTAGGACCCCCTCCCATCTGTTGAGCAATCCAGTGTAAGTGGCGGGGGTGTAGTCCTACTGGGAAGCCCCCAGTAGGATGAGCCGGTTGTGGAAGGGATAAACCAAATAATGAACAACCTCAAATCTAATAATCAAGACGCTAGCAGCAACGCCAGCACCTCTACACCTCCAGGAACTCCATCCAGGACAGCAACTGCCCAGCCAACAAGACCAGGAGCAGCAGGTATCCCAAAGGGGTCATCCTTAACAAGATCTCCGCCACAAAACAGAAAGTCAATGGCCCCAACCGCAGGGGAGAAGAGAGAGCAGGACCGCACCTCCCTGGACAGGATTGGTTCCGCAGCAACTAGGCAACGAATGGAGGGTTACTTGGACCTTGCACACCTGAAAGGACTTATGTTCGAAGCCAGCTCAGCTCTCCAAGCAGTCCGTGCATATAACCATAGCCCTGAGAGCAAGCTGAACAAGGTTCAAGCTGCCTTCCTTGACAAACTCCTAGACAAGGCAGCTGAAGTGGTAGAAAACATGGTGGCACAAAGCGCTTTCATCATTGGTCAATACAACCAGCAACCATACCTCCAGCCTTCAGCCAAGCCAATGCTCTGAGCAGTGGCGAATAGGCCGAATAGTTGGCAGGAGTTGAGCGGAAGCGACCGTCTATAACATCAAGCGCCCCCCTATAAGAGCCAGAAAGGCGAAGGAATAGGGAGAGAAAAGCAAGACAGACGGACGGCGTACGGACATCGACCTTTTTTGATCAGGACATCATGAAACGTCCAGAAAAAGATTTTGAGCCGAATCGGAGAGGTTGACCATTATCATGAAAACATAGGTTGATTATCCAAGGAATAACCAACCAAAACAGAAATACGCGGAAGTTGAAAGAAGTATCTCTTTCTGAGTCTATGAACCAGATCATATCATCACATTTTGATCACGCGGAAAACATTTTAAAACAATAAACCACAATCTTCCCCCATTCAAACAACCTGAATCACTTTTAGGGAAGTAAGTACATTTTGAGACATTATACATCGAGTTAAAATCGCATCTCTGTTTTCATTTATAAGTGTATTTCATAGTAGATCCCGCTGTCTGATATTTTGACGCGAGTCAAGAGTGTACCCACGTGTACCCGATAGTGAATAATCAGCTTTAGAAGTTGAAATAGAAAAATCTGCAAATTCCTACACACTGGTTGGTTATTCCTCGAATGGGGGAAACAAGTGGGTGGGTGGGTCCCAGACCCATTCCAAATCGATCATTCGGGTCTAAAATTTAGTGGAAAATGATACCCACACGCCTAGGCGAAATCCGAACATACAAAATGGTATACATACCCATTTGACCCAACTTCTTCCGGTGGGTGCCAATGTTCTGGGACCCATATTCAGGTCCAAAATTAGTGGAAATATGAATGGGTAATAAATACCCAATTTGACCCATTACTTCTTCAAGTGGGTGCCAATTGTTCTGGGACCCATTTTATTGGATTCAGCGTCCAAAAGTTAGTGGAAAATGACACCCCACTCGCCTAAATCACCCAAAATCTCGAAAATACATTTTTCAAAAAACCCCTACCCCCTCCAAATTTGGTCCGATCGGGCTGAAAAGTTTCGAGGACCCATCTCGGCTGGGAACAGACCCCTGACCCAAATTTCAGATTTTTAGAAAATTTTCTACTACCAAAAACGGCGCCGACGATGGACGGCGTACGGCGGACGGACATTGACCTTTTTTGATCAGGACATCATGAAACGTCCAGAAAAAATTTTTGAGCCAAATCGGAGAGGTTGACCATTATCATGAAAACATAGGTTGATTATTCAATGAATAACCAACCAAAATGCGTTAAATGTTCATGTCTGACGGAAGAACAGCTAATTCGTGGTTTACATTATAATAAGTGGTACATTTAATCGTTGAAACATGAAATATGTTTTTTGGGTAAGACTTGTGACACATATGATATATCGTCAAAATGTAGGCATAGTTGCTCAAAAAAATCTCCAATTTTGTTGTTACGCTCTACCTAGTCTTGGTTGACGCGAAACACATTGAGTCGAACCACCTCAAACGGAGTCAGAGGATGGGTAAAATGGGGTTTTCTCCCTTTTGAGATATCTGGGGACCTTGGCATGTGGAAAATAATTATTACTCAGCTACGTACATTTCGGACGCTGAATTAATTAAGATGGGGCCGATTGTTCCATACCAAAGTGAAATAACTATGGGCCGAGGAAAGTATTGTTATGTTTGATACCTTTTACATAAAAAGCAAGAATTTATCCCCCTCACTCCTACATTTTCTTCTAGGCAAGTACCTAACTATTCGGAGACTATGAAGATCCGCTCTCATACAAGCAAGAACTATAAAGAAAAACCTGGCACAATATAAATAAATCCGTTCAGAATCGTTAAGTGAATTTCGGGGAAAAGTAAAGACTATCTTTGAAAAGAAAATATATTA
>CM033998.1:6934699-7137541 GCA_019603395.1 Cyrtorhinus lividipennis
CTGGAAAGTGGAACACTTGTACTACAAGTTTGATCCAAGTGTCATCAAGCAGAGGAAGGTAACGAGATATCCCGCTATGTTAATTGGTTTTGGAGCTCGTGCTGATGAAAGTTCTACCAATTGGTAGTTATTTTTGGATTGTTACGATTTCAACGCTTCCAAGAAGAGATCCCGAGGAGTTCATTATGCAATCGATTTACCTAGTTACCTCCCTGAAACTGTTGCAAGCCGCTACACATTAATAGACGGATATACGAGTATATACATATTTTTCAAATAAAGATGTTTAGAAACTTTTGTGTTACCGGCTTCATTACCTGATAACTTCAATAAATCATGTACTGTAAAATTTAACATTTCTACAGCTTTCAACGCCATACTGAAAGGCGATTTTCTGTCGGTTGAAGAACTTGGTAGAGTGGCAGATCCTCACCAGATACGTTCGTACATGATTCAACCAGTTTTGCTAGGTTCGGTCAGAAAGATAAGACTGAATAAACGGCCTATCACAACGAACTATTTGCTCTATAACGGCAGGCAGGAGTGGCAAACATACTCTCAAGGCCTCCAACCGCTCTTTGTTATTTTTAGGCGGGTTGGACTTGTCAACGAATTTGATGCTTTTGGTGTCCCCGGAGTGGCCGACGATGTCGTACTGGATTTTGGCTTCGTAGCCTTCGAAAGACTCCATCACCATCACGACTGCTTCCAACTCCCGCTCGAGGCGTCCATCGTAACCATTAAACCTGAGAGCACAATTATAGAAGTATGTTAGAGTTGTTGAAGCATGAGTAAATCTATCTCAGGGCTAGAGCATAATTGAACGGCTTCACAAGGTCTGCATACGAATCAATGCCCTAAAAATTACTTCTTTCTTACATATGCATCTTCGTTCTTCATCTCCTCATGAATTTTTAATGTCATGGGATACAAATGCGGTTTAGCCTGTAACGCTGCCTTATGTGCATTCGCAAGAAGGGGCAAAGTGACCTACCAACCCAAATCACAGGGGCTGATTATTCCTCTGACCAAGAGCATGAAGAAAATGGGAGGAAGGGGGAGGGGGGAACAATATCTCGGAGTCACTCCAATTGATTCAACGTCCAACATTTAGTGAAAAAAGATACCCTATACGCCGAGATCGCCGTGAATCTCGAAAATCCATTTGTCAAAAAACACATTTTGTAAGATAATAAAGGATTTCATTCGTGCGTATCTCCCAACACCTTGACGTACGTGCTATTAATTGATTCGTCGCAAATAACGGCGCATGTTTCCTTTGTTGGGCTTAAATTGAAATTAGCCGAAATACTTAGTAGAATTAGTGTCTAAATGCAACGTAACATCGTGTGACATAACACCCGGGGAACCATTGTCATCTGATGAGAAATAAATTAACGCGTTGGGCGTACATACTCTCAATATCGGTGACAGGTAAATAAAACACTATCATACTTGAGTAAATAAAAACACTATTACATCTTGATGAAGATAAACGGGACAGTGCCTTCATCATAACTTTACCAACATTTCTTATTTAGTATAAATATATTATTATTACTTTTATTATTTTGTGAATGTAAATTGTTACTTATTAATAATTTAAAAAACAAGTCCTTATTACCAATCAAAAGATTCGGGATTATTCTCCTCTTCCAATAAAATCCATCCGAAATAATAAATGGTCTTCAATCTTTCTAAACACACCAACATCATCGACCCAAATGGTTACTGCCTACCACAAACTTGAATGTTGGCTCACGGGTTCGATAAGAAAACATGGCTCCCCTACAATGGCGATTAAGCTAGTCATTAAGCTCATGCAGGCCGAGATAATCTGGTCAGATCTGCCATAGTGATCCTGCCCGACAGATCCACGTTAGTAAGCTCTGCCCCTTGCCTATGGATCAGAAAGACGACTAGCGACTTCATTTTAAATATATTATTACGTTAATCATTAACATGTTATTTTGTTCATTTGCTATAAAATACAAGAAGTATTTTTTTTTTCGAGATCCTTGCAACCATATTGTAAAGGACATCTCGTAAGGAATTTTTTGATTTTGTTTCATTTTTTGGAAGATTACCTATCAAGGTGGGGAGCAAGTTGAGTCAACAAATACCTAACCTAGGAGAAGCCTAGGCAATCCGCAATCCATCACCTACACCACGCTGCCAAAGCTCATCACTCATCTTAGCTAGGGTTTCCTCAGGGTCGTACGACCGCACAGCCTGTATTTGTGAGAACCGCAAAGTCTCAACAACCAATACCAATGAAGCAACATTTGGCAAAAGAAAAATCAGTTATAGAAAGTATAGACCGCCAAGTAGGAATGGATAAGAGGGCGCTTTCATAGAGTCCATATGGAATAAGATTCTTAGGATGTAAGGAAATGGTATCGAATTCAGATAGGGAAATTTAGAAGAGAAAAAACTGACGAGTATACCTTATTATGGAAAGATTTCAGATAAAATTGGGTAAATGAGTAGGTCCTCAAAACTTTTCCCGATCGGACCAAATTTGGGGGGGGATTGTGTTTCTTGAAAAACGAACTTTCGAGATTTTTAACGATCAAGGCGTGTGGGGTATTATTTTCGACTAAATTTTTGACGCTGATTCTAATGAGACGGGTCCCGGGACGACTGATGCCCACCAGAAGTGTTTTTGGGCACTGAAACGATTTCAATTAGTCTCCATTCGCCTAGTCCAAGAAGTACACAACCCCTGTGAAAGAATTTGCAGCGTTTTTTATACCATAACCCAAAAATGTCTCGGCAAACAGGAATAACAATGATTTGTACGCAGTAAGGAATAATTTCACCGGCCCGCACTTTAAAATCAAGAATATAAACTGTCTACAATCAGCAATTACCACTCGATTAGGCGTTTGAAGGCCAACTAGTTTAGTAGTCTGTCCAGGGCAGGCAGGACAGATGATGATACGAGATTGCCGAGGTCAGGCGTCAACGTTCATCAACAAAACAATAACTCTTACTCCACAAGCTGCTCACCTGTACATGCTACCAGAGACGTCGACGACCAATTTCAATCTTTTTGGCTTCAACTGCGGTCCGTTTGCGGGATTGTAGTCAGTTCTCCGCTTGTAGATGTTCCTTTCCCCTGCAACACCTGGTGATGCAAATGAGAATTATAAGACGAGAAAATCTTGGAAGGTTGTTTTCAATACTGCGTGGTGGAAGGCACACTCAAGGTTGATTATCTATCCAAGAGAGGATGAAATATTACATCGGACCCGTCCTTATTCAGCGGTTCTTTCCGAGGAGTAGGGTGAACAGGCGTGGCCTAAGCAGGCTGGGATATGATTAGGAAGATAGGAAATAGATAGGAAATTAATAAATAAGGATTCCAATGCACAGTTATTACTCAGAAAGTAAGAATATGAGTACGAATAAATGATAGAAGAAATTCTAATTTAAAAAACTCCTCTAAATTCTAACATCAATCTAACACCAAATTTTCACCTAATTAAAAATTTTCTTATTCCTAATTCTTTCTTACACCTAATTCAAAAAATTTACACCTCTAAATTCTAACGTCAATCTTACACTAAATCTAGGAGGAAAATAAAACCCAACACGCTTACATTAAAATTTAAAAAATGATCAACATTCCGAGTTAAGGGGGAGTAAAAAAAGAAGAAAACATTTCATTTGACTTTATTCTTTCTCGTACAACAAAGCTGCAACGCAGTAAAGCTCGAGTGGCGTAGCACCTGAGACGAAACCTTCATGTCATCAACAAATCTACAAAATTTATAACGAAAAGAGCTGACCTTCAATCAACTTCGAGTCATCCAGTTCGCCGCTTGTTTGGTGTTTCTGCCACTGCCTCTCTTTGGATTTGGATTGCATATTACCCAAGAGCACTCTTACTGCTTGCACCTGAAGACAGAAACGAATACCCCATATCACACATGGACAATCAAGATTACGTGGGAACTTGGGTCTTGAGGATGTCACGAAATCACTTACTTGCATGGCTACTGCATTGGAAAACCGTTCGTACAAAGAGGCGTCATACTCGCTCATTTTGATTTCTTCCAATTTCGCTCTGAATGCATTCAACCCCATTTCTTTGGCCGCTTTAATGATGTGTTCTGGAACTGCTGCTTTCTCTTCGTCGCTGATCTAGAAGCATATTTTAGTGAAATGATATCACATGATTCATTGATGTTCTTTATTTAGCCACCAGGGAAATGTTAGGGCTTTGTGGCCCTCTCTTCCACCTCCCCCGGATCATGTTTCACAAAAAAGCTAGCTTCTTACGCCGTGCTGCAAAGTAAAGTAAAAAATATTAAAATAAATAAAAAACTTGTTCATAGGATTCATAATAAACTAATTTGTATATACTTTCAATAATATTTTCTTGAAATTAGATTTAAATGTCTCTGTTCTTTGATCAAAATTAAAATGTTCCACGTTCTTGATAGAAATTCTTTTGCCTTGTACGACCATCACATTTCTGGTTCTGGTGTCCCGGTTGTGTATACTGGCCGCAGAAATGAATTCATCCACCAGATACTTCGGTTTACGGAACTTCAACACTTTGAAGACGGCCGATGCAACGTGAATCTTTTTCAACACTCGGATCTTTAGGAAGCCCAGCTTGCCGAACGCAGGTTTTATGTGTTCATCTATCCTCAGCCGGAGTATAGTCCCACGACGGAAGATTGACAAATTATTTCCAGATTTGTAGCTTTATCAAACATGGAGAGAGGATTCCTAATGGATGATGAGTTGATTTTGGCTTGGGTTTCTGGATGGCAAAAAAAAAAACAATAATTTTGGTTTTAGATTCGTTAACCTTCATGCCATGCGCTGCACACCAGTTAGCCAGCTATTCTAGTTCTCCATTGAGGTGGTGCACTGTCATATCTCATTGCATGTTATGCAGCATTGGAGGTCACCTGAATGAACGAATGAATGAATAACATGTTTATTTACTGAATAACAATATATCACAATATAACTCACAACATGGTACGCTTTGGCCCAAGGCCGTCAGCGGAGGTTCCGTCTTACTCGTATTTCCTATATGATCTTAGTAATAATAATAAAAAGTAATCTTTTGTTAAGTATTAATAGTATATTCATTCTGACTAGACTTAGGACGAAAGAAAAATATACAATATACACACAAATAAATAGTGAATAAAGGCGCGGAACTAAAATTACAGAGGGACCATTGGACGGCATTGATTAAAAAATTTTCTACCTATTATGGTTAAATTCGGAAACAAGAAAATTCCTATATCGCCAGGCCTCGCGGTAGTAGGAGCAAAGACCAGACCAGTCCGGGCCGTAGACAATAATTTTGGTTTTAGATTCTTTAACCCTCCTGCCATGCGCTGCACACCAGTTAGCCAGCTATTCTAGTTCTCCATTGAGGTGGTGCACTGTCATATCGACATTGCATGTTCTGCAGCATTGGAGGTCATCTGCATACAGCATGTAGCTAGTCTCTGGTGAGAATATTGTAGATAACGAACGAGGAGATATATAGCGTGAAAATCAGAGTAGAGAGCACAGAGCCTTGCAGAGTTCCCATTTTGATCTCACACCATGCAGAAGGCCTAATAAGTGTCGGGTTCCTTGACACTTTGTTGTTGATCCATGAGATATGACTTGAACAAGTTCCTCATAGACCACGCAATTCCAATTGACTTCAAAACTGCCGACAGAACGTCGAGCCAAATTATATCGAAAGCGGAGGAGAAATCAACCATGACCATCACACTCATCTTCCTCCGGTCCTTGCCTCCTCTGGTGTCATCAAGTACTCTGATGAGAGCTGTCTCGGTGCTGAATCCAGATCTAACCCCAGACTGTTGGGGGTCTAAAATTTCATGAGCCTCTACGTATAAGTATAACTCTTGGTACACAATTTTGTCCAGAAGTCTTTTGTTAGAATAATTCTTCGGAATACCTGTTTTTTGCATTTTCTCAATTTCTGCTTTACTTCATTCCTCAACTTTTTGTATTTATTATGTGCTTCCCTGACTTTGGTGTGTGTACATTTTTTGTACAGTAGATCACGTTCCTTCATAGTATTTCGCATTTCATCGTCAATCCATGGGGCAGGTGAGTGCGCACACATGTGTAATTCTCTATCAGGATGGATTCTGAGGAGATGTTGGGTTTAAGAAATGTTTCGCTAATAGCGATTACTTCGAATATGTTGCTGCTGAAGATTTTACTGTTCTCGTCGAGGTGTGCATCAACATGGGCCAGATTTACGTTACGCAGGAAGCACCCAATATATTTATAGTCTCATTTGTACTGGTCATGGGAGGGGCTTGAAAAACGAGGCAACAATGGTCGACATTTAAATGGGTAGGCAAATAGTGGTATTCACTAAATTGACGTTAACATGTTGAAAGTATGAGTTGATGAACAACATGATCAAGAGATGTTCATACCAAGGGAAACAGCCCTTAATTGTTGAGAAGAATATAGATAATAATAATCGAGCTTATAAGTCTTATGAGTGGGTTTTTGAGAGCCGGTTATTGAGGAGGAGACAAGGAGGCTCTGGGCGGGTCCCCGTTTTTTGAGAAGTTCTTTCCTAGGTCGTCGAGCGTTCGTACCGATAGGGGACGGGCTCCTTCATCTTTATTCATATAAAAATTGCCATTTGCGACCCGAACAAATTCAATGTTATGCCTTCTTCGGCGCTTTGAGGCATTTAGGAGTTTTTGCTTCTCCAGGCAGAGACTGTGATTTATGGAAATCCGATTGGCGTCACCTTCTATAAAACCTAGGTCTCGAGTCGTTGTTTTTTTTAGAGGTTTTTATGAACACGTGTTCATCCAGTTTCCGAATAAACGAAAGAAAGATGGAACCGGGAAGGTTCCCGTAAGGCGTAAGCGCCGCCGAAAGGATTATTCATCATTTGCACGGAGATATCAACTTTAGGAGCGGTGACGATTCGGACAATTGTGTCAAGGTCATTTTTGCCGTTGATAGGGGGGACCCCAACCATCTCCACACAGTTGTGGAGCGATTGTTGATTGACCGTTGCTCAGTTATACGTGCTTCCAAAGTCGAACATTTAGCCGTCATCTTTTCAAACGCAACTTGAAGAGCGGTAATTTCATCATATGAGAAGTTTATCTTCTTAATATTCTGTTCGAGGACATCCGAGTATCAGTTTAAATGATTTGATGTTTTATATTTCCGCCAAGAAATGAGACAGCTGTTTCTTGAAACAAACATTGGCCGACTTGACTTCGGACCTCATATCGTTCAATGTTTTCAAAAGACTCACTTCATTAGTTAAAGTTATAGACGTGGCGAAACGTGCGCCAGTGGATATTAAGGATCCACGACGCTTTTTGAGACAGACGTTGCAGTAGAACGGCTTCTTTTGTTCAATGAGCAATTTATAATCGTCCTTTTTCAATTGTTGGCAATCAAGATGGAAAATACCTTTGCAAGATGGGCAGTCCAGGCGATAGGCGTTGTGGGCAGAGCCCTTTCCACGCACTTTACACAACTTAGACACAGAAAAAGGTGATAATAACGGAGAGGTTGATTGGGAGACGTGCACACGACGAGTGCAAGAAGACAACTGCGTCTTGGCATGAGAGAGCAAGTAGCGATGGTGTCCCGCCAGTGACAAAAGAGATGGCTCAAGTGCAATCATGGCTCACATAATATAAAATCGGCTATCAGGACGCAACCCAACATCGCTCGGACTACCGTGTCATCAATGAAATCACAGAATCCCAATGAAAGGAATCCAGAAAGGTCTTCACCTGTTTGATGGGGGTATGGGGTTTTGGGAACGGCTGATATAATGTAATTGACATACAGAAAAACCAGAGACACATGAAATAGCTCTGCAACACGTTAACATACGGTCTGTCTTTTCTTCTCGGTACTGCCAAGCAAGCCCCCACACAATTTAGTGGTACTCACTTGATGGACGTCGTGCCCTGCGTCCAGCCGATACGGCCCTCCTTTGCCTCCCAGTCCGGCCGTGTCCCTCCCTCCAGTGCCGCCGGCCCACGTGTTCCCACCAACGTGCGGCTCGTTTTGCTCGTCCACTTTCCCATGTTTGGGGCCGGATAAGTTTCGCTCCGCTGTCCCTCTGTATCGTCATTTGTATCCTTTTTTGGCGACCTAAAAAAAATTAGATTTTCTTAGTCGACTGGAAAATGATTGGAGCTGTAATCTTGAACTCAAGACTCCGCAGTTTTACCCTTGACTTTCTCTTCATGTGTCATGGCTATTGGGATCTTGTATTCAGAAAGTACGTTGAGCAGAACTTCCCTGACTTCTTTGCTGTAGCGGTCGAAATCAAACACGTTGCTGGCTGCGTCGGATATCGTGTCCTGAGGGAATGCCTAAAAAAGAAAAAAAAGGATCAAATGAGTCGATTTTCACTTCTTTTTTTTTCAATTTGAAGATGATATCTTAGATGGTAAACGTACCTTTCATGTTTTCCATTAATATTATTATTATTTATTTTTTTAACAATTTGGAGCACGAGGTGACTTTATTATTACATTTCAAGTTTAACCTTTGAAAGGTTCTTCACTACTGTTCATCACAATGATTGTTGGAAATATTGTGAATACATCTCACATTGCGTTACCTAAAACCATCACGTGAAAGCTTTCCGACCCTGGAGGCGATATAGTATAACTACAGGGTGTTTACCTATAAAACCTACCATCGCCAGGTCAACTACATACCTCATTTCTGACCGAAACTACCTCAAAGACCCCAGCATTTTAAATGCTTCTTTTCATGTTATTTCACATTCTATATTCATATGGCGGGGACGGTGTATGGAAAATTTGGTTTTAGAAACTAGATATCTTAAACATAGAAAAAAAATCTAGGCGGCATTTCATGAGTCAGATTTGTGTTGAAAATAGTCAGAAATAGAGAACCAAATCGCTGGCGGAGGAAGGTTCCAGAGGTTTATACCCTCGTCCATAGTACACAACCACCGTGTCGAGCAAAAGTGAATAAGTCATCTTATAACCACCATAGCCAACATAATAATGAAAATAATTATAAATAATACAAATCGTGGCATGTTTGGAGGAATAAACCAAAATCACAAGGATTAGCCCATTTTACCACCATCTCACCTGTAAGTGCTTGACTATGTTGACCAACTCCCTAGTAGAGTAAGGATACGTCACAAGCCCTTGATCCGCCATGGCTCGAAGTTGTCCAAATGCGCCAATCAGTTGATGGAGGTCATTCAAGGGCACGTCAGGCCCATATTTACGGAGGAGGACCAATTCTGAATCCCGACTAGGATTGTCAACCGCATGACAACTGAAAAGGTCTCCTACGAACGGTTCGGATGAGTGAGATATTTTAATTACAAAGACAACGTGAGCAAACATTTGTTGATTGATCGGAATATTACCAAGTTCTCCGAAGAAATCGTTTCCAAGAAACGGGAATCCCGGGCGATTAGCTAGTACGATCATGCGGAAGTTAGGGTGCATGGGGATCGTCCCGGCAGCGCTCAGAGCAACCCTAGGATCGTCATGGGGCACGATCTTTCGACCATCGGACAGCACCATCTCCCCATTCTCCACCAAAGTCTGAAACATTACCCCTTTGATAGTTAAAACTCATCCAGAAGGTTTGTTGAAGATGATTAAGAACTTACCCTACATTAAAAGAGAACAAAAGGTAGGGAGGGGATTTAGGAAAAACCTCTATTTCTTCCACAATAGATGGTTATTCAGTGGAGCAAGAGTATGGAAAAAACAGTGAGTGTAAAGTATCCTGAACTCATTCCAATCAATTCAGCGTTCAACATTTAGTGGATATTGATACCCCACACCGCCTAGGTACCGGAAAATTTAGAAAACCCACTTTCGAAATTGATAGGCAGGTACCCATTTTGACCTGTTTCCAGCGTTAAATGATTACTGCACAATTCAACATCACATGGGCAGGTAGGTGGCAAATCCGACCCATATCTACCCCCAGTGGGCACCGATTGGGCCGGGACCCAACTCAATGGATTTAGCGTCCAAAATTTAGTGCAAAATAGTCAGATGGTCCCTGGCCTGCAGCCTGAGAGAGGTGTCCCTGACCAACATCTCAGATTTTTACAAAAATGTGTACTAGGTACCAAAAACGGCGTGGACTGGGGGTGGCATACAGCGGAAATTTTCTGTAAAGATATGCAATCAAAATCGCCACGACTTCCTGGAGACTCGTGCAACAAGCTCGTGCAACCTTTGGAGGCAATCTAATACCATGATATTGTGCAAATCATCTCTTCTTCTTCCCCCTCCCGACCCAACACCGCACTCGTTCAGAATTCCACTTCCAAGGTGTAAAATGAGGCAAAAATGTACTTTAATTTTGGTGCACCAGTCGTTTGTGTAGAAATAGAAGAGTTACACTCTTCTAAAAAAAAAATGCAAACTTTAATTAAATCAAACTTTGTTTTGTAATTTATATTTTTTTTAAAAGTTATCTGTAATATATTTTTAGAAATAGAGGAATTCATGTTACACCCACAAAAACTACTGAGAATGTTAGACAAATTCACAAAAAGAGGCAAATTTTGGTGGCATTATTTTTTAAGATTGTCGTGTTATTTGTACTAATATTTTAAGATTTATGTTGTGTAGCAAAATAAAAAGAATCCGAGATATATTCACAACATTTCAGAATCAATTCATAAATCATGAAAGTGAATAGGAATGGATTGATACAAAAACATGAGTCACCTGAAAGAAAGTTGACAACCAATTTATTAGCATCAAGGCAGTCAGATGTTCCTATGACCGGGCTTTCTTATTTCAAGTTAACACCAAGTAAGGTGATATAGAAATAGTATGAAGCCTTCCAAAAGCTATGTTCTCAATGTAATCTATTTCTATTAAAACAAGAATTTCATCAAAAATGAAATCGACCTTTAGAATGCAGGTGACGTAAGTGGGCGCTTTGTCGGCTTCGTCCACCACAAGAATATATCCGTTCTTGACGGCGATGACCAAAGGAGAATCCTCGTAGTGCACAACCCCGTCTTTAACGGTTGGCTGAAGTGTCAATGATTGAACGGTAGTGTCCCTGTCAAATAATTTGTTGGCGAATTTGAAATAAGAAGAATCATTGAGAGGAATAATGACAACAGGTTTTGGAAAATGAATGAGTATACTTAGGATCTCTGGAATGAATCTAGCCATTAATAAATACAGGATAACACTGGACAAATATTCCACATTTATGTTTATGGTTATCGTTCGGTTTCAATTTCAATTGATTCGGTTCTTCAAATACAATCCTGCCTCGGATTGCGGCAAACGGTCTAAGACCCATCTAGGTAGATTCAGCGTCCAACATTTACAGTATAAGGATACCCCGCGCCTATGACCCCCAAGAAGCTCGGAAAACCATTTACCTGGCAACCACTTTCATGAATACCCGGCCTACGTTCTGAATGATTAGGTTGGAGCCGGAAAAGAGTGATTGATTAAAATAGCAACATTTGAGAACATTTTTTTTCTGCCCAAAAAAAAAAAAAAAAAAAAAAAAAAAAAAAAATGGATAGTGGACGAACGTTTTCTCTATTAATTTGGGTTCAAAATAATTAACCGAATTTTCGGCAAATCGGAGCGATCGACCTCGGACATTAAAGAATTGTTCAGAGAATAATGTAATGAAACGCATTGCTTAGGAACTCCGCAATTCTTGATGCACTGCTGTAACGCGTGTTGTCGATGACAGGATATGTCAGCGAATCTTACCTGTGCAGCTGAATGTATTCCCTGGGGCAATTCAACATCTGAAGGAGTTTGTCGACAAGCTTATTCTTCCCCACTCCTTGATTCCCCACCAAAAGTAAATGTTCGCCGAGGAGAAAGTCCTGGAGCATCCTCTCCAACAGGTTAATGTGCTGCAAAGGGAAACATCGCGTCAGAGGGAGCATCACAATCGTAACGCTGACGAAAGCTGGACGCGGAACGCTCACCTGAGGGACGTCGTAGAAGAGAATGTCTGGGACCTTGCTATTGGCCGAGGTCTTGTGGATAGGAGCGATCGTGCTGCCGATGGTGAGGAAATCCTCGTCACGATTGATGGTCCCATTTGATCGGTCGTCTTCAGCCGACTCCACAATGCCTGATCGGAGCAAGGTGGTGTCCAAAGTCTGCTTGGCGAGTGTCGGTAGGAATCTAAATCGGGGAAAGATAATTCATACGATATTAATTTCTTCACTAGTTCTTGAGTTTTCAGGACCTCACCTTGGGCACGAGTAAGCAGTGTTGTGTCCTAATGGAATAATATGATTAGAGAAACGCTGCAAATTCTTTGATAGGGAGTGGTTATTGCTTGGACTCACTCCAATCGATTCGGCGTCCAGAATTTAGTGAAAACTGATACTCACACGCCTAGATCTCCAAAATATCGAAAATCCACTTTTCAAAATACACATCTTGAATTTTGGAAAAATCGGGGATCCAATGAAATGGGTCCCGGAACGATTGGTGTCCTCTGGATGAGGTTATGGGTCAAAATGCGTACCTATATACCCATTTCGAATGTGTGCTCTCGAGATTTCTGGTATTTGTCATAATTAATACCAGCACAACGGACGATATACGAGTATTGGCATTTCCTTCCTTGGGGTTGTTCTTCAAATCTTGTAGGGTCCTTCTTGCTTTTCAAATTCCAAAAAAATCACTTAAATTTACTCCGTAGAAAAGAATCTCAAGGGGATCAGGCCGGCCATTTCAAGTCGCCCCTGATTGAGATTAGGCAACAAATTCACCCTGTGTATAAAGAATGGGGGACGTCACCTGATTGATTTTATCTTCAAAACCAAGTAACCATTTTTTCGCAAGTTTGGAAATGTCAAAACAAAGTTTTTAAAAATTAATTTTGAAAAAGCGAAAAAATCCTACATTCAAAGGGCAGTCACGATGTGAATTTCGATCTTTTTCCCCAATTTTTCCCATGTTCAACATTTTCGACGACTAAGGCGTGTGGGGTATCGTCTTCCACTAATTTTTGGACGCTGAATCGATTGGAATGAGTCTCCATGCTCCTGATCCGAGGAATAATCAGCCCCTGTGTAAATATTTCCAGCGTTTTTGAATTCTGTTTTCGGATCGATATCGGTTGAATTCTGAATTTACGTATTCGGTTCCGTTTTCGCTGTGGAAAGGTTAGATTTTCTGGCCAACATTTTCTGTTTGATGCTTGAAACACTTAGAGCATTTTTGAAAATATCATTTTTATATTTGAGGATAATGTACTTTAAGCGTACCTTGAATATTCGTTGATGAAGGGAAAAGTATCTGTTTTTGGCTGGTGTCTTGTAGTTCATCTGCCCGACCACATCGGAATGTGTGTGCATAGACTTTCATCTGGACTACTTGTCGCTACTTTCGGATATAGTTTTCTGATCATATTTTATACGTATTCGCAATCTTTATTATTTATGCTTGAATAACGGACAATCAATAACGTGCCCCCCCCCCCCCCCCCTTGGTCGTTGAATAAAATCAATCAATCTGCAGTTTATCTATTTGCTAGTTCTACTCCATCTGTTAGTGGGTTTGGTTTTACGGAATTTTTATTCATCGTAGGATATATGCGAACTGCTCCTAATGTCGAAACATCACTTGTTTGATGTTAATTTGAACTGTTGAAATTTCTGCTTTGAATGTGCCTTGAGTAGCTGAATGATTTTTCTTAGCACTACAGTTCACTGTTCTGAGGTTTGTTCTGCCACAAGAAGCAGATTTTTGTTTTACTTTCATGTCTCCAAGTTTTGATCTGGTTGATACCTACTCTCTCTGATACCTTTATACACCATCTTACCTTGGTGATGGCTATAATAAGAACCTTCATAGATTGGCAACCTTGAATCGCCCTAGGATCTGGCATCTGAATCCTTGAGGATTTTGACATTCAGTTTGGAAGGACTAGGTAATTTGTCTTGACTCTCGATCACTGAAGTTTTCATAAGGTTACATAAGGTAAACTGTATAACATCAAAATGCTCAATAAGTCGTCATTTATCGACCATGTCCATGTCTTTCAATTTATGGACTGCGTCATTGTGAGGGTGTGCTATTAAGGGTGTAGCTTTGATTGGTTCTTCGCTTTGGTAAGTTTGTTTTAAGGTATCCCATCTTTTTTTGTATCGCAATTTGGAATTTGTTTCAGCTCACCTGAGGATATGGTAAAATAAGTTCTTCTCTTTTCCATTTCAGTTTTTCTTGTGGTTTAGCCCTGCTCGAGACTGTGCTTTTTCCAGTGGCGTACTCCCAGAATCCAGCCTCTTCGTCATTGTGGCTTGAGCGTTAATTTTCTACGTATCATAGCTATTGCTTGTAAGCATGTCAACTCTCATACTTTCAGCCATCGTCTTGAGCTCTCTTTCCTTTGTGAGTCGATTTGCAATTGTGTATGTCTCGACAATACAAACGCCAAACTCTCCTATAAACACACCACCCCCTATACGATCACCTCAAAACTTTCACCCGTGACGTACCAGCTAAGAAATGATTCCAACCCCTCCGATATCAAGGTACAACACGTCAGTCAAATTAAGCCCTTCACTCCTCCCCTTACTACGTTGCCATGTAACATCTTCCCACTAACCCGTACTAACACCCCCCCCCCCCCCCGGGTTCCTGCACCACAAATGAACAGTATACTGCCGACAGTTTGTTTTCCCTGTTCACAGGTACTTCAGCACGATAACGTCAGCCCCTCCACCCCGAGGCAGCTCTCGCTGTGGCGATGGTGCAGTGCGCCATCAACTCGCCACCGCCTCCGACGCCAGTCGCACTCCCCTCCATCATGGAAATAAATGTGCCACCAACACCCGCGCCCCCACGCCAGCAGCGCCGCCACCGACGCCCCTTCCTCTACAGGCATCAGCATGGAGAGCCATCGCTGCAACCAACAGCGACTCCTCCCCACCCTCAACCCACCACCCACAGGGTCATTGACCTTGAGGATGACTATAACGGTCATCTTCCCCACACAACCACCCACCCCAATTGGGCCCACCGCTGACAGCCTCCCTTCCACGCCCCTCTGTTGACGATCCCTGCCACCACCCCACTCAAACAGAACATGCACCAGGGACAAATTTCATTTCATTTTTGGTTGGTTATTCCTTGAATAATCAACCTATGTTTTCATGCAAATGGTCAACCTCTCCGATTCGGCTCAAAATTTTTTTCTGGACGTTTCATGATGTCCTGATCAAAAAACGCTGCAAATTCTTACACAGGGGTTGGTTATTCCTTGGACCAGGCGCATGGAGACTCATTTCTTCAACATGGGGGAAATGGGGAAACAGTGGGTGCGGCGGGTCCAAGACCCATTCCAATCGATTCAGGATCCAAAATTTAGTGGAAAATGATACCCCACACGCCCAGGTACCGGAAATCTCGAAAACGCATATTCAAAATGGGTAATATATACCCAATTTGACCCATAACATCTTCCAGTGGGTGCCGATCGTTCAGGGACCCATTTCATTTGATTCAGCGTCCAAAATTTAGTGGAAAATGATACCCCACACGCCTAGGCTCCAGAAATCTCAAAAACACATATTCAAAATGGGTAATATATACCTAATTTGACCCATAACTTCTTCCAGTGGGTGCCGATCGTTCTGGGACCCATTTCATTTGATTCAGCGTCCAAAATTTAGTGGAAAATGATATCCCACTCGCCTAGATCGCTCAAAATTTCGAAAATCCATTTTTCAAAAATCACATTTTGACCCCTACCCCGCCCAAATTTGGTCCGATCGGGCTGAAAAGCTTGGAGGACCGTCCTAGGCCGGGAACAGACCCCTGACCCAAATTTCAGATTTTTAGAAAATTTTCTACTACCAAAAACGGCGTGGACGGCGGACGGCGGACGGCGGACGGACATTGACCTTTTTTGATCTAGACATCATGAAACGTCCAGAAAAAAATTTTGAGCCGAATCGGAGAGGTTGACCATTTGCATGAAAACATAGGTTGATTATTCAAGGAATAACCAACCAAAAGGTCAATGTCCGTCCGCCGTCCGCCGTACGCCGTACGCCGTCCGCCGTCCACGCCGTTTTTGGTAGTAGAAAATTTTCTAAAAATCTGAAATTTGGCAATCTAGGCGAGTGGGGTATCATTTTCCACTAAATTTTGGACGCTGAATCAAATGAAATGGGTCTTTGAACGATCGGCACCCACTGGAAGAAGTTATGGGCCAAATTGGGTATATATTACCCATTTCGAATATGTGTTTTTGAGATTTCTGGAACCTAGGCGTGTGGGGTATCATTTTCCACTAAATTTTGGACGCTGAATCAAATGAAATGGGTCCCTGAACGATCGGCACCCACTGGAAGAAATTATGGGTCAAATTGGGTATATATTACCCATTTTGAATATGTGTTTTTGAGATTTCTGGAACCTAGGCGTGTGGGGTATCATTTTCCACTAAATTTTGGACGCTGAATCAAATGAAATGGGTCCCTGAACGATCGGCACCCACTGGAAGAAGTTATGGGTCAAATTGGGTATATATTACCCATTTTGAATATGCGTTTTCGAGATTTCCGGTACCTGGGCGTGTGGGGTATCATTTTCCACTAAATTTTGGATCCTGAATCGATTGGAATGGGTCTGGGACCCGCCGCACCCACTGTTTCCCCATTTCCCCCATGTTGAAGAAATGAGTCTCCACGCGCCTGGTCCGAGGAATAACCAACCCCTGTGTAAGAATTTGCAGCGTTTATTATGAGAAGTTCATGTTTTTCCTTTGTCCTGTGAGGATTAACAGTTGAGGGAAAAAAAAAAAAAAAAAAAAAAAAAAAAAAAAAAAAAAAAACGTACTTGGACAAACAGGCCCTTGAGATGATCTCATGAGCGTCTTGGTTTTTGTATGCTTGACACTTCTTGGCTATCCTGATGAGCTGCCTCGTCGTCAAAGAACCAGCGACAGAGAGTAGGATGGGATCCTTCGATTCCCTCAAAACGTGAGCGATTTCCATAACATCGGTGACGGTCCGCGTGGTCTCCTTGAACTTCAATGGGAGAAAAGTCTTAAGAGTGAGAAACTACTCGTAAAGCTTTCTAAGTGCGTGCGACTGGGATTCCTCACTCACCAATGATCTAATTATGTGGACCTCTTCTTCAAAAGACAAAGGCCTCATTTCATGGTAGAGGAACAAGCTAAGCATCTCAGGGGTTAACCACGGCGTAACGTTTGAAGCTGAAAATGACAAAAAAAAAGTTTAAATAAATATCATCTAATTACCACATGAAGAACCATTGTAACTCAAACACAAATTTAATTTTGGTAAGAACTAACCATTCGGTTCAGCTAAAGCGACTATTCTGAAGGAGGGGTGAACTCTGAGAACACGGTTCTGTTTTAATGCGTCTTCACCGCACAGTCGAGCCAATTCGTCGTAGCGGTCATGGCGTAGGAGTCGTGTGCCATCGTGCAGCTGAATCTCTTTTTCGTGAACCAATCTTTTGAAAATCAGACTCGTAATAATCTCTCGTAATTTCAATAGAATAGGCACAACTGGGATTGAACTACCCTTTAAATTTAACTTTTTTGACCCAAATGGCCGAATTGTAAAAGCAAAGGTAATGCACCCGTGGAGAAGATAAAAGGATAACTTTTACTCAGGTAATTACGATCTAGCGAATCAAATCGCCTACCTATGGAGAATGGAAACGGTGCTCGGGTGGACTCTGTGAAGACCGTCAAGAACAGCCATCCGACCTTGGAGAGCAGCATTGATTAACGGCGAATTTTTCCAATAGGTGTCTCCATTCTCGTACGTAGCTCTCTGCTGAATGAGGTCCCTGGCTGTCATGTCCTGCAGAAAGTGGCAAGAGGCCATTAAATACGTAGGCTGGCGTCTTGGCTCGTTGTGCGATTTAGAATGGGTTACTCGAGCGGACATGGACATCAGTGGACTCGTGTTTGAGCAATTGAGTTTGTGAAATATTTTCATTCGTTAAAATCATGTCACCGACAATTTTCTAGGACAGAAGCATAACATGAACTGAAATATCTTTTTTATGAACGAGAAATGGTTGATCTTAGGCTTTGCAGGATACAAGGGATGCCAAAACGTGAACAGCTAAGACCACAAACCTTCAGCAAAGTCAAGTTTGCCCTCATATCAGGTACGTGGCTTCGCCGATTCAGTTGCTCGAGAATGTTTTCGCTGCTGTACATCTACTTTGAGCAGGGTAAGTATTGCGAAGAGGTTGTGGTTTTGGTTGGTTATTCCTCAAATAATCAACTTATGTTTTCATGCAATAAGTCAATCTCTCCGATTCGGCCCAAAATTTTTTTCTGGATGTTTCAAGGTGTCTAGGTCAAAATTCGCAAATGTCCGTCTGCCGTCCACGTCGATTTTGGTAGTAGAAAATTTTCTAAAAGTCTGAGATTTCGGTCAGGGACCCGTTCACGTCTCTAGTTGGTCCAAGAAACTTTTCAGCATGATCGGACCAAATTTGAGAGGGTAGGGGTCAAAATGTTTTTTTCAAAAAAATGGATTTTTGAAATTTTCGGCGATCTAGGCGTGTGGGGTATCATTTTCGACTAAATTTTGGACGCTGAATCGATTGGAATGAGTCTCCATGCTCCTGGTCCGAGTAATATCCAACCGTTGTGAAAGGATTTGCAGAGTTTTTGACATTTTATTTGATAATATCTCGGGCCCACATCAGAACCCGTCATCAAACATCAACCCACATCATAAGGCAGAGTTTTATTCAGGAGGGATCCATTCCCGCTTAGTGCATTCTATTACAGTCACTCCGCGAGCTAAATGAAATGACATAACACATCAAATTAGAATAATTTCTTATCGGTTTCATGCGTAGGTAGGTGGGCTTATATTACCATCACGTACTTAAGACTAACAGGTATATCCTTCTCGAACAGTACATTATGTAAGAACCTCAGGTGCTCGAACGTGAGTTCAAGACCCGGCATAACCGATTCAGCGATCAAAATGTATTGGAAAATGATACCACACCTAAAAACCATCACCACCCCTCTTCAAGTTTGTCACTTGACAAGGCTAATTCCTAGTTCAACCTGCACCGTAATGCATGTTAAAAAAAAAAAAAAAAAAAAAAAAAAAAAATAGAATGCCTGACGGTACAAAAAAGCTTGAAATTGCACGGGCAGGGGGTTGGCAGCGTCTCTCATACTATTCTATAGCCCGAACCACGCATTTTGCTTACCTGGTACAACACTATGGGCTCAATCATGTAACCTAGCAGAGCGGCCATTCTTTTCACAACGGAAGATTTACCACATCCGCGTGGACCAATAACACAAATGTCGCCGACGGAGTGGCTCTGAACCAAGTCAGCGATGAAATCGTCTTGGTACGCCGTTTTGACGTAACCGTCCAGATCCCTCGACGGTAAAGGACCACAACTGGTCTGTGGAACAGAAATAACTCTATAGTAGTTACTCTATGAATGCACGAACCACAACTGACTCATTTTGACTCAGATTGGAGCTTACCTCAATGGTCGACTCCAGCTCGTTGGCACTTAAAAACACCGAAGCAGAGGTTGAAGAACACTGCACGGAAGATATTTTAATTTTGGTACCAGTCCTCTTTGAAGGGATGCTAAAAGTCTTAAGAAGCGTTTCGACGCTTTTTATCCCCTCGTTGGTGAGCATGTAATTCTTGGGGTACAACCTGCTGAGCGCATCTTCGACGTTGAGCCAAGGAAACAGTTCCTGCAGAGCAAATTACACGAACTTGTAAACAAATAATTTCACGGGCTGTAAACTGAATAATTTTCCACTAGGGAGGAGACATTTTTTACTGTCCCACTGAAACCCCAACTCGGTCATTTTGGTATTTACAATTTGTATCATCATCACAAGCGTGGCGTCATCACTAACCCCCATAAAATATCCTCCGAACTTGACCAAAGACGTTGACACACATCTGTAGATCGATTCATTTAAAATTTTCTACACTAAAAACGACTCACTGGCCCTTTCTTACAACTGTGCAAAGATACTAAGATAGTAAATATACTAAGCATCCAGTTTCACATGGCTTTACGTCGAACTATGATCCATAAGAAGGAAACAAACAAAATATTCACATTCATAGGGGAAAATATAGATAAAATATTATAAACCGAAATAGAAACAACAGCTCACGTGTATTCTGGGCAGCAGAATATACGGTGTGCTACGGGTACCAACCTAATCGTTTCTCAACCTACAATGTTCCAGCAGGTTAATCGACTGCCTGATTCAGGCTTCGCAGCAACTGAATATCTTGTGGGTTGTATAGGGAGAATATCCGGTTATATAGAACAGACTGATGACAGGGGCACAAAACGTCGAAACAGCATTGATGGGTGTCAAATGAATATGAATTGTGGTATTTCGATTCAGGGTTTCTACTCCTTCACGACCACCACCAGAATCTTCTAGATCTGTCTTCATGAACCTTTATCCATCCACACAAACATATTGTCGCTTTCAACCTCCAACGAGGAAAGGTGATCCGAACCGCAAACATATGTAATATGGCAGAATCGATTAGAATGAGTCGGGACACTCCACACTTACTGTTTCCTCCATATTCCTGCTCTAATGAATTTGAAACGTTTTGATCAAGTCATCATGAAACGCAAACTGTCATGTTTTGGGGCAAACTGGAGAGAGTGGCCTCCTGATTCTTCATGGGATAACGAACCAAAAGGAAGTGTAACGCTCTCATTCAGTTTTGCATGTCTAAAATTTTTAACCCATATTGACTCACCATAAGTTTCACGACGCGGGATAAATTGTCTAGTGGAAAATCAGGAAGGTTGAGAGTGGCCGCCTCGGGAGAGATGAGAGCAAATGCGCAAGACAGCAGAGTTTGGATTTTCTCTTTTGGCACACCTGGGAACGCAGCTTGCAGTTGTTTCAAAGAGTCCTGAAATAAAATTGACAAAATATTAATTACACTGAGCATTAATGGCATTATCTCAAACAAATTCAAGATATTTTCCTTCAGTCCCGGGATACCTTTATTGAACGACTGTCGGAGAGCAACAGGTGGCCGTTTTGACGGATATTGACGGGCGTCAGTACAAAAGACAGGAAAGAGGAACATTTTTTACATTCGATTGCCTAACCGCGTGGGGTTACTAGGTTAGTCGAGGATCAAATTAGAGCTTACATGGTTGCGATTTCTCCACTTGATCGCCTCAAATGGCCCTGAAGGGAAAACCTGTAACCACTTTCAATGCAAAAATAGGTAGAACAACAAGTTCACTCATTTCTTATTTTTTAAAAACGCACGTTTTTAAAAATATTATTCAAGTAGTTATCAACCTAAACCGAAATTTCCGTACTCACCGTCAGCGCCGTTTTTGGTACTAAACAATTTTCTAAAAATCTGATATTTTGGTAAGGGTCCTCTTTCCGGCTCCAATTGGATGTCGAAGCTTCTAAGGCCAATCGGCCCACATGTGCGTACGGGTAAAGTCTTTTTTCAAACTTGATTTTTAGGACTATTCGGGCATTATATTATATTATACACTATATTATTATATTAGGCATGTGAGGTCCTTTTTCCCACTAAATTTTGGGACTCAATCAGTTGAGGTGGGGGTCGGACTGATTAGGGCCCACTGGGGGTGGGTATACGTCTAAATGGGTACCTATCTAGTTATTCTGAAAGTGTAGTTTGAGATTATTGGGTACCTAGGCGTGTGGGGTATCATTTTCCACTAAACATTGAACGCTGAATCGATTGGAAAAAGTCTGGGACAATCCACACTCACTGTCTTCCCCCATTTTCCCTATGCTTCTGGTCCAACGAATAAGCAACTCCTGTCAAAGAGTTTGCAGCGTTTTTAATGATACTTTTTAGGAATACTTCTTCCCCTTATTGCCCATCGACTATGTCCTGTAATACGAGTAAAAATTATCTCGTAATTGTAGCAAAAATTAAGGACAATTACCGAAAATGTCAGGTCTAACTAGACGAGAAATATTGAAATTCGAATAGACTACATCGTTATATTAGTTCTCGAAAATGGAGCGATAACGTCGTGAGCAATATGTTGTTGACGAGTCACCTTTCAGGTTTTAAGGCCCATTTCCAGTTCCTATAATTCTACCCAGCCGCCAGCTAGATGTTTTCACGCGATGGCAGGAATATCACTGCGCTATGGAAACTTTTCAAATAACCAGACTTTCAACTTGCGGTCTTTCGTGACTCATAATTGTCAACAGGAAACCGTCACCCCCTCGTATGTTTGCAGAAGAAAGTCCAGTAGACCGGTGAGTGAGGGAGAAAGGAGCCAAGGAATGTCAAGCTTGTCAAGCGCCCGGCTAATAAGAGACAAATGGCCATTTCAGAGGGTCTATGGGAAGTTTAGCATGCAAGAACGCACCACTGAAAAACATTAGATGATTTATTTTCACAATACTATGTTATGCCCCCCCCCCCACCCCAACAATTGGCCCAGCGATTTCCTTCAGTGTATTTCCTGGAGAAAACCCCAAGAGGGGTAGAGGTTCCCCCCCCCCCTTCAATAATAGTGATGCAATAGACACAACATGGATGAACTGAGGATATATTACAACTGATGAAGACAACTAGGGTAGTTAAAATTTGTACGCGAACAAGGACGTCTAGACACAAACAAATAATACCCTCAACAAATAAATATTATTTCTAACAAAAATTGGAAGGGAAGAACTATTAATGGTGTTCCTTGTATGATCTAAGCACATGGCTAGGTCTGATTGTGATTGAGAAGAATTTCGAATTAATGTTTAAAGTCCTTTTGAGGTGAGGAGAAAACATGGTTTCACGTCAGGAAATGTTCAGAGGATTTGAAAATGTTCATACTTATTTATAAGTACCTAGATTAAGGTGTACCCAAAACTCCTCAAGAATGAGAGGCGAGCACAGGCAATGAGTGCGATTTTTCAAAAGGTAAAAACTGCCAATTCATTCACAAGAGTAAGTGACGTCATTCCAATCGATTCCAATTCCAAATTTAGTGGAAAATAATACCCCACACGCCTAGAACGCCGAAAATCTCGAAAATCCGTTTTTCGATACACACATTTTCACAGGCGTTGGTTGTTCCTTGGACCAGGAGCATGGGGAAAGCAGTGGCTGTGGAGTGTCCCACACTCATTCCAATCGATTCAGCCTCCGAAATTTAATGGAACACTAACACATCCTAGGTTCCCAAAATCTTCAAAACCTACCTTTGAAATGAGTAGGTGGTACCCATTTGACCCATATTCACCCCCAGTGGGCACCAATCGGTCCGGGACCCATCTCGATTACGATTATTCAAGGTACCATGTCTGAAACTAAAAAGGTACCATTCAACTAAAGAGGTACCATATCTTGTACCTGTATCAAGTACCTCTTGAATTTAATCTATCACTATTTTATCGATTGGATCAGTCTGCATTATACTCTGCCTATTTGCTTTCTAACTGATTCGCGAGAAGACGTTGAGAGAGAAAGGAGGATTGGTATTCCACGCACGCTGTATTGCTTAGAGAGGGGTGCGCATGAACTCCTCAGGTCCCTCTCCACTACTGTCACAAAGGCAGTTGGGTCTCTTCTCATCTCCTCCAATTTCCTTTGCTCTAATTCTGTAAGTTGAGATTGACTCGACCCCAAAAACATGCATTAAGAACCGCAGAGGAGAGCTGTCGTGTTTGAATGCTATTAATGGGTAGTTTTGCTTCAAAGACGACTCGACTCGCCCATTAGAAGTTGGAGTGCCAAGCACTAGATTACCCGCCTCGATTCTTCACCGGTAATTGAAACAACTCTCTCAGCCCCTTACCCGCCCACCCTGTTCCACTGTACAAAAAGAGATTACTCGAATAGGGTTGATTTTATCTTAGTTCTGATGGAAAGGTAGTGGATTTGAAGTATTTTAAAGTAACCCCGTACCGCATGGCTTTAAGGAAAGATGGAAATATCTCAAGGCTCTAGGACAAAAAAGTTTGGCACGAGTCCTCTGCAAGAAGCACTGACTGGATGATTCAAACCTAGAAAATGTACAAATCCTTCTATCCATCACCGTCGTATATTTATTCTTTAATGTTCAGTAGCACTAACCTAGAAGGACTTCTTGATTGGCAAAATGTACTTATATCTAACTGAGTTTGCAAAACATGAATTATAAAGACGCTGCAAATTTTTTTCACAGAGATAGGTTATTCCTCGGATCAAAAGCATGGGGAAATCGGGAAAACAGTGACTGTGGAGTTTCCCAAACTCATTCCTATCGATTCAGCGTCCAACATTTAGTTAAAAAGCAGAGTATCGAGGCTCATTGCAACGATTCAGCGTCAAAAATTTAGTGGTAAACGATACCCCACACGCCTAAATTGCCGAAAATCCAAAAATTTTAACAATATAGAGAGTCTACTTGGTTTAAAAACTGTACAAGTGAACGCGTCCTTGTGTGAGGTTATGAGTCAAAATGTGTACCTATCTACCCATTTCGAACGTCTGTTTTCGAGATCTCGGTACCTAGATTATATCCGCCCTAGAAAAGTTCTGGTTATTAAAAGACCTACAAAATTTCGACTCAGCTGAAAAAAACTGAAATTTCGCAAATAAGACTCCGTTGGGGTTATAACTTTGCCAACTCATTTTCAACGAAATTTCCCCAAACGAACGCAGAACATGGGGGTTTCAAGATTTTTGGGGACCTTCCACCTAGTTCTGGACGCTGTTCTGGATTGCGATGAGTTGTGAATATTGATTGCCGCAATCGGAGGTTACGTGTGAAATTTTTAAAAAAATATGTATTCTATTTATTCTTTTTTTTTCAATGCTGGGAAGGTGTTTATGTGGGACGACTTGAGGAAAATCTTTCTCACCCAAATAAACCATTGTAATGAAGTGTGCTACGTTACCGAGACTGTCTGCAGAAACAGAAACTCAAAAAGTCGAGTAGCAGTTGTATTTGGTAGAATCCCATTAGCGTAGTAGTACTAGGACTCATACCAGTTGTGGGATCTTCGTTACTATTAAGTCGTCTCTTGAGCAGTTTACACGGAATTATCCCAAGGTCTAGCAAAGGGATGGTCTTTTGCGACGAGATCAACTTTATATCTGTCAAGCCCTAGAAAACAAGGGGTTAACCCATTCTTCTTGACTGGACATGAATTTTCTTTCAGGAATGAGAGTTCAACCTCAAACCTCAGCACAATACGTTGCAGCTTTCAACCTCCTTTCAGTGAGTCTAAAATGATCGAAAAGACGAATATTGTTGGGGTTCCGTCTGAATTTTTCCCTACACAAAAGAGAGGAAAATATTTCAAAGGAGAACAAATAACCAGGTTGAGAAGTTGGGTAGGTGGTGGGGGACTAGAAGGCGGAAGATCCTGTCAACCCCAACTCGACCATTCAGGAATTCGTGCGACCTGAGAATCTGCGACTACGCACGCGAATCAATTCCCTTTCCGCCTCGAAATGCGGAAACAGAAAATCCGACTTCCTCAACAGTTTACCGTCTATCCAGAAACTAATCAAACGCAGCACGCACAGTATTTTGACGACCCATCATTTTATTGCAGAGTTCAATAAACTTTTGATGTATAGGTTTTTTTTCCGAAGTAAACAGGGGAGAGGTCTTATTGAGAGCTGTCAATAACATAAGTTAGGATAACTATAAAAACGCTAGGTTCGAACCTGGGATGTGTTAGTGTTCCACTAAATACTAAACGCTAAATCGATAGAAATGAGTCCGGAACACTCCACACCCACGGTTTTCCCAATTTTTCCCATGCTCCTGGTCCAATGAATGTGAATGAATTTGCAGTTTTTTATAATTTAGGAATGAACGCCCAGGAAAGTCTGTGCACTTTGGAGCAGCGTGGGAGAATGAGCCATCCTCGAGACGTCACACGTCCTCGTTGCGCCTTTAGGGGTGATAATGTGCTAATAATTCAAAACGCCAGATTTTCTAATTAAAAAAGACAAAATACATTTTCAGGTTGTTTTCTTGTACTTTGATCTAATTCTGACGGGGAGTAATAATTCCAATTGACCTGAAAACATCTTATTAGAAATCTCACTCAAGAAAGGAGACAAGAGAAATGACGGGGAGGGGTTAAGTCTCTTAGGCTTTGGTAAAATCAACGTAATGTTGATCCAATAGACAAGAGAAGGTGCAAGTTGGTTTCATCGCGGGACCATGATTGTGATGAATATTCTCCAAGCAACAGTTGATGAGTTCGCTCCATGGGATTAATGGAGGCGATTCATTCATCACTCGACACGCTCTTTTGTGACTAATTCACTGGCTCCGACGAGAGAAAAGCTCATGTCAGTGTGCCCTGAGCTTCAACAACGCACTAGGGGGTGGGAATTGATTGGGTGAGTTACCTGCCGTATTATCCATTTGCTTGGTGTCTAAGGAAGGTTTAGATATATTAGGGCTGTCAAGAGAATACCGCGTAAATCGATTGTCGAAATGCCATGAATTGATTTCAGACACGCGCTGTGATATCAGTCGTAGAGTTGCTGCTCCCTCACGACAACCTTATATTTATCTCCTCTTGCGCCGTACACAACCACAATGTAACCTTATCACAGAAAGATATCCTCAAGAACCTATGAAGGATCTTGGACGACAAGTTCCAGAAGCTATGGTCAGTAATAAACAGTACAATCGAGAAAAAAATATGTACAGGAGTTCGGTAGTTACCAGTTTTCAGTAATGACTATTGTGAGAGACTTCGCAGCGTTGGTATGTTGCTGACAAATCAATACAGAAAAAAAAACAATTTGCTCCGCTACAAATTATTCACCAATGTTTTATTGTTCCAGGTAGTTTTAGTTTAGTGGAAAATGATAATCCACACTAGGTTTCCAGAAAACCTATTTTCAGAATACAAATTCTCGCCCAGACCCAGCCTCCGTTTTCCATAATCTGAACTACCTCCAGTTGGGAGTCACTGACCAGTCATTTACGAAAAGCCCTATGGCCACGAACGGTGAACGGACATTTCGGTTATTGAATCTACGCATCTGGAAAAGAATAATTTAAGAAGAATTTATAGAATAATAAACCAAAACATAATCAAAGTTTAAAAACAAGGGCCTTTTTCCTGTAATCTGTGGAGACTTTCTAGGGGTCAACTCCAAGATATTCATTGCTTTTTCGATATAATCAATCAGAGTGAACAGTACAGGAATAGCCACAGACCAACGGCATTTCTCGCGGGAATCGAACAACCACCCAACTCTTCCCCTGCAGAATAGCTAGTGTTCGCATGTTGCTAAGTGGAAACTGAGTTTCTAATTCTAATTTACATTAAACTTGGGCGTTGCACTTAACTACACAATCGGGAAATCCGACGAGGCCAACTTGAACCAACTAGGTAACTCATACGTTTGCTTTGCACGGCGGCGAAGAGGATAATGGGTCAGAGAACTACTGAGTTATTACAATGTCAGACCAATTCCCCAGGGAACTCATCAAGATGGTATCACAACAGAATAAAGAAAATTTGAAAAGAGAATAATAAAAAAGATAAGAAAATTCACCCTCTTTCTCGAACCATTTCCATTAGTAGAGGAACTGATACTATACACTAGGGCTATATGAGGTATAATAGGTCCTCATTGATATATCATGCAAATTTTATAGTTGAGGAAGAAAAGAACCAAAGTTATCAACCTTCTAATTTTTAGGAAAATAACAAAGGGGAAAAATATCACTAAATTGTCCAACACTTTGGAATTTTTGGGCTGTAACTTGAAAACAAGCATTTAATCAAAATATTGTCCATAGTATTATCAAAATGAAAGGGGAAAAAATTTTGCGTAAAAAATTCTTTAGCTAGGAACTCAAGATGGATAGTTGGACGGGATAGGGTATGGATCGGTTAATTAAATTTTACATTTTCAATGGTTTTAGGTTGCTTCTCCTGTTTATTGAATTCTGTGGTAAGCTAGCATGTAGCTAGGAAAGCCCAGAATGTTAACCAATGAGGGTTTAAGGGGTGTGGGTTTCGAAGCAATTACGTTGGTGATTTCATATTTTTGATATGTCAGTAAGTAGGTAGAAATATTAACGTATATTATTATGATGATAATTGACATATTGACCAAAATTGAAGAAAAAAAAAGGATCCTGCGCATGACATAGTGTTTGACAAATTAGACTGCTCATGAATGAATGAATATACTTTCAATCTACTGATTTTCTTCACATTGTATCAGTCTAGTCATTTGAGTTGAGAATGAAAAACAAGGAAATGTAGAAAACTCCTAGCGAAGTAATTGTTTCACGGTGGAATAGTGAAAAAAAAGATCTAAATTTTTTTAAACAATCCAAATTTAATGAGTAACTGAGTTTTGTAAATGGTAAACCGTAAACACTATTTCTTCATTTCAAAAAGTACGGGACTAGCCCAATCAGAAATACATTACTACGTTAAGCAGCAATTGAACAAAAAAAATTAAGTAACAGCAAGAAGGTCATAGAAAGTCTCACTGAGTCAGCGGAAACAGAGAACAGGTCGAGGCAAGGGATAGAATCATCAAGATAAAAACATTATCCCCATGGTGAAGGGATGAGTCTCCATGCGCCTGGTTTCGAGATTTCTGGTACTTAACCGTGTGGGGTATCATTTTCCACTAAATTTTAGACCCTGAATCGATTGGAATGGCTCCGGGACCCGCCACACCCACTGTTTCTCCCATTTTCCCCATGTTGAAGAAATGAGTCTCCATGCGCCTGGTGCGAGGAATAACCAACCTGAATAAAAAAACTGAAAGAATTTGCAGCGTTTTAGAACATTTTCTACTACCAAAATCGGCGTAGTCGGCGTGTGGAGGACGGATCTAGACTCCTTAAAACGCCCAGAAAAAAATTTTGAGCCGAATCGGAGAGATTGAATGTTTGCCCAAAAACCGGGGAATAACCAACCAGATTGTGTTTCTTAAAGCTCGTTTTCAGAACCAGGCATATAGGGTGTCATTTCCGACTGAATTTTGGACGCTGAATCCATTGAGAGTGGTCCCGAAACGATTGGCGGCATCGGATATTGGTTTGGGTCAGAAGGCACACCTTTCTACAAACTATTGAAAGGGGATTTTCCAGATTTCCGAGGACCTAGGCGTGTGGGGTAATATTTCCGTGTATGCTGAATTAAAAAAAAAAAAATTGTATAAGGTTTCCATAGAATTCACGAATTAACAGAGCAACAAATTTATATGGCTTTATTATTTATATTTTTAATTTATTTTTTAATAGACGTGAAATCAACGTAGTATGCTTGACTAGTACGCCAGGAATCGTGGTAGATTTGATTTAGGAAGGGAGAGTAAAGTCACCGCAGACGGGAGAGTGTTGTGGATTAGAAGGCGCTAGGGATGAGCGTCGTCCAATCGAGTGAGGACGACAGGCATGAAGATGTGGAGTTGAGGACGAGAGGCGGTGACTCCAGATGTCGGAATATGAACATGTCTCTGTTTGGCGCGTTTGAAGGCGTGCATTTGTGGAAGGGGCCGTAGAGGCGGGGTCGTCGTGAGGCAGCGGTTGCGGGAGATGCTGGAGCACACTAATTGAAGATCGAGACACTTAGTTGCTAGAGATACCGGTTCCGTCGGTACGGGGAGGTGCCCATGTTCCTGAGGAGGCTCCCACAGAGCGCCCTCGAACGGAGTCGGTGGCCGAATTTTCCCCGATGACTCTAACCATTGGTACACGCGGTCAGAGAAGCGCTCGTCCTTGGTCTGGAGGCTTGTGTTGGTGAGACAGTCCTCGAGAACTTGCTCAGGGAATGGGTCGTCCGCTTTCGTCCCGCTTGGGGCCGTTCGAGGTTTTTGACGATAGAAATCCTTCGCTGGGTCGTTCGGGTCGAGAATGGCGTGGCGGGCTCCGGACACCCAGACCGTCCGGACGAAAAGCGGCCGCTCGCTTGCAGCCCACCGAGAGGGCATCCCAAGAGGGCAGCCACCGAACCGCCTTCGCCGAGCACTCCGCACGACAAACAACCCTTATATCGGCCAAGCACGGCACAGTGTCACTGCCTCCGCGCAACTCCGCCCTATCAGAATAAACTCCCCACTACCGCCGCCCAATTGCTCTCCTACATCACTTACGCACACGAAATCGCCGGAAAAACAGACTGACATCTTCGCAAAACACACTACGAAGAACCCCAAACTCATCCAAATATTTATATAACAACGAACGATTTACACGAACGGCTTGCTACATTCTACGAAATCCACCGAAGTTTCTTTTTTCCTCAGAAACACCAAAACTATCTCGATCCTACACCATGGACTGCTTGAACATAACCATGTGCAACCCCATAGGTACCTCCGTGCCGGTAAAACCCTTCACTTTTTTCCGCAAAACAAGTTTCCCCGCACCCAAAATATTCTTAAATTCGAAGACGAAGCAAGAAACAAAAATTTAGTGACATGTTTTCAATTTTCTGAAGTTGAAGGCAGCTAAAGTAGCTAAATTACCCAATCGTATGTCTTTCTTAACTCGTAGACCAGGATGTCTTCGAACGTCTTTTTGTGACTCATGCTGTAAGATTTTGAGTGATCGTTTCGATCATGATCCGACTTTGAGCGTTTGTTCAGAGCTTATAGTTTGACAACCAAAATTGCGACGAGTTTATCAACTATGTGTATTGACAATCTCATTTCAGGTAAATTTTTAGAGTCTCATAATATTTTTCAGTTGAGTTACAAAGGGATTCACTTCTAATTTAAGCATCTGCCAACCCTATTTCCTCAAGCGTCAACTTGTATCACCGATTCAGCGTCTAAAATTTAGTGGAAAATGATACCCCAAACGCCTAATTCCAGAAATCTTAAAAACACATTTGAAATGGGTAGATAGATCTTTATCCATAACCTATTCCAGTGAGCGCCAATCGTTCCAGGACCCGTCTCATTGGATTCAGCGTCCAAAATATAGTGGAAAATATTACCCCACACGCCTAAGTCCACGAAAATCGTTTCAATAGTATGTAGAAAGGTGTGCCTTTTGACCCACACCAATATCCGGGAACCAATATTCGGGACCACTCTCAATGGATTCAGCATCCAAAATTTAGTCGAAAATGATACCCCACACGCCTAAATCACCGAAAAAGCCTCTTTCAAAAACACATTTTGACCGATCCCCCCCCCCCCTCTAATTTGGTCCGATCGGGCTAAAAAGTTTCGGGGCCAACTAGACCCGGAAACGGGTCCCTTACCAAAATTCCAGAAAAACATTGTCTACTACCTTAGTCGCATGAAAACATAGGTTGATTATTCCAGGAATAACCAACCAAAATAGACAGCAGAAGTAAATTAAGCACAGCGGGAAAATATTCATCAACTGGTCTACAGGAGAGGTCGAAGCTGGGATTTGGAAACGTTGGAAAAATCAATATGCGACAATGTGCGACAAGATGAGAAGATTACCGAGGCGTGGAAGGCGGCATAGAGGACGACAGAGAAGAAAATTTTGTGCGTTGAAATTACATCAGCGCAGCGGTGATGATCAGAAGAGCGAGAGAGGTGAAAAAGCGCTCCAATGCCGCCGACATCATCACGCGGAAATCCCTTACGGAACGCCAAATAGCAGGCGAAATGGAGGTAAACACGATCCAGTTGGTCAGTGTGGCATGAATAGAAGGGAGACCAGACCATTGAAGCATATGCAATAAGAGGCAAGGGGGGACAAGGGTCTGAAAAAGGTGATTAGGGCTGATGCTGAAACGAATTCCCTGGAAGTCCGCTTGAGAAACCAAAGAGCACGCATTGCTTGACGAGAAGCCAGGGCGATATGGCTGGAGAATGTCAACTGATGATTAAGAAGGACATCAAGGTACTTCACAAAGAGCGCGCGGCTAAAAGTGACGGCGCTATGGTGTACGAGTGCAGTCTGAGGGCAGAAGGGCAATGGAACGTGAACAATGAGCACTTTATAGGATTCAGAAGGAGACCAAGCATTGACTGCCATGAGAGAAGATTGCAGAGCGTGACAATCTGAGAGCTCACGAATCCAGCAAAGGATCTCGACAACATTAGCAAAAATCAGGAACTGAACTCCGACAAGGGCAGAGCTAATCCCACTGATTGCAAGAAGTAAGTGAAGAGGGCCAAGATGTGACCCCTGGGGGACCCCAGAAGAAGCAACAAATGGTGCTGAAACTGCACCACGGATTCTAACTGAGGAGAAACGGCATGCAAGATAGCTGTGAATACTGGAAATAAGTAGACAATAATGCCAAAGGGATCCAGGGACTTGAGAATGAAGGCGCCTGTGATAATTCTTTAGGCTAGATATAGTCAAATTTAAGCTTTTTATCCAGGCAGGGGAGGAATATTCTAGTACTTGCCTGAAACGTTTTTAGCAAAGGACTCCTTCGCAGGACTGTGGACCACAAAGAAAATGGGTGAAGAATGAACTGGAGTGGAGGACACAGGTGGGATGCTTTCCTATTTAGGTACTCCTACAAAATGCCTGTACGTTCAGTGCAGCCCAATTAAGTGGCGAGTAAGTGCCGCCACTACCACATTAGGCACTAATTCCCAACAGCTCCTCAGCCACTCTCGAGCTCCCCAGCCACCCTAAAGCTGCCTAAAACATGCCAATGATGGAAGACCGCATGCATAAGAAAAGGCGCTTATCAGACCAGAAGAGAGAATTGAAAGACCCCTTGCAAAACCCGGCACCTCCATGAGGTCCATCCTGGGCTGACACAGGCAGGCGAACGCCGGAAGAGGGTGGGGTGCCTGATATACGGGGAAGCCATAGACCCATAGAGAAGGGCTCCCAAATGATCTAGCGCACAACCATGACGAGGATGGATTGTAATGGGCCTCACGGCCTCAGGAACAGTCTTGCGCAGGTGTATCAGGTTAGGTCAGATCGGGCTGGAAAGTTTCGAGCAATAACTAGAGCCAGAAACGAGTCTGACCAATCTATCAGATTTTTAGACGATTTTCTACTACCAAAAACAGCGTCGACAGCGGACGGCACGATATCTCTTGGCTGGTTATACCTTGAATAATCAACCTATATTTTCATATCTGAGCGATACAGGGTGTCTAGGTCAAAATAATCAAATGTCCGGCTTTAGTTAAGCCTCAAAACTTTTCAGCCCGATCAAATCGAATTTAGGAGCGAACATTTGTTTTTAGAAAAATTTACTTTTGAGATTTTCGGCTTAGGCGTGAGGGTATCATTTTCCACTGAATGTTGGACGCTAAATCGATTGGAATTTGTCCGAGGAAGTACAAACTCACGTTTTTTCCCATTGCTCCAAAGAGTAACACCCGTGTGAATGAATTCGCAGCGTTTTTGTTCTAGACATCATGAAACATTTAGAAAGAAATTTTGGGGGCGATCGGAGCAATCATTCTGAGTGGAACTAATAACCGACCCTCTGGGTTTCCTCTGGGCATCGACGTTTTGTCACTTTACAGGCTACACCATAAATAGTTATTTGAAAAAAAGATTTTGAAACTTAACTGGTACGTGGGCGGAGGGACGTCTCGAGCTTGAAAACGGGACCTCAATGGTGGATCAAGGGGGTTACCGAGATAACCAGGAACTGGGAGGCCCAAAGCGATGACGCGGAAGTTTTCACTCACTCGAGCCAAATTCCATTTTTTCACTTCTTCTTCCCCGTACTCCTGTAAACAAATTCGCATAAGTAAGAAAACCGAATCATATAAATGCCGCACGTATACCCGGGGCTACGAGGACCAGGGGGTGTTAACATTAACAATGGAAAAAAAATCAGGGTTTTTTTTTCGGAGGAAGGTGAGGAAAATCATTAAAAGGCTTCTGGGGGGGGGGGGGTGATGGAGATAGATTGGGGATGTTTGAGTCTGCAGTTATCTTGCTGCTGCCTTAGTTGCTTCCATCCTTATGTGTTTCCCAAAGGTTATCTTGGTGTCCAGCATTATTCCCTAGTACCTGACTACCGGTTTTGTTTCCACCTCAACTTCCCCCATTTCAATTTGTATGATATTTGGGAACAGTACCACCTCTGCCTTTGCAGTGGCTGGTGAAAGACTTAATTCATCCATGCTCCCACATGGTCCGTTCAGTTTCTCTTTCGCTCGTTCCATTGTATAGGCCAAGATTACAGCCACCACATCATCAGCATAACCGACCAGGAATGTTTCCTCTGAGAGGGCCACTTGGAATATGCTGTCGTAGGATATTTTCCAGAGGGTAGGTCCATTTATTGACTCCTGGGCTGCCCCTGATATAATTGATACATCGCGGAAACTACGTGTTGTGGTGTATATCAGGCTTTTGTCTCTGAGGTAGTTGTCCAAGGCCCTCTGGACATACTCCAGAAGATTAGAGTTGTTTACGGAGACTCCAGCATATTTTCCCATCTGGCTAAGTTGAAGGCGTTTTCGACATCCAGCGTCACGAGGAGTCCTGCCTTTGGAAAGTGCTGAGAACCTTCTTGTGTTTTCCTCAGTGCTATAAGCACCTCGGCTACTGCTATGATGGATGAGTGTCATTTCCTGAAACTGTGTTGCATAGGGGAGAGGTCACCTGCTTCTTCTAAAAGTGGGTACATATATGCAAGTTACGAGAGGCAACTGGCAACTTAACTGAAAACCGACACTAACTGCTGGAATCAGCACTAAAAGGCTACAGGTGGGCTGCGCTCAGTTCAGTTTGGATTTTCCTCTGCAACAAATTATGCCCTGCGGATGCTAATAGATCGATACCAAAAAAAATTCAAAGACCTCGCACTCCGCGCGAGAGACATAGTATAGTCGACAGACAATTTCTAACTTTCAGAGATTTCATGTATAAGAATGCAACATTTCAACATTTCACGTATAAGAATTCAGCATCTTCGTTAAAACTGAGCGAAAAGGCTGGTCAGTGCCAGGAGTGATATTGAGAGCATAACTACCATCCCAAATTAAACTTTGCTGCATCATGTTAATAGCTTCTACATCGCTCAATCGCGCGGAATATTCGCTGTTCAACTTGCGCTTTCTGTTGTTGAAATTAATAGAATTGTCAACGACTTTGATCCATCCCAATTTTGCAAGCGCCTTACTCTCAGAAATTAGTTTCTCCTCTGTAACTTGATATTGCAAGATGCCAGAATCAATTTGTACTTTTATGTTTCTTGTACAACGGAGTATCTTTCAAATATTCCAATCCTTCATAGATCAATCCTTGATCACACATTTTCGAGTATAACCTCGATCAAATGAAGACTTGTACTTCATATTCTTAGCAATGGGAACATTGATTACTCGATCGTCGCTAAGACTTCTAGGTAGCATTTTAACTGTTTCATTTACATCGTTCTGAACAGTGATTAATTGTCCATACAATTTCTGACAACCTCCGTACTAAGTCAGTTTTCGAATTTGCAAATACGGTAATCGAGGCGATATCAATCGCTCGCTTATAGGATCGAGATCGGGCATGTTATCAACTCTTTTTGGATACACAAAACCGTTATATGTAGCAAGAGTTGGTACTTTGCCTTTTCGAAGAGTTGAGAAACATGTTTGACACACGCGGCATGAATTCTTGCTCTCGTAATAATCGAGGCTTCCAATTGTTTTCAAGATAATAGGCATGCTAGTAGATCAAATATCTGTAGACCACCAGAATCGATCGCATACTTCACATTTTTCCAAATCTATATCCTCCATTTTGCTTTTAAACATCTTACTTGCCCAAGACTCTTGAATAACACAATCATCGCTATTTTTAGCAATATTTTTCTTTAATCGATGATTTTTCACTCTTTCAGCTACAGTTTTTTTAAGCACTTTTTCTTGAGGTTTCTTTTTGCGAGCACGATACAGTCGCTACCGCTCTGCACTTGTTAAAACCATTTTGTTTTCGATTCGATATATGAATTCACAACGGCAGCGACAATGACAATGCTTTTTTGTTATTGAGAAGTAATATTGCTTTGGCGCATGCGCAGTTTCCACCGTGACGATTTTTGTTACATTTTACTCTTTTTGCCTCGCTTATTGTAGTCTGTCGACTACAAAAATCGCTTTTAGAAAAGAAGCCAATTTTTCAACCAGAACTTAGATGCTTAGCAGCGAAAAAATCGAACAAATACGCCAGGTGTTAGTGAATCAGGTAATCACATGCTCTTTTCAAGGACTGAGTGCTTCTGAAGGGGGAATCCCTCTTTTACGAAAGAAAAATTCAGATATGATCCCCACCTTCACGGGAACACAGGGGGATGTTACTCCTTTCTTGAACGTCATAGATACAAAAAATTTTTTATCAATGTCGACCATCTGAGCTAGAATTTACCAAGAAGTTTGAAGGCACTTGTCGGAAATTATCCGTAGAATCGACTCGTATATCTTTCCCAATGTTCGTGTCGACAGCTGGTTTACATACACAAACAAAAGGTTAGCTACAAAAGTAAATCTCACCTTGACCAATTTATCGTAACGCTGGGCGGGTATGAGGAAGCGACCGTCCTCCAAGTGCATCTCCCGGTTCTCCAACAGATTGTTCAAGACAGGTAACACGTTCCTTTCAGCCTTTTCAATACCTTCGAGAACGAGTATTCGGCCCTCCAAAGCTGCTTTCACAGCGCTCTTGAACAAACAGAGAAACCGCTAAAAAAAAAATTGCTCAAGGTATTTAAAATCCCATTAAAATTTACTGATCGGCCCACCTGATGGACAGGCTGATCACAATTATATTAGGTATGAAAGGAAAGTAGTCACTACTAGCAAAGTTCCTTTTTTGCCTTTTTTGTCGTACTCGCTACCCTGAAGGGCCTGCTGCCAGTAATGACCACTTTCCGATTTACCGAAGTATAATTAAATCTTTTGATAATTGGAATTTTTTGTTTTTCAAACTGACAACCCGAATTTTTTTTTTTTATTGTGGATACGACCAAACGTCGAACTTCTATCTATTGAACGTACAAATCGCCAGAGTTGAAAGTCACACACATTACAAACTTTCAATTAGTTTCTACATATACACACACATACAAATAAAATCATTCGCGACAAAGTTGTAAAAACCCATTTCAGTCTATAAAAAAGTCTAAAAAAAGTATCTATTGATAGTCTATTTCGAGGGTCAGGTCATCATTAGTAACATGAACATGATAATTCAATTCATCGATTAAACCTTTTACTCAAGCACTTTTTACTTAAGCTTTTACTTAAGCACTCATTACTATTGGTGGAAATAGACTATCGTTAGATACCCAAGTTTTTTATTCCACAATTTTATTCACAATGGCTGATGGAAAAGACTGCCGGACAACAAGCGCAAAAAGGTGAGTCATTCAAATGTCGACCCCAGTACACTACCCAATAACGAAGGCTCCTCTCCCTTTGTTCTTTTTTGATTTGAAACATTAACAAAATAACCAGGAAATATACTTCTCAATAAGTCTGCACTATTCCAAAATCAAAGTTGGACCACCTAGACCAAGAACAGTTAAACAGTGCTCAAAATGCCAGAACTTCGGTCACTCTATGAATTACTGCCACCAAAAACTACGCTGTAATAAATGAGACAGTGAACACACTTTCGTTGATTCTAACGAACCGAGAGATTGATACTCCGCCAGTATAAATGAACTACAAAGACAGTCATGCTGCTAGTTATAAAGGAAGCCCAACTCACAAAGTGTTGCAAAACACATCCGTTAGTGCAAGAAATATAGCAACTGGAAAGAACGATTCAGGTAATATGAAAATGTTCCCATTTCAAAATACATCCTAAACAGTGAGAAGAAACACTCTTCACAAGGCAAACATACATGCATCAGCTCTTCAAAAGCCACAAACGATTATAATAAATGAAGAACTAGATAAACCAATATCTGATCTCTGATTGATATTGACGAGGTTAGAACTAAGGCGGCTTAAATAAAAATAGGGAAACTCCACTGCTAAAACAGTATAGATGAAGGTTGCGCTTCGTTGAGCAAAAGGTCAATATCAAGGAGATTGGTCAGTCCGAGCACAAAGAAAGCCTCAGATCCGATGAACCGGCAAATCTTCGGTCGTAATGAGCTTAAATAAATAAATAAAAAAATTTCGTTTTTAACGAATATTTTTCCAATATAAAAGGCCCAGCGTTGAAATGGGAAGTAGTCAATCAATCGACGACATTCAGTCAAGCCATTGCTCGCGATGATCTGGTGCCTTCTAATAGTGTTGAGCCCCATCGTGACGGCTTTCGTATCTCAACTAAGTCTCAACCCAGTCATCGGCAGGGGCCTGTACGGAGTGGGCGGCGATCTACCATATTATCCCGGAGGGTGAGCTCACACATGTGACATCACAACACTAATGATGTCTACTTTTACTTTTTAAATTTTTTATTCATTTGATTCTTCTCTACACTAAATGCCCAATTTACTCAACGCAACTCAAAGAGCTCCAAGAAATCAACATTTTGAAGAAACAAATTTGAACAAGAAATAGAAATCGGAAAGTCAAGCTTCTCGCTACACATGCTGTCTGAAAAGCCCTTCCTTTCCCTTTCGCAGCGCATAAAGGATTTTTGCCCCTTTAGATCGGCCCCAAGTGGTTAACTGTTTCAGTCACTGTAGGGATCCTGAATAAAGAGTGGAGTTTGCGAGAGTTTTGGGCCTCTTATTTTGATGTGAGAGGTTTCCCAAAATTATTACATCTTTTTTAGTTTTACACGAATTACCCGCTTAATATACTGTACTTCTTTCATTAAAGGAGTCGTTCCTCCCAAAATGTATCTCAATTTCGTTTAATGTACTAGTGACATTTCTGATGACCGAGAATAATTGTACCTACCTCTATTCTATTACTATATGCGTGTTGAAAATTCAGTGTCGTCGCGACAATATGGGTTCAGAAAAGGTCTTACAACAGTGTATGCTATGACTGAGGTGGTTAAGGAGCTCAGGAAAACTCAAGAGGGACAACATCGGACAAGACAGGTGGGACCACTGGATGATGGTGCTGGTAACAATGGATGTCAAGAATGCTTTCAACTCCAGATGGTAGGACATGCTTCAGCCACTGCAGGAAACTTTTTTATGTGCCTCCCTATTAAGAAGCTACATAACCAACAGGTCTGGTTTATGACACCGCTCAAGGACAAAGCGTAAAACAAATCACAGCAGGAGCAAGGGTCAGTACCAGGGTCAACCCTCTGGAACCCTTGTCTATGATGGAATTTTTCAACATGAGATGCCAGAAAACACCTTTCTCGTAGGTAATGCAAACGACGTTGCGACTGAGCAAGCCCAGAAAAAAAACGCTGCAAATTCTTACACAGGGGTTGGTTATTCGTCAGGCGCATGGAATGAATGAATGAAAACATGCTTTATTCTTACTAATGACAGTTGTATCTTAAACTATAGCATACATGTAATAATCATGGTCTCAAGAGACCGTCTGATGAGTTCACCGAAAAAAAAAAAACGCTGCAAATTCTTACACAGGGGTTGGTTATTCCTTGGACCAGGCGCATGGAGACTCATTTCTTCAACATGGGGGAAATGGGGAAAAAAGTGGGTGCGGCGGGTCCCAGACCCATTCCAATCGATTCAGGATCCAAAATTCAGTGGAAAATGATACCCCACACGCCCAGGTCCAGAAATCTCGAAAACACATATTCAAAATGGGTAATATATACCCAATTTGACCCATAACTTCTTCCAGTGGGCGTCGATCGTTCTGGGACCCATTTCATTTGATTCAGCGTCCAAAATTTAGTGGAAAATGATACCCCACACACCTAGGTAGCATAAATCCCGAAAACACATAATCAAATTGGGTAATTGTGGTGATACATGGAAGCACATCCAACCGTTATTATGAATCACATGGATCATGTGATTCTACCTTAATCGCTAAATCCCGTTTTCATTCTTCTTAGTTCGATTGTGCTTAATAAAACCTTAGACGCAAGGTTTTCTATCATTACAATTTATTAAGCACAATCGTGATTTCCAACAACCATGGAACGCTACCTCAAACCGGAGCGCTTCGGAGTCGATCCACATGACCCGGCGGCCGCAAAGGATTGGAAATTCTGGTTGAAGACATTTGAAAATTTCGTAACGTCCCTAGGAGAGGGGACAGTCGGAGGACTTTCAGAGGCCAGTAAGCTGAGATTTCTTACCAATTGCGTTTCTCGGTCGGTTTATGAATTGATTTCCGATTGCCCGACCTATTCCGAGGCAATCGCTGTTCTGCAGGCCACTTACGTGAAACCTACCAATTCAATATTTTCGAGGCACAAATTAGCGACGAGAAGGCAACAACCTAACGAGACTATTGACCAGTACGTTCATGAACTACTCACAATCAGCAAGGAATGTGAATTCAAAGCAGTCTCGGCCGACGAACATCGCAGTAGTTACGTCCGAGACTCATTCATCCGTGGCTTAACCAATGCCAATATTCGTTTAAGGCTTTTAGAGAAAAACCAATTGAGTTTAACTGAGGCTCAAGACATGGCGAGAGCTCTGGAAGCTGCAGTAGAGCACTCTTCATCCTACTCACCGGAGACTAATTCTGTTTTGAATGCAACAGGCACAATCAGCAATGAACCTGAAGATCCTCGGGATGAAGTGGCTGTAGCAGCAACGAGTAGAAGGAAGAAATGTTTTTTCTGTGGGCAGGCGAGGCATCGCTCAAGGCGTCAATGTCCAGCACTCGAAGCATCTTGTGACAACTGTGGGAAGAAAGGACACTACGCTTCCGTATGTAAGTCACAGAAATCCCAACTGAAAACGAAGGCTGTGGCCGCTACGTTTCCCACATTGACAGCATCAACTTTGACAACCGCAGCAGCCTCTTCTCTACAACACGCTACTATCCTGATACAGGTAAATGGCTTGTCAACTCAAGCGTTGATCGACACAGGAAGTTCTGACTCTTTCATTTCTGAGAGGTTTTACGCAATTCATAAAAACAAGTTTAAACTCCACCGAACTAGTGACAGCGTGTCAATGGCAGCAACATCATTGAATACAAAAATAACACATTACACATTAGCTACAATAGACATGCAAGGTCATCACTACCGTAACGTGAAGATGAGACTATTACCAAGTTTGTGCGCTAATGTTATAGTGGGACATGACGTCCTAGATCAGCACTCTGAATTGACTTTCTCTCTCGGGGGTTCGAAGTCACCATTGACTATTAGCTACTTAGCTCCTGCTAAAATTGAGCCTCCCCCACTATTCGAATACCTGTCCGGCGATGTCAAACCGATCATTACAAAATCACGAAAACATTCGGCAGCAGACGAAGAGTTTATGAGAAACGAAATTGACTCCCTTCTTGATAACGCCATTATCGAAGAAAGTAGATCACCTTGGCGGGCGCAGGCTTTCGTTGTCAAGAATGAGAATCGCAAGAAAAGGATGGTTATTGATTATTCTCAAACTATTAACAAGTATACTCATCTCGACGCCTACCCGATCCCTAACATAGAATCGATCATAGAAAAAGTAGCACGAAACTCTTATTTCAGTACGATAGATTTGAAAAGCGCCTATCATCAGGTACCTCTACGGGAGCAGGACAGACCGTACACAGCTTTTGAGGCCTGTGGTAGGCTCTACCAATTTCGTAGACTCGCTTTTGGGTTGACTGATGGAGTCCCGGCCTTTCAACGCGTGATCGATGGGATCATTTCTGGAGAAAAACTAGTAAACACTTACGCTTACCTAGATGACGTGACAATTTGTGGCAAGGACAAGAACGAGCACGACCAAAACTTGGCTAAGTTCATGCTGGCGGTCGAGAAGTATGGTTTGACCATCAACAAGGAAAAAAGTAAATTTTCTATGAAATCAATAACGTTATTAGGCTACAAAATTGAGAACCAGTGTGTATCTCCGGACCCTGTTCGCTTGGAACCATTACAAAAACTCCCTCCTCCGAATGACGCAAAGGCGCTCGAGCGAGTCCTTGGCATGTTTGCACACTATGCAAAATGGGTACACGGCTATACTGAAAAAGCAAAGCGACTATTTGAGGCCAAATCCTTTCCTCTTCCAAAAGAAACAGTTTCAGATTTTGAAACTATCAAGAAAGAGATTTCTAGGGCTGTGGTACGTACCATCGACCACAATATTCCCTTTTTGGTAGAGACGGATGCTAGCGATTTCTCCATTTCAGGTGTCCTATCGCAATCAGGGCTACCAGTCGCTTTCTTTTCTAGAAAACTGACAGAATGCGAGCGTAAGCATGCCGCAGTGGAAAAGGAAGCACTAGCTGTAGTAGAATCAGTGAAGAAATGGAGACACTATCTTTTAGGGCGACACTTCAAAATTATCACCGACCAACGCTCGGTCACATTCATGTTCAACTCGGCTCATAAATCAAAAATCAAAAACGAGAAAATTCAACGATGGAGGCTAGAACTCTCGTGTTACAATTTTGAAATCGTCTATCGCCCTGGTAAAGAAAATCAAGTTGCCGATGCTCTATCTAGAGTGTGCAGTGCAATTCAAGTTGACAAGCTTGTCTCACTCCATAACGACTTATGCCATCCCGGAGTTGCAAGAATGGCTCACTGGGTTAGGATACACAATTTACCATTTTCAATGGAGGAGATTCGCAAAATCACTGCGTCTTGTCCCATTTGCGCTGCTATCAAGCCAAGATTCTTCAAGGGCAACTCAAGCACGTTGATAAAAGCAACCCATCCCTTCGAAAGACTGAGCATGGATTTCAAGGGGCCATTGCCATCAAAATCTCGGAACAAGTATTTACTGACTATAATTGATGAGTATTCCAGGTTCCCTTTTGCCTATCCATGTAAAGATACAAGTTCGGCTACCGTCATAACCTGCCTATTGGATTTGTTCACGATATTCGGCGTCCCATCCTATGTCCATTCGGATAGAGGCGCAGGATTCATTTCGAAAGAGCTTCAAACATTTTTACATTCGAAAGGCGTGGCCACGTCGATGTCAAGCCCATATAACCCGACTGGAAATGGCCAAATCGAGAGAGAAAATGGTACAATTTGGCGAACGATTTTGCTGTCACTCAAAGCACACGACTTGGACGTCACTGATTGGGAAATCGTGCTAAAAGATGCTCTTCACTGCATAAGATCTCTATTGTGCACGGCTACCAATGAAACTCCGCACGAGCGCATGTTTTCCCATCAACGCAGGTCACCAAACGGGAGTTCACTGCCTTCCTGGCTAATACCTCCTGGAAAAGTATTAATGAAAAAACACCTCCGACAAAGTAAATATGACCCGGCAGTGGAGGAAGTAGACCTTATTCAGGTCAATCCTGAATATGCCAAAGTAAGACTTCGGGACGGTCGCGAGACCACTGTTCCTTTGAAGCACCTAGCCCCAAGGGGCGATGCAGGAGTAGAGGAAGATCGCGCGGAAGATGGGGACGACCGTTCGCAACCAACGCTAGAATCTACTAGGACCACTCAGGAACCGACTCTTGAATCTACTGAGACCACTCAGGAACCGACTCTTGAAACCTCGGATATACCTCCTGAAACTTCAAGACCGAACTCTGAACCCACGGATTCCGAAAAAGTTCAAGAGATTCGCCGATCCACAAGACCCCGGAAAATGCCCAACAAATTTCAAGACTTTGTTCTTTCATGAGGGGAAGAATGTGGTGATACATGGAAGCACATCCAACCGTTATTATGAATCACATGTATCATGTGATTCATATGGATCATGTGATTCTACCTTAATCGCTAAATCCCGTTTTCATTCTTCTTAGTTCGATTGTGCTTAATAAAACCTTAGACGCAAGGTTTTCTATCATTACAGTAATAAATACCCAATTTGACCCATAACTTCTTCCAGTGGGTGCCAATTGTTCTGGGACCCATTTTATTGGATTCAGCGTCCAAAATTAAGTGGAAAATGACACCCCACTCGCCTAGGTAGCATAAATCCCGAAAACACATAATCAAATTGGGTAATAAATACCCAATTTGACCCATAACTTCTTCCAGTGGGTGTCAATTGCTCTAGGACCCATTTTATTGGATTCAGCGTCCAAAATTTAGTGGAAAATGACACCCCACTCGCCTAAATCACCCAAAATCTCATATATCCATTTTTCAAAAAACCCCTACCCCCTCCAAATTTGATCCGATCGGGCTGAAAAGTTTCGAGAACCCATCTCGGCTGGGAACAGACCCCTGACCCAAATTTCAGATTTTGAGAAAATTTTCTACTACCAAAAACAGCGCGGACGGCGGACATTGACCTTTTTTGATCTAGACACCTTGAAACGTCAAGAAACAAATTTTGAGCCGAATCGGAGAGGTTGACCATTATCATGAAAACATAGGTTGATTATTCAAGGAATAACCAACCAAAAGTTCATAAGGAAAAAAAAAATTAATAAATAAATAAACGCCTCAACAACAAAACAACTGAGTGGTAGGCAAACATGATATAAAATTTAACAGTCGCAAACAGATGAGTGGTGGATAACATGATGTAAAAAACTATAACAGTCTCAAACATGGGAGAAACTTTTTATAAACCAAGATTCAATATATAACGATAACAGTGATAAATTACTCTTCACATACATAACAAATTTATTAAATAATCAAATAACCAAGTCAATAATAATAATCTAATCATTAAAGCCATATTCACTCATGAATTTACTCCTCAACTCCCATGCAACTGCACAATACTGAACCAGACCGATGCTCACCCCCCTAATCAGACTCAGATAATCCTCCCAACCGAAAACGGACCTACCCAAATACTTTTTCCTTACTTTACAAAGTGCACTACACTTTCCCACAAAATGGAACGCATTTTCTACCTCCCCACTACTTCATAGATCACACCTTTGGTTACCAGTGTCGTATGGTCGAAACTTTAAGGCCAAAAGGTCACAACTCACCTTGAACAACCATCTACGAGATCGGAAATTACCCGCCTGCTCCAAGGGTATCATACCACCTTCAGATCTCAGGGCAACATAGTGAGGGTAGTTCTGGGAACCAAGGGCTTTTTGTAAAAACTCATCTTTCATAACTGCCGAGATTTTTTCAATGCCAACATCAATTAATCGCTTCCACTCTCTCAGCTCCTCGTCCTTCCCCAATGAGATTGCGTACTTTCTGCTCAGGATGTCCCATTCTTTGGCCCAATATACATTCAATTCTATACATTTTTTGGCTAGAAAATTGGGCAAGCGCTCTGACGGTAGCTTCATAACCTTATGGATATAATTAAAATGGACGCGCAGATTGTGCAAAAATAGCGGCTTCATTTGCGTCTCCAGAAACAGCATGTAGTTGGGAGCACATCTCGGGAGGGAAAAAACCAACTTGATAAAATACCGCACCACCGACTCTACCCAGTCATTGTTCACATAGCCCCAAATCTGTGCGGCATAACACAGAATTGAGCGACCGACTGCATTGAAAACCTTCATCTTTTCCTCGAATGAGATGTTTTGATGCGACATGAACTGCTTCCACATGGTTGCAATCGCCAGCTTAGCCACTGAACTCATATCTTGAAGGTGGGGGCTGAACGAGAGTGTAGGAGTCAATAACACCCCTAAATACCTAAATTTGTTTACCACGACGATACTTTTCCCTCCGTAATGCCACTTTTCTTTAGCGCTAGGCTTGCCACCATTCCTGAACACCATTATCTTTGACTTTGCTGGATTAAGTTCCAAACCCCACGTTGTACAGTAGTCCTCAAGTCTGTTCACCATCTTCTGCAACCCCATCACGCTTGACGCCAGTAAGATCACGTCATCAGCGTACGCCAATAGACGAACCTCACGATCTCCTACCCACATTCCCTCTCCCAAAAATTCATACAGGTCATTTGTGAATAGAGCGAACAAACTCGGCGACAACAGGCACCCCTGCTTCACTCCAGCGCAAGTTTGGAAATAGCCAGTAGTTGACGTTCCAACAAGTTTTACCGCTGATTCTGTGTGAGCATATAAATTACTTAATGCGCCAATAAATTTTGTAGAGACACCTTCCTTAGATAGCTTGTACCACAAGTACTCTCTGTTCACACGGTCAAAGACGTACGCAAAATCTATGAAGAAAGCGTACACTTTAGCGCGCTTTATCCGCAACTTAAGATGCACAAGGCTTGTCAGGTTGAATATGTTATCCACAGTTGAGTAATTTTTTCTAAAACCCGCTTGAAATTCGCTCAAAATATTCTCCTCCTCCATCCAAATTGTGAGCCTTTCCAACAGCAACCCTGCATACAATTTAGCTATCGCATTCATAAATGAAATTCCCCGGTAGTTGTTTACCTCGTTCCGCCTGCCCTTTTTGTACAGTGGGAAAATTATGGATCGCCCAAAACTTGAGGGCGCCGCCCTCGATCAAAGACATTGTTAAAAAATTCAATATCAGTTGTAAGCAGTCTTCCTCCATTCCTTTGAAAAATTCATATGGTATTTGGTCTGGTCCTGGTGCCTTGTTTTCCTTGGCCTTGTTCAGTACTCTTTTCAACTCCTCCATTCCAAATGATTTATCCAATTGATCAATATGAATCAAGGGTCGAGCATATGCCACTGTACCAATCTCTCTGCTGGGATTTAATAACGAACTAAAATGGTCGAACCACACTGAACCGTCAATGAGCGGGTCTACAACCAGCAATGTAAACACCTACTTATATATAATCCATGATTGTGAGGGCGGAGACAGTGCTGTCCGTCGGCGCTGCGACTTCCATGGGTCTACTGTGCCCGGTCGCCCTTGCCAGTAGAACGCTTGCGAGATCCCCACCTCCCTGTGGTAGCAGAGGACCCCGTCGGAGGCCATCTTTGAGTTGTCGAATGAGCTAGGAAATCCTTTACCAAAGATCTACAAACGTATTTGCATGCGTTCTGCCGGTACTCAGTTAGCCTCACGACATTGAATTTACCCCAGGGCTGCTGGATTTGATCCAACAACCTCGTAGCTTTAGCGTTGATTCTCAAGCCCCAGGGACCTACGCCTTAACGACCTATTATTATGTTAATCTAATAATTTGTATACCGAAGATATCTCCTCCACCACTAAAACACTGATTCGGGGTAACATATCAGGATGGGCAATACCGAGGAAACAATACACAATGGAACAATATTCGGGTGGTCCTGCTAGCCTAGCCACAAAAACATTAAAACTGAGTGCGTCTGAACGTTTCGATTTTCCAACTCGAGGTTTACTACTCGACTGGACGTTTCCCTTCATCCTGCCGGCATGCAGATGTGCACAAGTTGGCTTTCCTACTTCAGACTTAGGATTAAAGCGTACAGTTAATGACGGTGCAGAGGATGAGGATCGTTTTATACAAATGAACTGTTCGCCGCAAATGTACTTGCTGAAAACGTTTTTAACTACTGATTAGACTATTAAACTCTAAATTGACTCTCTCCCACCTATCTCTTCGGGGAATATCAAATAATGATCCGCTTTTCCACAAGAGCAAGTTTTACCTAGAATAATAAATCATTTTGGTGCAATCGCTACGTTTTCTGAACAATACACGCGTTTTAATGTGGATGCCTCATATATTTTGTATTATCTATGTTGTTTGTCTTTTCAGAAACTGAGCGTGAATCTTCAGGAAAAACTATCAAACGCAAAAAGATTATCACTAAAGGCACCGGTACGTAACCGATTGTTAATTTTACAGGTATCAGTTGCTCAATGTCAATTTCCCAAAAATGAGAACGGTTCAGTTCGCATGAGGCGATTGCTGATGAATGCGGTCCTTCAGTTATGATTACAGGAGACATCTAAGAGTCGACGTGGACTGAGACGAGTGATGTACCTGCCCATTTTCCACCACCCTGACTAAAGTTGAGTGTCAAGTCTTAGTGCTCTGTGTTATAGAGTTGGTAGTGGTTGAAGGTGTATGAAACTGTAGGTACAGAGACGGTGTAAAACTTAAGATACCTAGTTGCGACGAGTTACCTACCGTGTCACCCTTCATGTTGAGAAGATCCTCGGGACTAGAATTTTATTTAGAGGCGTTGAGTGCTCTGTAGTAAGGACCAAAAAAGTAAATAGGAATGCGCTTTATTGAATTAAGTTGATCGAGAAGTTGGAGTGTTGGCCTCTGACATGTTAGTCGAAGGAATCTTATGATGTTCCCTGCACTTATACTTTGCTTGTTTGGACTCTTTCAATACTGATCATGGTCCTCACGCTCTCCTCTGTAGAGCTCTTAAGACTACATTCGTAGTAAGTAACCAATTTCACGTGTTTTCCTGACGTTGTTCAAATCTAATAAACTCATTAAAAAAAAAAAAAAAAGACCAAGTGAGTATTGCATGCCAGAACATTATATTTATGTAGGTTCCTACGTACTTGATGTCCTGATTGAAGTGCCCCTTAATGTATTAAAGCTCATTTCCGACATATTCATGGTCATGAAGTAACTAAATAGTCTCGAATTCAGATTTTGAATTTGTTCCCTCTATGGAAAAATAGGTCGTTATAGAAATCTAATGAGACGCTGACGTCGAAAAAGGTAGAATTGAAAACTATACCTGGTGGTGAATTCCACATTCTGTATTATAGTTTAAAAAATAGAACGTTTTTTTTAAAACATGACTAGTGTGATTAGTTTTTTAACCTCTATTCGGCCTTATACTGTATACCGTATTTTCCGTTATGTTTTCGGAGCCAATTAAACGATCCAGAAATGACATTTTAGTCTATGGGCCTGCCTTATTAGGATTACAAATGGAAAGGAGCACGAAAATATTCGGAGCTTCCCACAAGAATAGGTTGGTGAGGGGGGGGGGGGGTATGTACACCAATTGGTCCCACGTAGTTGGTTAGGGTAGGTAAGTCATGAGTGTAACGTTTCAAGCCATCGTCCTTCATAGGTTTCGTATTTTTTCAAAAGAACTACTCCGTTCCTCAGATCCCTTTTTTTTCAATTTCTGAGTAGGAATCGAATGTTAAACTGTTGAATAATCCGTATATATTATTGTCCAATCATAAATGCTTCTGAATGTAGAAAATTAATATATATATCACCGTTTTAGAGTAAGTACTTCCTGGTGCATTCATTTTGCAGTAGGTTGATGTACTCTTATGGTACATTGATTATTATCTACTGTTATTGGTAATGTTACGAGGTTCACAAACACGCTACGACATTCCTCCACGTCATGCGAATTCCGATAAATCACATTACTCAAACCACTCACATCACCATCCAATCAATAGAATCCAGGCTTGGGATTAATTATTAAGTGATTTTCCCTATTGTCAACAATGTGGCTGTCGCAATTGAGGGTAGGTACGTACATTTGTTTGCGTTGACACCTACCTACCTTGGAGGAACCAATAATATTACGAAACTCTCAAAAGTAATCACAACTCACTGCTGGAGGGAGACCGATCCATCTTTTATATCTAGAATGTCAGGCATCCGACGATATAGTCAGATAATCGTGCTTATTGATTGAGTTTGCATTAGGTACTCGTGCCTGTGGTAAATTCTGTAATTGGGCGTCAACGTGTCGGTGGGGCATTACCAAGAATCCAAACGGTGAGTTGACTATTTGAAATTCTTAACGGATAATACCTACTAACATGAATATGTTGACGCTCTGTATCCAATCCCACACCTCCTCGCGGGTGAATCACATATTTTGATTAGTTACCACATCAGGGAGGAATAATTTGACCAGGGTGGTAAGAGGTGTTTGAATAAATCTTGAGTCATACCTAGGGCAGGCGATGCGAAAACCAATTATGATTATTTTATTTTATCTTTATCTTCCTGTGAGGTAAGTACCATTCTAACCTGCATGGGCTCCATTTTTTTTTTTATTTTAATTTTTGCCCACGAGATAATTTTGAGATATATCTACTCCAAAGTCAAATCGCGCTTGGCTTTGTTCCGTGATTGCTAATTTTTTTTTTTTTTTTATTATTATTTTTTAATTGACAATTTTTGAACGCATCTTTCTTCTACTATCCGTTCTAGATAAATCTTGTAGGATATGTAGCAATCAGACTTGTACAAGGTCGGTAAATATGTCTCAACGAAATCCATCGGAGGGGGACGGGATAGAAAAGGAGGAAGTGGTGCTCTTGAACCTGCAATCGACGCTCCAATCTGATCGGCTCAATTATTGCGAAATCTGTTGCAGCCTGAGCTCAGACATCTGAACATGGGCCGATGTAAATTAGAGCTTCTGTCGTACGCATGCTCGTCTCAAATAGGAGTCCGACTCCCCTCCCACCCTTCCGCGATCAAGCTACCATGTGTGAGGTTGGAGCTAGGAGACGAAAATTTCAGCTGCGTTCAAGTATATAATAGTTTGCACAAATGTCATCAATTTTAAATTTGCAAAGGTTGGAGTCGGCTGTGCGTTTCAGATTCTAGAATTTAATGAAAATTTGATCACTCAACCAATTTTAGCGTGTGTTTGCGCATAAAATAACAGGTTTTGAAGTTTTTTAAAAAATAACTCAGTTTACACTCCGTTTCCATTTCTCTAGGTGTATGTATATATATTTGCCATTAAAAAAAAAAATGATAGTATTACGCGGATAAACTAATTTAGGTCATTATTCCGCAAAATTGGGTCGAATCAAGGAACGGATAGCATCTTGTGAATCAGCGTTAAAAATAATCAACCAAAACGCTGCAAATTCTTTCACAGGGGTTGGTTATCCCTCGGACTAGGCGCATGGAGACTTATTCTAATCGATTCAGCGTTCAAAATTTAGTGGAAAATGATATCCCACACGCCTAGGTACCAGAAATCTCGGAAGTCCAATTCCGTAAGGTAGATAAATACCCATTTTGACCCGAAACCTCTTCCAGTGGGCGCCAATCGTTCCGGGGTTCGTCTCATTGGATTTAGCGTTCTAAATTTAGTCGTAAGTGATACCCCTCCTTGAAAAAACTCCGCAAAATGTATCATTTTCAAAGAAAAAATTGTGTCTTGTTAGTTCCCCAGTATGCAGTTTCAAACGTGATACTGAGGGTAGTAGACAAACCCTGTGCATTATCATTAGGTTTTTATATTTTTCAGTGTACTGCAAATGTAATAATTACTGAGATAATAGTATTTTAACAGCAGACATTGGCGTCTGGCCGACAGCCTACTGGCTTATTTTAAGACCAACCAGAGGGACCGATCTTCTTGCTTGCGTAACTCTTAATTGAGAAAAATAAAGTAACGTTACTTTTAAATTAACTTTTATAGACGACGAACGTCTGTTCCCAACGTTTGGGTCACTTTTCAGGGTGCAACTGACTTTCGTCAAAAGTGGATTTATTTTCCAGAGATGCGATGGATGTGGATCTTCAGCTCATTGATACTGACCGGGATAGGAGCTGATGTTTTGCCTTGGTACCATCAATCAGTAGTGTACCAATTGTATCCAAGATCCTTCCAAGACTCGGACGGTGATGGCATAGGCGATTTGAAAGGTTTGGGCTTTAAGATTACCCTGATTCCATCATCCATCCACGAGAGGCGCTTCATGATGAAAACTTATTTACAATTTTCGCTTCATGTGAATAGGAATTCTGCATCGAGTGGACTACCTTTCGACATTAGGAATTGATGCGGTATGGTTGAATCCAATTTACCCATCTCCAAACAAGGATTTCGGTTACGATATATCCGATTTCCGTGGCATCAATCCCGAATATGGAACGATGGAAGATTTTGTTCAACTTGTGGCAGCTCTCAAGAAAAAAGGTAACCTAATATGACGACGCAATTCTGCTTGGAAATGGAAATTCAAAATTTCTATGAGTCGTTCCTTTTGTTCATACTCTTATTAAAAATATTATACCCTCGATGCAAAAGATTGAACCATTGATGACGTCATTCCATGAATATTGCGTGCAGTTCATGATTTTCGCATAACTGTTAATAGGTATTCGCGTCGTGATGGACTTCGTTCCCAACCATTCTTCCGATCAACATGAATGGTTCAATAAATCAGCCAGTGGTGACAAAAAGTATAAAGATTATTATGTTTGGCAACCTCCGAAAATAATCAACAATAGAATGGTTCCGATTAACAACTGGGTGAGTATTAAAAGGTGTCTCCCCGATATACAAATCCGTATAAGTAGGTGTCCGCGTGTACTACTAATGAGATTTTGGGACCCATTTCCCGTTGGTCCCATGTTTCCTACACTATGTCGCGAGCGTAGCTGGAAACTGTTTCGCTCTTGATTTATTTGTTAGAAGAACGACATTCAGTCGCAGCTCTTTACTCTATTTAGTAACAGTGTTCTGTTAAACCTCTTAGACTGGAGCATTCGGAGGATCGATGTGGAAGTGGCATACTGGGCGGAACTTGACGTATCTCCATCAATTCGCAGAGGGACAGCCTGACCTCAATTATAGGTGTGAAGCCCTTGTTCAAGAGATGCTGGTAGGTACTCAGATCTCAAATTGGTAACTTCATCTTGTTTAAATAAATACCTAAAAGCCGAGTTAATTATTCCTTGTGTCGCTACACACCACAGGGCATCCTCGAATTTTGGTTGGAGAAGGGTATAGCGGGATTCAGGATGGACACAGTAACTACGCTGGTTGAGGATGACTCATGGGAGGATGAGCCTTACAATGGTAGGAATATACGATGTTACATCTATAAGTAGTTTAACATACCTACCTTTGTACGTAAGTGGGTATGTAACAATGCTCCCAAAATTCAATTAAGGAGCTCTTATTATTTCTTGCTCTCAGTAATCCTCCCTAGTATCCACTTTATTCGCTTTTTAAAATACATACCTACCTGTGCTTGAACAAAAGATAAAACACTACCCCAACCTCAGTATTTAATCCGTAAGTTCTACCTATTACTGTTTACTGCCCAATTTTCAACCCAAAGGTTGATCGTTGCACTAGGTATCGTTGTTCACTGTTCATACAGGTGGTGATCCAAATATGCCTGAATCCTATACCCACGACAAAACGACTGAGCAACCGTTGACTTATAAGATTCTTAGGAGGTTTAAACAAGTTCTCGAAAACTATTCCAACAGAACTAATACCGAGCCCAAGTGAGTTTTCTAGCTGCAATAGTTTTTAAATGGTCAAGAATGAAGGAACCACGAGAAGATTAGAGGATTGTGGAGGCGTTTTATTCCATTATTCATTTAGATTTGAGATATTGTACTTTTTTTTTTTACTTTTTGGTGATATTCGTACATGCACAGGATAATGATGACTGAGAGCTACTCGAACGACCCTCTGGTGCTGAGGAGATATTACGGTTCTCAAGATGCCCCTGTGACCACGTTTCCCTTCAATTTCCTCAGTATCATGAGGATGAAGCTGCTCAACAGTGCCAAAGACTGGGCTGATACACTCAACACATGGTACTATCCTGGATTGCACAACGACTCCGTTATGCCTGCGGGCTCATGGGCCCAACCAAATTTCGTCGTAAGTAACTCATTGAAAGAGGTGATTGGGCGGGGGCAGGAGCAGTTTTAAAAGCGGTGAGTTTCAAACTGTGTTTCCTACCTGACATTGGATTTTGAGGGGACCATCAAAGCTCACGTGAGGTAGATGGTGAAGTATTAAGATTAGCATAAAAAACTCTCAGGGGAGTTATCTTTAGAATAATGTTGTAATAACTAATTCCAATTTGTGGGTAAATGAAACTGGTCATAGAAGAATTCTTGTAGACCATGCAGATGAGTCGGGAGGATAACATAAATTTTATGCTGGAAGATGCAACACTGGTGGAGGTAGCAATATCCGTGTCAACGTTCTATCTTGATCTGAGGCGAGAGATACAAGAGAACTGCGAGGCCTTTAGGACTTGAAGCTAATGTCTACTTGCATTTCTGGACTTATCGGATAAAAAGCTGAAAATCGTCCCAAAACGGTTAATTATTCAAACTGGAAAGTTTAATTTTGAGATCTACCTTGATTTTGAAAAAAAAAAAAAACTTATGTAAATAATTAATCAAAAGAATATATCAAAATACCAATGTTTACCCGAAGCCCATCTCAATCAATTCAGCCTCCGTGATTTAGGCGAATGTGATGCCCCACACGCGAAGGTCCTCGGGAATCCATTTTCCGAATCGGTATCCATTTTCACCCAGACGACTTTACGAGCTTGATTCATAATAAAACATGCAGTTGATGTTTCATTTCACAAGATTATTGCAGGGGAGATTATAGGCGCATTCTTCTCCATTTGAATCATATCCACCGAAACTTTGTAATTGAAGGGACGTCTGTAATGATAAACAGAACAGATGGATCCGTTTCCTTACTTCTTGCTGATTTTCTGATAATGTTTTCAAAAACGTATTTCGTACCCTCAGCATCGGTTTAATTAATATGATTTCACGTAGTTGGGGAACCACGATCAGCATAGGGTTGCCTCCAGATTCAACCCAGAATTTACCGACATCCTCAACATGATCCTCCTAACACTAAAAGGGACGGCGTTAGTGTACAATGGCGATGAACTGGGGTTGGTTGACTCAGGGGTAAGTGTATTTAAAAAATTTTTTTTTTTTTGATTATTGAAGTCGGCTTATTTTTCTATAATATAATATTAATTCTACACATCATGCACTAGAGCTAAAGTTACAAACCTGGCATGTGAAAATGTTTCTACAGGTAAGGAGAGATCAAGGACAAGATATTCAAGGGCTCCGAGCCCCACCTGGTCAGTTTTATCAAAAAAGTCGGGATCCTCAGAGAGCCCCTATGCCTTGGGATGGTACCCAAAACGGAGGTTAGTAATTTTTTCACCTCCAACCTATCTGTAGGGTATTATCATCGCTCTCTAGATGTATTTGATAAATGAAATGTACGCTTCTATGCAGGGTGAGTTATACCTGTAGTGCGAGACAAGATTGATCCCTGCTTCCCCCGCCGTCTGGTATACGTTTTGAGGTACTCTTTACCTAGAGTAATTTGACTTTTGCGGGTTTTCAGGGTTCACTACTGGGAAACCTTGGCTTCCTCTTTCTGGAGGATACGTCTTAAATAATGTGGAATCACAACAAAATGCAAACATTTCCCACCTAAAAGTCTTCAAGGCATTGACTCAGCTGAGAAAAAACTATCAGACACTCGTTGAAGGCACCAATGAGATAATAAATATAAGAAATTGCCTCATTATATTCAGGTAACTTCGACTAGCTCAGTACATTCTATGATAAGACATATAAGTGCTGAAGTTGAGAGTGATTTTTATGCTTATAATGCAAACTCATGAGCAGCATGAGCCATACTGGTTTTTGGTATCTGATCGTTTCACCACATCGTGGGGTACATTTTTTTCAGGACTCTCGAAGATCAACCTACCATAGTCACCATAGTAAATTTTAGCGATGCTGTGGAAGATGTCGATCTGTTACGCGTTCGTCCTTCCCTTCCAAGGCTACTAAACGTGCTGGTCAAGAGTATGAACTATGAATCAAAGAATATGTACGTTGAACAATCCTTTATGTTGGTGCATTCCGACTTCTGCTGAGGAATGGGGTCATAAGTTCCTTGTTTGAGTTTATCCCAAGGACACCAAGATTCTTGTCGAATACAATGTAATAGGTATTCCCATTTTGAGAGCATTACAAATAACTAGCTAAAAACAGGTATTCATGACTCCGAGTACTTATCATGAGTCAAAATTCACCAATAGCTTTCCTAACGGAATATGATCTTTCATGATAAATTACACCCAACGTTGTTTTTTCAGGACAGTCCTGTCATCGGCAATGCGGATTCCACCGCTAGGAGGGCTTGTGTTGGCTTCATACTAAGAAAGCCAACCCAGCAGTTTTGGCGAGATGAACGAATTTTGCATCACCTATGGACAGTAATATTTAAAACTTCTATTTAACTCGGAGAAATAAACTTATGTCTTACAGATGGATCCTCCCATCTATGGTAAAACATCCCTAAAAGGCACTAAGGCCTTATATTTCTTCTGTTCCTAACAACAATTTCACGATAAATGATCATGAATTAACCCTTGACTCCTTTCTAACTAGTGTTCAACTTGATTTCTTAGACAGAGTGGATTAAAAAAGTAGGGTTCGAAGAACACTGGCAATATTTTGAACAGCTGGTGACGTATATATATTATATTGTATTATATAAAGGTTCTTTTGCAGTTTTTGAATTACTTCAACAGCATCCCTCAAGAAAGTTATAAAAAAAAGTAGTTTGAACAACGTCCGGATAGATAATTTGAACAGCGCTTGTCGTAAGGCCATTGCAACGCACATCATAGCTTCTCTGACTCAATAAAATTACAATTTGACGAATTTGATGCTCATCTCCTTGTCAGGCATTATCAAGATCGACTTGTTATTATTCACGGTGGGAATAGAGTGGTCGTCTGTTCCGGGGACTATCTGGAAATTTTTAACCAAATGGGCGATTCCGGTCTTGATCTGTGTCTTTGCAAACCGCTGGCCTGTGGAGAGGAAGATTCCCGGCGGACATGAATTATCTGTAATTTGGACGAAATGGGGGGAAAATTCTCAGTTCTACGAGTTTTTTCTCGATCATGGAATCTTACCAAAACATGCTCTGGGTCCAATGCCAAAAGTCAAATACGCCGGGTGGTTGGGCTGCTCAACAAATCTCTGTGGATCGAATTTGAGAGGGTCAGGGAAATTGTCAGGATCTCGATGAATGGCGTAGACCGGAATTTCGACGCAGTCGCCCACGTTGAACTCGTACGGTTTATTCTTGATGGTGAGCGTCGTTGCTTCGTTGCAGACTCTCCTCAAGACGGTACCAGCTGGATAAAGCCTTGTGGTTTCTACGATACAATTTAGAAGAGCAAGTCAAAGTGTCAGAATGTGAGAAGAGCTAAAAAATGTTTGGGTCAACTTTTTAAGTGGGTGTTGGTGGTTAGATTACGAGCTTCAATCGAAATTGATCCGGTTGGCAGGAATTGTTGCTCCTTACCACGATCTACATAACTTATTACATATTGGTACGATCAATGTCGAATTTGGGAAATCATAAAACCCACAATCAGTATAGGTGAGTACCTACGTAAGTAGCCAAGCATTATCGAACGCCCATCATTGAACAAAAATGAATTAAACGGCCGGTTCTCTGAGAGTTAGCTTACCTTGAAAAACAGCTTCCATGTAGGGGAGAGTATGAATAGTTTCGAAATCAAGTTTTTCGACACTTTCCACTTCTCTCCGTAACTTTACCTGGGCTTCTGGATGAATCGCTAACATGAACAAAATGAATGACATTTCTGTAGCAGATGTTATGTACCCGTCTATAAAAAACGTGAACGCTTGTCCTGCGACATCTTCAATTGTTGTTTCTGGAAAGAAACGATAAAATAATAAACTTCTTAACTAATGAATTTGTATATAGATAAATATTGTTTAATTAGATAAGTTAGTTGTGTTTTCTTATCATTCTGAGCTAATGAGAAATCTGATAATCTGGGTACCTGGCGTCATGTCTGATATTACGTTCTGGAGGAAATCCGCTCGGTATACATTATTTTTCAGCCGGTGTTCGACCAGTTCTTTCACGATGCCTACGATATAATGGTAACCAGATCTTTCAAGAAGGCTACCGGGGAAAAACAATTAGGGTGGATTTGTCGAATTTCGAATATAGCTATTTTGTCGGATGCATAGAATTACCTTATTTTGAAAAGGTTGATCAAAGAAGGGAAAATTTGCCAAATCATTAATCTCCACGAATTTTTTAGTAAGTTGTTTGAATGGTATCGGAAATCAGAATCCTCTCCAGCGTGGCTTCGAGTTTTCAAACCGAAAACGCATGAACTGACCACGTCGGTTGTAAACCTCGAACAGAAGTCAAGAGCCTGGAGAATAGAGTTTCATCAGACGATTGATGTTCCAAATTTTCTCACTAAAAATCCATTCCTCGAAAGTCGTGCAAATCAATCCAAAATTTTGTTCTCATGCCTTTGCATAGGTACACTGATTTTGAAAGAACGAACAAATATTGTAAATGAGCAGGTTTTCTATCAGACATCCCCTTGCTTCTATCACGCAGGAAATAATTTACTGGTACTCAATGTTGATCGAGAAAACTTACGTACATCAAATTTCTTATCCAAATTCTTGTTCACGTGATCAACGACTTCATCTTTAACCTCCTCAACGAATCCGAAAAGTATCTTAAGTTTGTTGGCAGTGTGGTTGTGAGTGTGCAGCTTTCGTTGAATTCTCCAACTGATGAAAAAATCAATCGCTTTCATATCAGTGAGTACGCGTCTTGTCTGCTTTTGTTATGGTTAAGTGCTCACCCAAAGCCAGACAAGTCATTGTACTATTTTCCAAAATATTTTCCGGCTGCTATTAATAAAATTGAATAAATGCCAGTTAATTGAAATAATATAGGTTCCCAAACTAAAGCTCTATCAAACCAATAGACGTCGGAAGCCGTTCTTATGGTGGGTACCTTACCATGAAGAATAAGCAGAAACTCTCTATAAACCATCATCGTCAAGTAGGTAGGTGAGAAAAATACAAGAAAATTATTAACCCCACTGTTAAAATATAAAAGTATGCATTTTTCAACCAGGTGCCGTGGTTTTGAAAAGATGAATCCTTTGTGAAAAAATGATCATTAACATGATATAGGTGGGTGCACATTCCAGTCCAGCCGAATTCTTGTTTACAGCTCTTATCTATTTTATTGTCTGAGTAAAAACTATATTGATTTCTTTCTAGACTGGTATTATAATAATTTGGGGGTTGAAATTACAAACCGATCGAGGCATCAGCGGTGGCGCGGATGACGATTGTTGTAGAGCCTTTTGGGCCAAAACTACGAAATAACGTTGTTTATTGATTCACATAGCAGGTTAAGCAGTTATTCATGTTTTCATGACGCAGTTGTATGAGATCCGTCCGTGTTTTGACCTTATCCTTCAGGAATTCTACATTTTTATGCCACACTTAACACTGTTCAGCCGAGCCATGGGTTGAGCCAATAAAGATAAGAATGAAGAATGAAAACGTAAAATTAAGGACATCATTCGATTGAACAATCAATGTCAGTGTTCCTGTGACCTACAGCGTTCATTCTGCAGACATTTTATTCCTGAGATCCTAGAATTTCCTTTTGAAACATACGATTTTTTTATATGTACGAATTGTTCTCCCTTTTTTTGGTTGGTTATTCCTTGAATAATCAATCTATGTTTTCATGTAAAACGTCAATCTCTCAGATCCGGCCCGGATTGATGGTAGAAAATTTTCTAAAAATCTGAAATTTGGGTCAGGGGTTCGATCCAGACTTTGGTTGGTCCTCAAAAGTTTTCAGCCCGATCGGACCAAATTCGAGCGGGTTAGGGGTCAAAATGTGTACTTTGAAAAATGGATTTCTGAGATTTTTGGCGATCTAGGCGTGTGGGTTATTGTTTTCCTCTAAATTTTGGACTATGAATCCAATAAAATAGATCCCAGTACGATTGGCACCCACTGGAAGAGGTTATGGGTCAAAATGGGTACCTATCTAACCATTTTGAATATGTATTTTCCTGATTTCTTGTACCTAGGCGTGTTTGGTACCATTTTCTATTAAATTTTGGGCGCTGAATCCAATGTGACAAGTCCCGGAGTTTTATTATTAGGTATTCAAAAATTCGAATCTATTTACTACTCTCGAATCCTACCTGTTGAATGTCGTGATTTTGAGGGAGAATTTTTGTACGATTCCGATTCCTACTTCTTTAGTGTAAAATGCTTGTTGACTTACGCCTCAGCCTTTAAGAAAAATGGGTTCCGCCCGACTATGGGATCGGCCTCTTTGCTCACATCCATCCCGTTGTCTCTGAAGCAGTTGAATTTTGTAACCAGAATTTCCTTCACCAAATCGATATCCTTCACCATCAAGATTGGTTCGCGCAGTCGAAATGTACCTACTATCGGCTCACCAGGATAGTCTCTGAGAACATGAACAAACACCTTCCATACACTCGTAAAAAAGTATTTCTACAAGATTAATGGAATGTGCACTATTCAAATCAAATACTTGTAAATCTTCTCTCCCTCGACCGCGTAATTGATGTTTCCAATAGTAGAATCTTTTGCATTTCCAAAGAAAAGAGTCGGTTCGTTGAAGGGGACTCCTTTTTTCTTCCAGTGATTGTTATTCCATCGGAGCCACGTTACTATTGCCGTAAGGATTGCGATAAATATCCAGACACCATCCCAAATCATCGTTCTTCTGTTTCAACACGGTAATCAGAGACCATTTTTTAATATTTTTTTGGAATACCGATGAAGTCACATTTTACAGATGATAATAGGAGACAGAGGGTGAATGGTTTTTCATGGATCGGTAGTTCGACAATTGTTCAGCTGTCTTTGCTCATATAAAAGAAAAAGGGAGGAAAAAAGAAAACAAAAACCAATTGTTGGATGAAGACGTTTGTTGCATGGCAAATGGAGGGAAAGTAAACAGTAAAAACTGTATTACTGAAGTTTTGGTGGGAATGAGAAAGAACTGTCTACTATATAATACATAGTAGATTATATATTATAATACTATATTATATATATTTAACGTTTTTACTTTACCTGGTGGAAGTAGAGTGTTTTTCTATCGAATGACTGAACTCTCCAATTCTCGACCGACAAACTGGGTGAGGTTCGGCACTACAACTGAGTGTGATGAACCGCAGTTGTGAGTCCCCCTCGTTGTCAGCTCACACTATAATGTCCTTGATATTCTCGTAACGCCAAAACATTATATTGGGAAGGCCGGGGGCTTTTTGTCGTTCGGAGTGATCCAAGAGTTCTTCTCATTGCCTCTCGACAATTACATAAAACCAAACGATTGTTTCCACACTTTGAAAAAAACATTTTTTGTTTTTACTTTTATTTTTTCGCAGGTTTTTCCATATAACTAATAACTAAACTACTACTACTACCGGTTGATCAAACATTTGAAATAGAAAAAGAGGTCGATAGGGGGAATTTCATCATTTACATAACCAGCTTTTGGCAGATTTGACCAAGTTTTTCTAATATTATCGAATGAATTTAGAGGCGTCCGTTATCCGTTATCTGTTGAACGCTGTTCTTTCGTCCACCCAAAAGTGGTAAATTGTAGGGAAGTGATTGGGCTGAATTCGGACGGCCTACCTAAAATGTATGACCGAACTTATTTCCGGTTGCATTAGTCAAGTTTTTCTTCTTCCACAACGTTTCCGCTACTCCACACTCTCTATTCCAACATGAAAACGTAGCAATTTGTGGGTCACATGTTTCAATTCAATTATTATTAATTTTTTTCAAATCTTTTCATATTTCCATGTGCATTTTTTGGATTAATCGAGCATTCCGGGACCTTATCAGAAAAAAATACGAATGGTGTTATCATTGAATGTAGATCCTATCATCGCCAACAAATATTGGGAAATATTAAATTGGAGTAATAATTGTGTATTTTTAAACTACTCTCTAAGAGATGAAATGGGTAGGTAGGTAGATAAGTACATAGGTACTCAAATATCTCCTAATAGATATTAAATGTTTATTCGAGATAACTGTGCTCCCCCTCTCATCTGAGTACAAGTACCCAAGAGAATTATTCCTAAGAGGTTTGTGAAAATTAACAATCGCAGAGGGATTAGTCTGGAACCTGTACGCACGGAGTTTGTTGATTGTGATATCTGTTGTTAAACTGAGGGTAGTTGGCTGTTATAAGGTAAATATGATACTACGTACACTCGCATATTGAACGTCTTGGTAGAGAAAAAGAAAGTGTGTATCGGAGGTCGGATATAGGTATTGGTAATCAATGAACATATTCTGAATTATTTTACTACACTTCTCTAATAAATCTATTAACTAAAGGTATTAAAGTGCGATTTAACAAGATGTTTTTACAGATGTACGCTACGATTGGCCTGTTTGTGGCGATTGTCGTTGGTTGTGAATGTAAAATACTGAACGAGGATCACCCGAATAACAATCAGCTCTGGTATTCGAACGCTATTGTCTACCAACTGTATCCTCGCTCCTTTCAAGACACAAACGGTGATGGTGTAGGCGATTTGAAAGGTAAGGCGACACGGCACGTTGATACCGTTTTCCAGACTTAATAATAGTGATTTGTAATTAGTTCTAAGGAAATCATATTACATAGACTATACTAACTTATTACTTTCTTTCAACATTAGGGATCATCCAACACGTGGATTATTTATCGCAGCTTGGCATTGATGCAATATGGCTTAACCCCATCTACACGTCCCCCGGAAAAGATTTCGGTTATGACATATCCAATTTTACAGACATAGATAAGCAGTTTGGAAGTCTGAACGACTTCGACAATCTTGTTAAGGCGTTGAAAGCAAAGGGTGAGTGCCTCAGCTGAAGAGATTAATCAAGAGAGAGGAGAGAGAGAAGCTGTTTAAACATCAAAGTGTTGTTGTTCCCCTTCTGAATTTTTTTCTGACGTTAATTATCTATTCCGAAGGGATCCGAATAATTATGGACTTCGTTCCAAACCACACATCAGACGAACATCCGTGGTTTTTGAAATCAGTTAAAAACGAATCCCCGTACACAAATTACTACGTTTGGACGGGTGGGAAACAAGTAGATGGGCACCTGAGTCTGCCTAACAACTGGGTGAGTAAGCACAATAAATCCGAAATTTCCTTTTCGTTCATACTATAAACTAAATAGACCGTGAGGCGATAGAAGGAATTAGGTTAGTGAGAGGCCTGTCAATTCGTACCTGATGGATGAATTACGAATGAATGTGATCTAAGTGGAGGCAGCGGCGGAGGTCTTATCGGTCAAAATTTCTCGCTCTCGTGATTCAGGACGATATCTAATAAACTAGTAAGAGTCTTCATTGAAAAAAAAAAAAGCTTTCTGTAAATGTTATTAAGTGTAATTGTTATATGTACAGTAACTTGAAACGCCAGCATAATTACTCTTTTGCCATTTGTATGATCATACAGAGTCCTAAGCCTGGTTATACGGGAAGGATAATTCGCTCGCTACCCTAAGTCTCAATTTGGCTAAGTCTCAATTTGGCTAAATTAAGACTTCCTGATCTCTAGCGCGGTTTTTCCCTGCCACCCCGTACGTACCCCTCTCTGGCTCTCATTTCCGTGCGGCGGTCACTCGTCAATTTTAACATGGAACCATGTTTTAGCCATGACCTAACTACCAAAAACCGTTCGCCGAGAAGGTGACGCCGGAAGGGAACGCCAGAAGGGTGACGCGGGAGTGTCACACGGCCCTCTGGGCCTCGCCAGGGGACCGTACCTACTTCCTTGTAAGGTAGTAATGAGTCATCAGAAAATACCTACCTACTCCTATGAAATTCTGCGAGATCCGGAGTCCTCATTTACAGTTAGTCTTACTGCGGTCGTCCACCCGCGATGTTGTGTCCTGGACCCGAGTGCCCCCCCCACAACGTCTTCAGGTATATGTCCTCTTCATTCTGTGAATACATCTGCGTCTGGAAGGAAGAAAACTGCTGCCGAACGTCAAAAAGAGTGTAGAGCACGTAAAACTGATGCCAACGAACCAGTTTCCAACAAAAATGGTGAGTCTAAACCTGTCAAAACAGCTGCTGAACGTCAAAAGGAATATAAATTACGTAAAGCCGCCGAAAAGTCGGTTTCTAATGGGAATGGTGAGTCGAAACCAGCCAAAACTGCAGCTGAACGTAAAAAGGAATGGAAATTACGTAAAGCAGCCGAAAAATCCGTTTCCAACAAAAATGGTGAGTCTAAACCTGTCAAAACTGCAGCTGACCGTCAAAAGGAATATAAATTACGTAAAGCGCCCGAAAAGTCGGTTTCCAACGAAAGCAGTGATTCTTCACCTGTCAAAACTGCTGCTGAACGAATGAAAGAAAACCGATTACGTAAAAAACTCGAAAAGTTGGCTTTGAAAAGGCCTCACGAAGGTGAGGAAAATGACGATGTACCCAACAAGTTATTGAAAACGATTTACGCGTTAGCCAACCACGAATTTGACCAACGTTTTACACAAAACCAAATAGGGCATATTTGCGATGTGTGTGACCGGATTTGGTTCAAACGAGATTTGAGCAAAGTTGGCCCCACGCGTTACGACATATTACGAGCCGAATTTCCCGACGAAGATGTTACGAGTTTTAAGCTTTGTGGTACTTGCAAGCAATCGATTTACCAATACAAAAGAATACCGAACTTATCACGAAGTAATGGCTTCGCATACCCCGACTTTCCGGACGATTTGCCGGCACTCGATTGTATAGCCGAACGTTTGATTTCTCCGAGGCTTCCCTTTATGCAAATTAGGCGTCTCAGATACGAGCACGGCAGTAAAAGCATTATTGGTCAAGTCGTGAACGTACCTGTCGACGTAAATAATATGGTTTCGCAACTACCTCGTCACCTGGATGACGATTATGCGTTCAACGTTCACATCCAGCGGATGTTAATTCACAAATCCTCTTACTTGAAGGGGCACGTCAAGAAGTCGACAATTAAACAGTGGTTGGCATATTTATTGAAAACGCCTTTGTACAGATTATACAAAATTACAGTCGACGAGTCTTTCTTCAATGACTCCTATGTACGCGAAAAAGGCGCGATCGAATTATTAACGAAACAGCACGATTACGACAGCGAATTGCTTCTTGCTCAGCAACAAACTCTCATGTGGAGCGAAGACAAGTACTTATGTATCGCGCCGGGACAAAATAAAATGCCGACCAGCATAATTTACGACGAGCACGCTGAAGAGTTGTCGTTTCCTGGGATCTACTTGGGCCATCCACGAACTTTCAAAGACGGCGTGAAAGCAACTCCTTTCAAAATGGCTACGAGCGAAATTCGGCGCCGATTTGTTATGATCCACTGTAACCCGTCTTTTTCACGTAACGGGCTAGGGATCCAAAAATAGACCTAGGCGAATAATTAGTGGGAGATTAAAGACTTTCACTTACCGTCCGGAATGTCTGCAATGGTCGGTCATGGACGCCAAGTACACCTGAATTTACCAAGCTCTGAGGAATGGGGTTTCGTGATTGAAAAGACAAGGGTTCAATATTGACTTATAATAAACGCAATTGACAGAAATATAAAATACGGAATGTCTCGGCCGAGAAGGATATTGACTATTACGTAATCTAATTATTGAGTAGGCAGAAGTGAAGGGCTGAGGGCCAAATGAATTTACGAGGTAGCTGAAGGCTCAAATGTTTGGTTTGAATAACGGTAAAGTGGAAGTGATTTGTTAATGTCCTCCCCTAATTCCTTTTACTTTTCCTAACGCACGACAGACAAAATACTAAATAATACGGCTACAATGTACAACTCTATGATCAGCTTTCTGGTGACTAAACGTCAGGGCTTGGGCCAGATTTAGAGATTCGACTTTCGAAAAGCGAGGGTACGAAACAGAGTTATTTCGCCACTTACGTGTACCAACTCCTTTGGATGGAGACAACAGGGTGATGTTCTCTTCGCTGCTCGGCTTCGGTCAGGGGAACGCCGTCCAGGCCGGAGGAGGCGAGACTCTTTCCGACGGAGGTCCGACGACTGGCGGTGCGTGGGAAACCTGGACTATTGGCCGTCGAATCGGGCGCGAACGGATCAACACTCGGGTCCGACGGGGGATTTTCAGTTCGTATAAGGGCCCACTGTTACGGGAGAGGAATTGGCTGATCTCCCAATTCCCGAGTTCTCACCCTGAAGGAACCACGATACACTTGTTCCCTCAGGTCACTTTCACAACACCGGCTTCACAAGGGGTTGATTTGCTTCGCGTCGGTTGTTCCGCTTCGATGTTCCGCTTCACTTCACTTCGTTCCGCCTCGTCCTCACGAGATTATGGCGAACGGAGATCCCAACTTTCCTTCACTTGAGTTCGTACACGACTGATTGATGTTCCGCCTCGGTTGTTCCGCCCCGAAACAGGTTGTTCCGCCCCGCCCCTGCCTCGCCTCGTCCTCTCGAGATTATGGCGAGCAGGGGGGGCCAACCTCGTTTCACTTGAGTTCGTACACGACCGATCGATGTTCCGCCCCGAAACAGGTTGTTCCGCCCCGCCCCTGCCTCGCCTCGTCCTCTCGAGATTATGGCGAGCAGGGGGGGCCAACCTCGTTTCACTTGAGTTCGTACACGACTGATCGCCCAGCCTTTCCCCAGCCCACTCGTCAAGTCGCCTTCCCCTCCTCCTACTCCCGGGTGCCTCTCGTCCGACCAATCCGATGAGGTCACGCCTTTCGCCCAGCTGGGTCAGGCGCTTGGAGGGGAGAGGGCCCGATCCGTACCCCGCCGCCGAAGTTTCTTGACGGGGCGCTTGGAATCTGCCGCCCCGTTACACCACTTGGCTCAGGTTCAACAAAGGAGCTTCGTCAATGTCTGCAAGGGCGTTCATGGCTGCTAGAGAATCCATAGTATGAGAGCTCGGGAATGACAATGCAGCAGTAGAGTCTTGGTTATCTTATTATGGTTATATTATAAACATGGGTCCATGTTTATCGGATTTTAGCCGTAGGCTCTAAGCGGAAAGCAGACGGGGGTCCAGGGGGCTTGCCCCCTGGCGAGGCCCAGAGGGCCGAGTTTTTGCTCATTAGCATTCCAGCTATTTTCTGGTATATGTAAGTACCTACTTACAAGGTAGGAGGTACTCGTACTTGAGGAATTACTATCCCCAGCAGATTTTTTCTACTCTATACTTCTACTTTCTCCATATAATAACCTCACTTTCTTCTGCGGAAGATTTTGCATTCGACCATTCTAATGCTTGAACTGATTCATGATATATGAAATAAGAATTGAGTAATTTTTAGGAAAGGGTTCAAATAAATGACTAAGATTTATAGATTCTTGTACAGTAATTGGCAAAACAGATATTTATCGAATGAATGGGTTTAACCTTTAAACTATAATGTTTTACCTATGAGGGAGACAAAATTGTCCTGGCCATTTTCCGCTTTTATACGTTTCAAAATTCTCCGAAATGAACCTACCTGTAACCTTATATGACTGGCTTCATTATTGTAACGACCAGACGGCGATGTTTGGAGGCTCAATGTGGACCTACAGGAAGGAAAGGAGCCAATACTACCTGCACCAATTCTTGGAACAACAGCCGGACTTGGATTATAGAAATCCAGTAGTTCAAGAGGAAATGGACGTGAGTTAATTACGGCTATAGTAGTATTTACAGGATAACTGCTTGAGTCGTGGTCTTGAAACTAATCTTTTTTCATTCATGTTTTTATCACCAATATGTTCATTAGATTGATGAAAGAAAATGATGTACGTGTGGGGGCTTTGTTTAGTGATTATAGTCAACCGTTCAGGCTCATTTTTAACTGCTAAAGAACCGAACATTTTTTACTTTACCTCGAGGAAGGGAAGTTATGGTCATCTTGCCAACATAAATTAAAGAGTAAAAAGAAGAACCAGACCGAAACAGTCTTGAAGATACATATTTATATACTAACCTGAAATTACGAAGACATTTCATACGTATAGTATATTAAGTCTATCTCAATACCAGAGATGAAATACATTCTCTATATACAAAGGTATTGCTTCATGACGTTTCAGAACGTACTAAGGTTTTGGATGGATCGGGGTGTAGATGGATTCCGAATGGACGCCGTGTCCTCTCTTGTGGAAAATCGGAGCCTTCAGGACGAGCCGTTCATTGGACCGGATCCAAATAATTACGGGGAGTATAATCATACGATGACTATAGAACAGCCGGAGACATTCGATGTCCTTCAGCATTTCATGAAAGTTCTCAACGATTACTCGAGCCAACATGGGATTGAACCTAAGTGAGTCGAAAGCAAATTGAGATGCTACATCGGCATGGGGGACATTGATTGTGACATTTTTCTTGCTGGTACTTTTCTTTCACACTATTGATTCCTTGAATACGTGAGTTCTTTTGGGCTTTGATAACCGGGGTGGTGAGCTGCTACCATCAATGAGTGTCTCATCGTGTTAAAACTAATGTAATAATAAATAAGTTTTATTATCATCAAATTCTTCATCTTTTCCATCAGGTTGGTGATGACTGAAAACTACAACAAAAACTATGACATTATCAGAAAGTATTTCGGAACTGAGGACAAGCCAAGGTCCACATTTCCGATCAACATGTTTTGGATCATGTTCAATTCGATTGGGAGCAATGCTAGCCAATGGGCCGAGACGATCGATGACTGGAATAAAAAAGCGATGCCGAACGGGAATTGGGCGACAGCTAACTGGGTGGTAAGCCTAATAAGAAATGCGACCGCGAATTACTAGGTGAATTATTGCATCTTTATTCACGTTGAGCTCTCGACACCGTACAAATTGGCAACTCCCTCTGTGGACCAAGTTTGAAGCAGTGTGGAAGCTAGAAAAATGTGTCTGTGCTAGTGAGTTATGAGAATACCTACCGTAACAATAGAAACTAAGTTAACAGCCCTCATCAAGCAATGAACCCCATTTCATCACATCGACTACCACAGTACCTTAGGTAAATTTGAATCTCCGAAGCTCCTCATTGGTACAGGCTCCTACCCCGGTCCAGAATGGGGTATATATGAGCAAAGTATCTTCACAAAAATCATCTGCTATAACAGAATATACGATTAGAAAATAAATGGGCCTTATTCTCAAATCAGCGATTATGAGATGCAACCTTGATCCAACGAGAAGGTTATTATTTTTATAAATTTCCACTAAATCTTGGACGCTGAATTCAATGAAGTAGGTCCCAGAACGATTGGCACCCATCGGAAGAAGTTATGGGTAAAATTGGGTATATATTACCCATTTTGTATGTGTCAAGATTTCTGGTACCTAGGCGTGTGGGGTATCATTTTCCACTAAATTTTGGACCCTGAATCGATTGGAATGGGTCCGGGACCCGCCACACCCACTATTTCCAAGGAATAACCAACCCGTGTGTAATAATTTGCAGGGTTTTTTTTGATCTAGACACCATGAAACGTTCAGAAAAAAAAATTGAGCCGAATCGGAGAGCTTGACCATTTGCATGAAAACATAGGTTGATTATTCAAGGAATAACCAACCAAAACTGGTTTACTATATAGGTATTCCACATCCGTTTGTCTCTCGTTCCCCCAACATTGGCCCAACTATAACTATTCCAATTGATCATTCAGTTCAAATTAATTTATTGTTCTTTTATCGAATCAGCATATTAGCTAAATTTTTGGGCTAGGAAAAGTCTGAATGAAAAATGTGAATGAGAATGTCCTTTCGTTTACAGCTTGGTAACCACGATCAGCACAGGGTCTCCTCGCGATTCTCGCCCGAGCATACGGACCTGTTGAATATGATGCAGTTGTCTCTCAAGGGTGTTGCTGTCGTTTACTATGGCGACGAAATGGGTCTGTTGGACAGTCTCGTGAGGAGGGACCAAACTGTGGATCCTCAAGGACTGCGTGCGAGTCCAGAGGACTTCTCATGGAGGAACAGGGACCCTGGTCGAGGTCCAATGCCGTGGACAGATGCAACAAACGGAAGTAAATTCCGTTTGGTAATTTGTTGGTGTAATTAAATGTCCCCCTTTTTTAAGCGCCTACTTGAAACATGTTTCTCTTAGATTTCACCACTGGGAATCCGTGGCTCCCGCTTGGCCCAGACTATTGGGTGAACAACGTAGCGCATCAGCTGGCCACGCCGAGGTCTCATTTGAACGTCTTCAGGAAAATGGCAAAGCTGAGGAAAAGCCCAACGCTCAGATCCGGAGACACGTTAGTCACATATGCCGGTCAAAGCCTAATTATTCAAAGGTAGCCACTTTTGAATTCTTGTCGCTTCACGGCTCATAAGAATTAAGATTTAGATTTCCCTAAAAGAGACTAAGAATGACAAGTTGTGTTTGTGAAAACTAGAATCGATGATCGAATTGATTTTCGCAACTCTAAGTTGACCCATAATCTTTATTAAAGCAACCAATCTTTTCAATAGGTCCTTAGCCAACAGTCCATCCATTGTAACGGTGTTAAATTTGGGGTTCTTGGCTGAGGATGTAAATTTGAAGGAAGCTGTGCCATCTTTGCCCGACAAGCTTAAGATTTTGGTATCAAGTATAAATTATCCGATGGCAGACGATTGGAAATCATCTGACAGGTGAGTCCTCAGTTGTTAATAATACTAAGTAGAACTGCATGCAAAATTTTCAATATTCTGTTACTTTTATTTTTAATGCATATAGTTAGGGTTAAACAATCAGAGTTGGACTACATTTAAGAAGAAATGGTTTTAATTATTCGCAAGCGGAGAAATGGATTCTATTATAAATCCTCACTCCTCTGCAAATTGGATTTGATGGATTATCGCAAGTATCTTCTGAATAAAATGTTGAAGTAATAATTAATTTACAGGATTGTATCATCAGGTCGTGTAACTCTGCCACCGATTTCCGGTGTCGTTCTTTCTACTTTCCTCAACGACGAGGTAACGCTGTAACATGTGTTTTTCATCAGTAAACAATATTGTGCGTTCTTGGAAGGACAGATTTTATAAAAATACCCCACACGAGTTTAACAAGTTCTCCTAGTCGGCATGTTTGTTGTGCATGGTAAAGCTTATGTTTTAGCGTTCCATCAGAAAATTACAAGAAATGAATGACGTACTTAAGTGGAGTTCTTTGAAGTCAAATAAATCGATTGTTTTGAAAATTGTATGAATTTAGTGGTCAGACCGTGCCCCGTGAGAAGTATCTTTATCCTTTGGTTGTATACTTTGCAAGAACTGGTAACATTTTTAGTGTAGTGGGTAGGCAGTTTATTGCCTACCTATTTGTTTTATAGGCGCACGACCTTCGGTTCATTTCAACAAATTTTGTTCGTAATTTGGGGGTCGATCGCCATTTCCATGGAAAGGGCGTTACAATAACGAACAATATCGAACACGTTATATTTATCGGATGACGAAATACATGGAATAATGCTGAATTATGTAACTCTAAACCTCAATGCTGCTTGATACTCGCTTGAAAATCAAGTTTATTTTATTTTTAATTTTGTATGTCCTTGCATATGTTTCCAATTCAAGAGATTGTCTGCTATCAGGACTCAGTTCTACTGTGAATGCCAGTAACACTTTAGCAATCACCAGTTTTAGGTCGAGAAGAGCAAACCGCATTCCTGTAAGTAAAGAAATCGTCGATGAGAATACTAAACAAGTAGTGCAGAAGACGAACTCAATTAATAGATTAATATAATGAATACTCTCTTGATATTGTACTTTGAAATAGTATAAATCTAAGCGAGGGTATGGAGAATTAATGAAAGATTTACGAAAACCCTCCACTGTCAAAAAAATGTCTAGCAGATGACTCAGGTAAGCACTTTTAACGTACCTATACATTTTCTGGGACCATCTCCGAACGGCACGTAGGGGAAATCAGGCAAACTTATCTTACGATCTGAGTCACTGAACCTCTGAGGCAGAAATTCATCAGGGTAAGGGAAGTAATATGGGTCACCGTGAAGAGATAGGACTGGTATGAGTACGTGTGTACCGGCTTCCACGGTCAGCGAGGTCCCAGTTACGGTGGTTGTCTTTGTACACACTCTCGGTATATATATGGCCGGGGGGTACATTCGTAGTGTTTCTGTGAGGAAAAACTTGCTGTATGATAAATGAGTTATGGCAATTTAAATGTGAGAAGCAAACACCATCATCCGCTCGTAATAAGTTTTAATTTTGGCATTTCATTTTAATTCGTTCCAAAGTGATACCTTTGACGACGTGGTCGAGGAATACCATTTTGGCGATGGATTGGTACGACAACGACCCATCGTGGTTCACAACGTTCTCAACTTCTGCTCGTACTTTATTGGCTATTTGCGGATTCTTGGCGAGTTCGAAGAGGGCTCCGCTCAGAGCAGTTGCAGTGGTTTCATAACCAGCCACAAGGAAGGAATACACTTGAGACAGGATTTTACTATTGTGCATGCCTAAAAAATTAGATTGGTTAGCATATCGAACTGAAAGACTGTATAGAGTTCGGTGTAGTTCATGATATGCCGAACCGTATCTACTGGGATCGCTGATCGCCTAATAAGAATATTATAAAAATGTGAGCTCAAGTGGAGGGATAATAATAATTGATACTAAAGTACGTCATAGGCCTTACTTCCATCGTCCATTTGCATCGCCCTTAGAATTTCCACAAAATCCGGGCGGGAGAAGCCGGTCTTTTCCCTGTGTTCAATGACTTCGTTGATGAAGTTCTCACAAAAACTAACGTGACCCTTGATGTTTCCGTCCAGTTTCAATAATTTGAAAAAAGTGGGGTACGTCAATCTGAGGCGGTCCTTTAAAAGCTTCCAGAAACCTGCTTCAAACGCAGCACCGGCCACTCGAATGACTTTGTCATTTGCGGAATCCGAATATTTCGTCTCTACTCCGAATGAACAAGATAGCATAACTGCCACTGTATGATGGCTACAGAGTTCATTTAATTTTAATGTTTTGCCAACATTCTCGTCAAGAAATTGTATAAATGACTCTACTTGTTCGTCTATTAAGGGATACATGTTTTTCAATTTACCAGATGAGAATGCTGGAGTTAATTTCGATCTCATGCTCTTCCACTTATCGCCGTTTAAAGCCAGTAGGTGTTGGCTCAAAACGTCACTTTCCTTTGAAACCGTGGGCTTCCGAGTCGAAGAAAAACAAGGAAAATCTTTATTTAAAATGGAGTTAATAACCACTGGACTGCGAATCATTAGGACTGGCGTTCGCCATTGAAAAAATCCAATGAAATCATGGTTTTCAGATCTTCGATAAATTTCCTCGATAAAATTTGTTGTCACAAGAAGCGAATGAAAGATTCCGTGGGTGAACAGGGGCGTTGGAGGAATACAGGGAATTCCTCTCTTCTTCCAATATAGACTGGACTCACGGTTCAATAAGTACAACAGTGAAAATATGACACACAGTGTAACGACTAAAATCCACATCTCGTTCAATTATTACCTACTCACGCCTAATTTAAAGTTGTCCCAACGCAACCTACAAAGGACTACTGGTTTGTTCAAACCATGCGGTTGATAAGCTCCTGTTCGAAGGTTGCACACATTTATCAGTCTGGCGTTATCTACCTAATTCATTCTTAGCGTAGCTACGTTCTTGCCGAAATGCTAAAAGAATAGCCAAGTAAACGAGGGAACACACAATTCTTAAAAGTCATGCGTGATGGTGCCACGTCCTTGGCTGTGAGGAGGAACGTTACGTAGATAAAATTTACTTAAACTGGCATTTATCTATCTGTACCGGTCATGACTGTATTTAGTAGGTACTTAAGCTGTTGATAAAAGAGATGTATCAGAACTTAAATTCTTGAATTATGAATATTGGGTTTGCTTGCTTCACTTCCCTGGTCATCCACTACACTACTACCTAGTGTTAGCCCCATGACCGAGGAGTTCAGCTGACAGCCCGTGAGTAGTCGCCGCCGGGGATTCGAGTCTGAGCTACCTACAGCGACTGCCGTATCGAGAAGTCTTCCTATTGAAGAGGATATCATCCGATACGACCCAATAGAGGAGGCGCAAGGTACACACCGGGAAATTTGGAGAGAAGAGTGTACCTATGAGCACACCACCACAAATACCCAAGGTATTTATACCGACATTTTAATACGGCGCCATGGGCGTCTAGCGCACGCTTTACAATGACGAGAATTATAACCCCATGTTGTAGTGCCTAGTTTACGGAGCGGAGATGTTCAAGCTTTGAGTTGTGCTGTTGGTTGAAAATATCACGCTAAAGGATAAGTAGTTCCTTGCTAAAGAAATTTTTGAATCAAGCGGGGTTGCCTATTTAGGAATTGAAATATTCATCCTAAAATATTTGCGAGCTGCGTGCAACCAATGATGTAATGAAGATGGGTGCATCTCCTAATTTGATTCAAACTGGAGACCCATACTGATGATGCACTTAGAATTACTAAGCCAAAATAAATTCTGTGATCGTTATTTTGTGTCACTCGTCGAGATAATATCCGGACAAATAATTCGCCTCATAAAAAATGGTTTCGATGACCACAGGCACTACCGCGTTAGTTCGTTTTTAGAAAGGGAGGATTTTGTTTTGTTTGACGAGTGAATATGGGAAAATTCGTGGAATAGGGAAATAAAATATTCCAAAAATGTACACATGTGTACGCAAGTAGTTGATAAATTTGACAATTTATTTCGCGAATGAAAATACACTGTGTACACGCGTCCTTTGAATTGTCCCATGCTCAGTATCCCACACGAGTCGGAAGTTTGAATTTATTGCCGTTCTCGGTTGCCGAGTCAAATTTGTAATGCGCATTCAACCAGAGAACGAGTGAAGCTTTTAGAATGTCCAAAAATGGTATACCGCCGGAGTTGATGTTGGACATAGTTCTAAACATAAATCGAGTTTCCAGATAATCTCAAAAACCCTGGGCTAGAAGCAAAATTAGATGATACATAAATAAACTAAATACTCGAGTATCGAAGGAGGTTCGTTTTCTCTCTTAGCTTACCTCACCCTTGATGTATATTCTTGCCCAGGATGGTACCTTAGTCGATGAATAAAGTACTACCCAAGATGTCGAGTTATCTTAAGATGTAAAAATCTGTGAAGCCACCAAGCTTTTGAATAAGCCTGGCATAAATTAGCTGCGTAGTGGGAACCTTTGAAGGAAATCAGCAAGCACAACGTTGATAGAAGCTGACTTGTGACCAGGGATGGATGTAGTTAACCATGGGACTCATTCACTCCCTGTTTGCAAGTTTATGAGCATTTCCGCCCCGCGTAGAAGGCTAGCGAGAGGAGATACCAGTGCAGGTTGCGACCCCTGGTATATCCAGCCAGCCACTTAGATGTTTGATGAGAGCATCTATTATGCTCCTTGCCACGAAAAATTGAGTAGATGTTAAAATTGAATCTCGCATTTGAGATACCCATGTACCGTGCTCCCTATTTTGTTTATGATTGGCGTTCAATAAAACTAAAAGAGTATGATATTCGAATTCAAACGTTTAGAAGTGTTTGAAATGTGCAAAAATTAAGTACCCCATTAGCTAAAAGGTAATAATAATGGAACTAACTTATAATATCATTATTCTGGTCAATTTGATGGACCCAGTGAGAAAAATGGAGGGTGGGATTCTTGATTCTCCCGAAGCTGGTTATTTACTATATAGCGTAAATATCCCCTCCTAAATGTGGCAAGTGTGGGAATAGGGGGTTTTTCGATGCTCCCCCGTACCCGAAGAGTAAGAGAGTCGATGGTGTGTCAATTAGCAGTTATTGTCTGGCCAGACCACATAGAGAGAGAAAAAGCTGCTGCTAGTCACACATAAATAGTAAATTCGATGTTTTGGGAAATTGAAAATGCACATAAAATAATCATACAAACTTGAATAGAATTATTTTTGACAATTGAGAAGAGTCTCTAAAGCCAATCGAATGACACATATAATTTGAATATGATGTTGAGTAGTACTGATGACAATTGATGATATTCCTGTGTATGTATAATCTTTGTGAATTTCATTACAGAGTATACCTAAGCATGAGCCACTAGCCGATGTCAAATAATTATTTATTTATGTGGTGGACTAAATTCGATGTTGCTTTTATACATATGCAGGTAGATATTTGGGAGTACTATTCGAGTGAAACAATAATCTCCGTGTGTGTCTACAGACAAGGAGAGAACATCAACAACGTAGATATGGATGATGATGACGAGATGGAGGAGCTCTTGTTGAGAGATTAAGAGCCCAGACCTGAGGGACTAGTTGAGTCAAGTCCATTTGGGGAAATAATTTTGAATGCTCAAGAGAGGCTGAGCGAGGTGGAGAAGACGATGGCGGCGATGCAAAAATCATTGGGCATGATTGCAGCTGCAATGGGGGTAAATACCCAGTCGACGTTTGGGACCCCTAACCTCCACACAAATCCTCCCAAAAGTATATCTCTGGCCAACAAGGTCAGATTTACGAAAATTGATTACCAGCTGACATATCAGTCATCCTTTGAGAGCTGGAAATCAAGGTTGATGACTGAAATTGAAAGCCATGGTTGTGGATTCACAGTTGAGGAGAATCCAGTCATACCCCCTGAGTTTTCAGCAGCAGGCGCGGCGATGCTCAAAAAGAAAGTATTGGCCCTAATTGTTCAGAGCATCGACGACGAGATGCATAGCCTGGTCCGTTCAGAAAAGGAGCCATTTCAAATGCTCAGGAAATTGGAAGCGACTTGCCAGCCTAAAAGTCGTCACTATAAATATGGAATATTGAATAAGTTGAATTCAATGAAATTTGATCCGAAGGCTGAAAAGCCAACCGCATTTGTTGCCAGGTTTGAAAGCTTGGTAAGCCAGCTGTCCAGATATGAGGAAGTTCCAAATGAGGACAGGGTGTACAACTTCCTGTTTGCCACCAAACACGTTGTACCAGAGCTGTTCACAGCTGAAATAGATCGCCCTGAACTATCGACGATTCAAGCGTTGCAGGAGCGATTTATTGAAATGGGACGACGTCAGGAGGAGGAAATTTGACGTGCTTCCCTTCCTGGCAATGCTCTCTGGACAGGGCAACAACGGAATGGCAACAAAACTCGGAATACCAATGGTCAATACCGAAGAAAAGTTGGCAAGCAACATCATCATAGAAATATGACACAACACCAAAATACGGGTGAAAAGGTCACCAGTAGAACTGTGTGCTTCAAGTGCAATTGTACTGGTCACAAAACGCCCATGTGTAGGACGTCTGGATGGTTCTGTTACACTTGCAGGGAGCTAACAAACCATCGAAGCAGAAATTGCCCATTGAAGAAGGGCAGCACTGAGTCCAGACAGCCAGCTCAACAGAGATTGTTGTCGTCGAGAAAGGGTAAGCCTAGGTCGAGTTCTAGGGACCCTGGACAACCCTCTCTGAGCAAAATGCCGTTGTCTGCAGCCAAACAATTGTTGGCTACTAAGGGGAGCGCCGACCTCCAGATAGTGGGCGACGACGATGACTATGATGATCCCCATAGAAAGGTCTGGGTATTGCACACCTTCTACGCCAACAACCAGTCCTCATCTGCCGAGGAACCTTCATCAGCTCTACTCGGCAAGACTGATGGTATGTACACAGGCTTTCTAACCATGATTCTGGACACTGGTGCTACAGACCACTTAATAAATCAGAGAAGTCTACTTTCCAACATTCGTAGACTACCAGTTCCTAAAAGAATTTCATGTGCAAATGGGGATACTGGAGCTGATTTAATTGTTGAGGAAATGGGAGAGGTGGTTATTGAGAATAATGGTTTATTTGGATGCCTAAAAGACGTCCTGTACACTCCTGCTCTGTGTACTAACTTGTTTGCACTTCGACGTGTCCTGACAGACAATGTTCAGGCAACATTCTCCAAAGACAAAGTCTGCATCTTAGATGTTTCCACCAATCGAGTGGTGAAGAAAGGGAAATTCGACGGTCGTTTTTGGCGACTGGAGTTTACACTTCCCCTAGTTGGAGCTGATTCCCACAAGCGTACAGCCATCTTGGCAGCTCTTGGCTTAGATGAGTCTGTTCAACGCAAACGCCCGTGTTTGGGACTAGTTGCTGACCAGAGTAGCGTCTGTGACACTTCTCTGGGGGGGAGGAATGATCAACTAGTAGTAGATCAACAGAGAGATCCAAGTGGGCACTGCAACAACGAAGAAGAAGAGCAACAGAGTGAGCCAACCGCAGGTGGAAGTGCGAGAGAGCCAAGCAGTAACCTGGAACTAGAGACACAGGCCATTTTGAGACCAGCTGATGTACCAGCTTCAAGGCCTAGCCCAGGCATGCTCTGGCACCTGAGATTGAATCATATCTCTAAAAATTACCTCATTCGAGTTCTGAGGGAGATGGGAATTACAAATGTCAAAGTTGGTGACGATGTATTAGACTGTTCAGCCTGCAAAATGGCTAAAGCAAAACGCCAACCTTGCACCCAGGAGAGAAGACGTTCGCAGGTCCCGTTTCAACGTTTATACTCAGACCTACAAGGCCCCATCAAACCATTGGCTTGGAGCACATGTTACAAGTACATTGTGACTTTCACTGATGATTTCTCCAGGTATGCATTTGCATATGGGCTCACGGATAAGACGCAAGTTCATCTTGCTCTATCACGATGTCTCGCGGAAATTCGCTTGATGTGTGGGGAGACAGCCAAGGTGATCGAGATTAGAACTGATGGAGGATGCGAGTATAAAACGACGATGATGCAGAAGAGGATGCATGATGAAGGGATTACACTCACAATATGTGAGCCTGCCACGCCACAACACAACGCACCCTCAGAGTGTTTAAATCTGGAACTGCAACAGAAAATCCGAGCCAACCTGATTTCAGCAGACATGTCAGTGTCATATTGGGGATTTGCAATGAACCATGTATTATTTGTGCATAATCGAGTGCCTAATGCATCAATTGGTTTCAAATCGCCCTATGAGGTGGCTCTGGGACAGAAACCAAACCTGACATTTGTGAAGAGGTTTGGATGTGAAGTTTACTACCTGGTTCCCACCCCTAAGGGAAAAATGCAACCTAGGAGCCAAAAAGGTTACCTTCTTGAATGTCAGCAAACTGGCTATCTGGTCTTAGATGCAATTACCAGAAAGCTAGTGAGATCCAAACATGTCGATTTTGTTGAAGCAAGAACATATGGTTCCAACCAAGCAGTTTTGAGACATTCAGAAAGGGGGGAGCCGTTCCAGGTAGCTGAGGAATATTCAGTAGGTGACGAGGGTGTTGGAGTTGGGGAAACAACACAAATACAAAACACCACTGATGAAAATTTAGAATATCCCGAATCACAAGTTCCACAAAGTGAACCAGAAGACTCGAGCCTACCTGAAAACGTTGAATTTCAGGAGATTATAGGCGATCAAGGTGACTGGGAGTTCTACGAAACAATGGAAGAAGGCGCATACCTGACAGAGGAAGGGGATCCTGAGAGCTACGCTGAAGCTATAAATTCGAAGGATTCTGCGCTGTGGAGAGGGGCAATAAATTCAGAATTTCAGTCCCTTGCAGAGAATGACACTTGGAAAATAATTCCAAAGTCTAGTCTTCCTCCTGACACAAAGATCTTTAATACAAAATGGGTCAATAAGAGGAAAGTCGAAGCCGATGGATCTGTTCGATACAAAAGCAGATTAGTCGTGAGAGGGTTTGCTGATAAAAATCAGTATGACTTGTCAGAGGTATACTCACCTGTGGCAAGGCTGAATGATGTCAGATTTGTTCTGGCAGTAGCCAACAAGTTGAATCTAGACTTACACCAGCTAGATGTTACTACAGCTTTTTTAAATGGGGTGGTTGAAAAGGATGTTTACATCAAAATACCCGAAGGATGGAATGAATTTATTCACTCCAAAGAAGATCTGTCAGTCAGCAGTGTGTGTAAGCTAGAGAAAGCCATTTATGGCCTAAAGGTCTCCCCGAAAAGGTGGCACATAAAATTCTCCGAAGTAATGGAGAAGCTGGGTTTCAAAATTTACCCCTTTCAAAGGTGCATTTTCGTTTGGAGACAAAAAGATAAGTTTGCTTTGCTAATCCTGTACGTTGACGACATCTTAATTGCTACAAATTCAGCAGCAAAAGGAGCTGAGCTCAAAAGGAGCCTGGCTCAAGAATTCAAGATCAAAGATCTTGGAGTTCCTAAGGTGTATCTGGGACTGGAGATATTGAGGCAGCGAAGCAACCAGAAGATGTTCATCCATCAAAGAAGTTTCACCGAGAAATTGCTGAAGAAATATAGTCTCAACTCAAATCAGGTGTCGAGATACCCAATGGTTCCTTTGCAGCCGAGGAAAACGGAAGAGAGCAGTATTGCTCCAAAAGTGCCGTACAGACAATTAGTAGGCTCACTTTTGTATCTGCAAAATGGAACAAGGCCTGATATAACATTTGCAACGAATCTGTTGTGTCGAAGACAGAGTTGTTACACATTAGAAGATTGGAACAAAGCAATGAGAGTCCTCGATTACCTGAGAGGTACCATCGATTATGGATTACTGTATACAGGGCGCACTGGAGAGATCGAGTGTTTTCCTGATGCGTCACTGGGTCTAAATGACTCAATGGGACTTTCAACATGTGGATACGCTATTAAATTATGGGGTGATTTAATTTCATGGCGATCCAAGAAGCTTACGCAAGTATCACTCTCCTCTGCAGAGAGTGAATAAATCTCGATGTCCATTGCGTGTAGAGAGCTAGCAGGCCTGCAGGAAATGTGCAAACAACTGCTTAGCTTGAACCTGACGCCTGTTGTATTCGAAGACAACAAAGCTGCCATGGCCTTAGCCAAGACAGACGAGTCGAAGGCGTTGAAACATGTGGTAAATCTACACTTGCACTTCGTTCGCCAACAGGTGAGAGAAGGCAAAGTCGATGTTGTGTGGATTGCCTCGAGTGAACAGTTAGGTGATATTTTCACAAAGCCGTTGACGGGGGCGCTGTTCGAGAAATTTAGAGATGTCCTAGTGACTTCTCTAGAGAAGGCTTAAATGCCTGAATACATCTGTGACAAATAACTATGTATTCGTCGATGTTGTTACGTAGAGGTCCAGATGAAGTTCCAATTGAAGGGAACATTTTCGCATTCTACAAGAAGGAGTACTACTATGGAAAATGAATAGTACTTAACAAAGGCAACACAAAAATGACTGTATAACTGGTGACAGGATTCATGGTTTGAAAGAACCTGGCGTTAAAACAAATGGGTGCTAGAGAAGTTAAGGAAGCGGCTCCACCTTAACCATCTCTTTAAAAACATTCCTGATTAGGAGCCTCTTTAACTACAGCGGTCGAAGTTCGTCTGTATTTAGTTTGATTTTGTTCTAAATTTTTCAATGGGTCGATTTCCATTTGTCAAAATTCACATCCTTGAGACACAGCGGCGAGTTGATGTTATTGGATTTTTAGTTCCTATTAAAATTCAAGAAGGGGGGAGTATCAGAATTTAAATTCTTGAATTATGAATATTGGGTTTGCTTGCTTCACTTCCCTGGTCATCCACTACACTACTACCTAGTGTTAACCCCATGACCGAGGAGTTCAGCTGACAGCCCGTGAGTAGTCGCCGGGGATTCGAGTCTGAGCTACCTACAGCGACTGCCGTATCGAGAAGTCTTCCTATTGAAGAGGATATCATCCGATACGACCCAATAGAGGAGGCGCACGGTACACACCGGGAAATTTGGAGAGAAGAGTGTACCTACGAGCACACCACCACAAATACCCAAGGTATAATACCGACATTTTAATAAGATGTGTGTCCACGTACTCGACGACGGAATAAAAAGGGTTGTTTGGAAGTGCTGTGGATCTCCATCTTTGAGTAAATGGGGGAATTGACAATTTTCACAAGTTTATAGGTACCCCTCAGGAAGATTCAAAATTATAAAACGCCCTTATATTTCTCTTTAAAAAAAAAAAAAAAAAACAAACAAAAAAAAAAAAAACAACTTGACAACGATTTGCAAAGCTACACTAGGCGCCATGGTAATTAAAATAGCAATAATGTGCATCATATTTTGAAAGTAAAAGATCGAGACTTAAATGATATTTTTGGTTTGTAAAAATCAAAAATGCAATTTGATATTTAGATAGTATAAGGATTGCTAATTCAAACATGGGATAATTATGACAGGTGATAAACTTTATAAATCAAATCTTCCATGTATTCATTCCTTATTACACCCACCCAAGTTTTGATTCAATGGTTATATTACAATGTTTTCCATCTAAATCCTTTTTCCAGGTCCCGGGCCAAACAAGTACGTTCTTCCTACTCTGACTGGTTTCAATAATCACGACCCGAGAAAAATCAGATCCCCAGCATACTCTGTGGGGTTTCGTGTCTATCCGGACAAGGAGAGCTCTGGTATTCCCGGGCCCAAATATAACCCAGGGCAGTATATTAGAACTGGAAGCTATGCGGGACCTCAAGCACTGCTGCTTTCTCGTCGTGACCAAATGATGAAATGTAAGCTCCTATTCCCTCAGAAGCCCTTACTGAGTTAAAAAATCTCCCTTATTCTGACGCTGCTCTAGTACTAGTGTGGTTTGGTTTAGGTTCATAATGGTATTTTATAAGAAGTACCTCATTTGCCACATAGCACTACCTTCTCGTTTCCATTTCTCAGCTAACCCCCGCAATTGATCATTGCTTGCAGTTCTTTTAGTGTCATGAGTTTGCGAAAATGAGAAACCATTCCTTATAATAGATTCTCCTCACCAAAACTTATGAGGTTTTGGTGAGAATATTCGCAAATTCAACTGTTCAAATTCCTACATTTACACACGTCTCATCATTTCGAATAGATATATATTTTTTTAATCTACAGTCAATGGAATACCAGCACCAGTGAATTACAATCCTCGGCCTGACCCATCTTTAAGCGTTCCACCATCAGCTGTTATTTTCACGCGTCATGAGCCCCCAAAACAACTAGGGGTTACTCCAGGGCCTAAATATGGGCTGAAGACTACTATAGGTGTAACGGGGCGGCAGATTCCAAGCGCCCCGTCAAGAAACTTCGGCGGCGGGGTACGGATCGACCCCTCTCCTCTCCAAGCGCCTGACTCAGCTGGGCGTGTCCTCATTGGATTGGTTGGGCAATGGGCGGCGCAAGACACCCAGGGAGGAGTAGAAGGGGAAGGCGACTTGACGAGCGGACTGGGAGAAGGAACATTCAGCAGTCGTGTCCGAACTCAAGTGAAGGAAAGTTGGGATCTCCGAAACGAGGTTGGCCCCCCCTGCTCGCGAGGACGAGGCGAGGCAGGGGCGGGGCGGAACAACCTGTTTCGGGGCGGAACAACCTGTTCCGGGGCGGAACAACCTGTTTCGGGGCGGAACGAAGTGAAGTGAACCGGGACATCGAAGCGAAGTGAACCGGGACATCGACGCGAAGTGAACCGGGACATCGACGCGAAGTGAACCGGAACATCGAAGCGGAACACCCGACGCGTAGCAAGTCAACCCCTTGTGACCCGGTGTTGTGAAAGTGACCTGAAGGAACGAGTGTATCGTGGTTCCTTCAGGGTGAGAACTCGGGAATTGGGAGATCAGCCAATTCCTATCCCGTAACAGTGGACCCTTATACGAACTGAAAATCCCCCGTCGAACCCGAGTGTTGATTCGTTCGCGCCCGATTCGACGGCCAATAGTCCAGGTTTTCCACGCACCGCCAGTCGTCGGACCTCCGTCGGAAAGAGCCTCGCCTCCTCCGGCCTGGACGGCGTTCCCCTGACCGTAGCCGAGCAGCGAAGAGAACATCACCCTGTTGTCTCCATCCGAAGGAGTTGATACACGTAAGTGGCGAAATACCTCTATCTCGTGAAGAGAACATCACCCTGTTGTCTCCATCCGAAGGAGTTGATGCACGTAAGTGGCGAAATAACTCTGTCTCGTACCCTCGCAACGCGAAAGTCAAATCTTTAAATCTGGCCCAAGCCCTGACGTGTAGTCACCAGAAAGCTGATCAGAGAATTGTACGTTGTAACCGTAGTATTTGGTATTTTGTCTGTCATGGGAAAAGTAACAGGAATTAGGGGAGGACATTAGCAAATCCCTTTCATTTTGCCGTTATTCAAATCAAACACTCCTGAGCCTTCAGCTACCTCGTAAATTCATTGGCCCTCAGCCCTTCACTTCTACCTACTCACTAATTAGATTAAGTAATAATCAGTATCCTTCTCGGCCGAGACATTCCATATTTCATATTTCTGACAATTGCGTTATTATAAGCCAATATTGAACTCTTGTCTTTCACTCACGAAACCCCATTCCTCAGAGCTTGGTAAATTCAGGTGCACTTGGCGTCTATGACCGACCATCTCCGACATTCCGGACGGTAAGTGAAAGTCCTTAGTCTCCCACTAATTTATTCGCCTAGGTCTATTTCTGGATCCCTAGCCCGTTAGGTGAAAACGGCGGGTTACATCTTTTGGTGGCAAGCGGTGGGATATTTCAGAAATCTCGATTTCTGTCGTATCCACAACAAGTGATCTTGACCAGGCGAATATTGGTGAGAAAAAGCTCTGAAGGAATTGGGTCGCGTTCTATAATCTTGAAATTTAAATTGTGCTAGTTGTAGATTCCGAAATTTAAAAATTGTAAGAAACAAACAAATCGGCCCGAGTGTGAGGAAGCGAGTGAGGAGTCAATTAACTTCAATTCCGTGTCTAGGATTTTTCTTTCTTTCCACAAATCGAAATTTAGATACTGGCTCATTTATCTAGTAGCATCACTCTCACTGTAGCCCCCTGTTCCGAGTCTGTTCCGGGACTGTCCCGAGGCCCTCTGTTCCGAGACTGTTCCGGGTCTGTTCCGGGACTGTTCCGAGGCTTGTTCCGAGGCCCTCTGTTCCGAGACTGTTCCGGGTCTGTTCCGGGACTGTTCCGAGGCTTGTTCCGAGGCCTCTGTTCCGGGACTGTTCCGAGGCTTGTTCCGAGGCCTCTGTTCCGAGACTGTTCCGGGTCTGTTCCGGGACTGTTCCGAGACTTGTCCCGAGGCCCTCTGTTCCGGGACTGTTCCGAGACTTGTCCCGAGGCCCTCTGTTCCGAGACTGTTCCGGGTCTGTTCCGGGTCCGTTCCGGGACTGTTCCGAGACTTGTCCCGAGGCCCTCTGTTCCGGGTCTGTTCCGGGTCTGTTCCGGGACTGTTCCGAGACTTGTCCCGAGGCCCTCTGTTCCGGGACTGTTCCGACACTTGTCCCGAGGCCTCCTGTTCCGAGACTGTTCCGAGGCCCTCTGTTCCGGGACTGTTCCGACGAGCCTTCAGCTCCAATTGACATCCCGATTCCAGACCCGTCATAGCTCTTACCAACTGGGAAGTCCTTTCTCGATTCGTGGGGAAATTATCGGTCCTTGGTGCGCAAGAAAGTGATCTATCGGTTCTATAATTGTTTTTTTTTAATTATTTATTTATTTATTTATTTATTTATTTATTTATTCTTTATTTAACAAGTGAATTCGCAACCATGCACCAAAACAGCAGCCCCTCAGACGAGGACGAGGCCATGATGAACCCCGATCTGGAAATAAAATGCACAACACAAGTACTTACCTTGTTTTACTAATGACCGTACCTCATGAGTCGTGACAGGACTCCCTGGGTCCCCCCCCCCCCCCCTCTTTTTGTTTTCCTTTTCCTTCTTAAGGGCAGCAAAATCTAGGGTGTGAAATGTGTGAGTTGGAGTGTGAGAGTAGACTAAAGAAAGGGCCGGTTTGTATGTTTCACAGCATAGTAGGGAAGTAGAAGATAAGACCAGTGGAAGACACATCTCGCCCATTGCACCACCTTGGAACATCAGCGCCATCATGCTCTCGACAGCCGGAAAACGACCTGACGCAATGCCCATCGCACCAGTCACCCCCACCGGAAGGAAAATTGCCGAGGTAGACCTCGGCCTCCAAAGATCGGAGGAGTGTAACGGGGCGGCAGATTCCAAGCGCCCCGTCAAGAAACTTCGGCGGCGGGGTACGGATCGACCCCTCTCCTCTCCAAGCGCCTGACTCAGCTGGGCGTGTCCTCATTGGATTGGTTGGGCAATGGGCGGCGCAAGACACCCAGGGAGGAGTAGAAGGGGAAGGCGACTTGACGAGCGGACTGGGAGAAGGAACATTCAGCAGTCGTGTCCGAACTCAAGTGAAGGAAAGTTGGGATCTCCGAAACGAGGTTGGCCCCCCCTGCTCGCGAGGACGAGGCGAGGCAGGGGCGGGGCGGAACAACCTGTTTCGGGGCGGAACAACCTGTTCCGGGGCGGAACAACCTGTTTCGGGGCGGAACGAAGTGAAGTGAACCGGGACATCGAAGCGAAGTGAACCGGGACATCGACGCGAAGTGAACCGGGACATCGACGCGAAGTGAACCGGAACATCGAAGCGGAACACCCGACGCGTAGCAAGTCAACCCCTTGTGAAGCCGGTGTTGTGAAAGTGACCTGAAGGAACGAGTGTATCGTGGTTCCTTCAGGGTGAGAACTCGGGAATTGGGAGATCAGCCAATTCCTATCCCGTAACAGTGGACCCCTATTACGAACTGAAAATCCCCCGTCGGACCCGAGTGTTGATCCGTTCGCGCCCGACCGACGGCCAATAGTCTGGGTTCTCCACGCACCGCCAGTCGTCGGACCTCCGTCGGAAAGAGCCTCGCCTCCTCCGGCCTGGACGGCGTTCCCCTGACCGTAGCCGAGCAGCGAAGAGAACATCACCCTGTTGTCTCCATCCGAAGGAGTTGATACACGTAAGTGGCGAAATACCTCTATCTCGTGAAGAGAACATCACCCTGTTGTCTCCATCCGAAGGAGTTGATGCACGTAAGTGGCGAAATAACTCTGTCTCGTACCCTCGCAACGCGAAAGTCAAATCTTTAAATCTGGCCCAAGCCCTGACGTGTAGTCACCAGAAAGCTGATCAGAGAATTGTACGTTGTAACCGTAGTATTTGGTATTTTGTCTGTCATGGGAAAAGTAACAGGAATTAGGGGAGGACATTAGCAAATCCCTTTCATTTTGCCGTTATTCAAATCAAACACTCCTGAGCCTTCAGCTACCTCGTAAATTCATTGGCCCTCAGCCCTTCACTTCTACCTACTCACTAATTAGATTAAGTAATAATCAGTATCCTTCTCGGCCGAGACATTCCATATTTCATATTTCTGACAATTGCGTTATTATAAGCCAATATTGAACTCTTGTCTTTCACTCACGAAACCCCATTCCTCAGAGCTTGGTAAATTCAGGTGCACTTGGCGTCTATGACCGACCATCTCCGACATTCCGGACGGTAAGTGAAAGTCCTTAGTCTCCCACTAATTTATTCGCCTAGGTCTATTTCTGGATCCCTAGCCCGTTAGGTGAAACGGCGGGTTACATAGGCAGCCCTGTGGTGGATCTTAAAAGTGCTCCTGCGTGGTCTTTGTGAGTATTAAAATATGTCAACAGGTACCAAGATTATATTGATGAGTTAAAGAAATAAAAGTTGAGAAAACCCAGTAGCAAAAAATAAAACTTCCTTGATGTAGTCGGAGTTTTGTTTGCCCATCGTTTGACTTGTCGTTGTCTGCTTTGGTTTGTCTATTACGGGATCCATACCTGGGAAATTCCCCATTATGATACTCCCTAAACGCAGGAGACCCATGTTCACGCAGTTACCTTCTACTCCTGACGGACAGCTAATGTTACGGGATTCGTTTTCCAGCTTTTGGAGGGTAGTTTCCCGATATTTCGATGATATAGAAATCTTGTTCACCCTCAACAATAATGTAAAGGCTTTCTTCATAGTACAATGATACCTACCACATATTTCTATTGCACTTTTGGATTCTGGAATCCGATTTTCGAAATCCGTAATAGTTCTCTGACTTGACACATGTAGTGTTTTCAGTTACTCGATCTTTAGGAAGTTTTCAGCTATTGATGAGTTTGGTGGTAATCTTTCTTTCAGCGGCGGAAAACACATTGATTGGAGTTTAAATCGCAACTCACCGGGACCTCGCTACGGTCCGGTAGAACCAAAATTAACCAAACGTCGGTATCCAGAGGCCACCCTCACAAGTCGTCATGAGCCGTGAGTTTCGAAATTTGGAACGAAATATCATGTTGAGTACTATAATATTAGAGTCACCTGAAAGCAATTACATGTGTAACGCTATTAAAAATCAATCCACTCTTAGCTTTTGGTGACAATAACAGGCTCAGTCAGTAGAAATGTCTGGTTTTTGGCTTCTGCATTATGCATTTTAACCTATAGGCCAAGAGGTGGGATCATCCCGGGTCCCAAATACCTGGGTTTCTACAAAGTGACTAAACGCCAAGAACCTTCGTGGAGTTTTGGAAGAAAACATTGTGAGAACAAAGGAATTGTATTGGCACCTATGGACAAACAACCGTTTTACGGTTTCTGAAGAATAAAGAAAATAAAGTGAAATTTAACAGGGAGTAGTAGTTGAATGCATGTTTTGAATTGACCATTAGGCCCATGAAAGACAACATTTTGGTTGGTTATTCCATGAATAATCATGGCACTATGTTTTCATGCAAAAGGTCAACCTCTCCGATTCGGCTCAAAAAATTTTTTGGACGTTTCATGGTGTCTGAATCAAAAAAGATCAATGTCCGTCCGCCGTACGCCGTCCGCGCTGTTTTCGGTAGTAAAAAATGTTCTAAAAATCTGAAATTCGGGTCTGGGGTTTGTTCCCGGCCTGGGACGGTCCCCTTAACTTTTCAGCCCGATCGGACCTAATTTGGGTGGGGTAGGGGTCAAAATGTGTTTTTTGGAAGAAGGGATTTTCGATATTTTGGGCGATCTGGGCAAGTGGGGTATCACTTTCCACTAACTTTTGGACGCTGAATCCAATGAAATGGGTCCCAGAACGATTGGTACCCACTGGAAGAAGTTATGGGTAAAATTGGGTATCTATTACCCATTTTGAATATGTTTTCGGGATTTCTAGTACCTAGGTGTGTGGGGTATTATTTTCCACTAAATTTTGGACCCTGAATCGATTGGAATTGGTCCGAGGTTTAAATTAGTCTCCATGCGCCTGGTTCGAGGAATAACCAACCCGTGTGTAAGAATTTGCAGATTTTTGAATGGTACAGCGCTCATAACTGACATTAAAACAGGATAGTGGTCAGAGGATAGCGAGTGAAGTACCTTGATTTTACACTTTGGGTTGGTGATTCCTTTCCCCAAAAAGATGTCAAGGATGTCTGGCGAGTGATTTGGGTTGTCGGGGTAATGGGTTGGTTCGGCAGGATGCACTACCCTTATTCCTAGTTGCAGTACTGCACTGTGCAGCCATCTACCCCGCGGGTTCGTTGTTGCTGAGCCCCATTGGGGGTGCTTTGCATTAAAGTCGTTTCCGAGAATGCATTTTTGGCCCATCTCATGTACAATCCCCCATATTGTACTTATTAGTAGTCTGTGTCCTTCCCGATCAGGAGCTGAATGAAATGCTCCGACTTGGAACTTATGGCCATTGAGATATAGACTAACTAGTGCTACTTGTGCGTCATCTTCCATAACGGAGGGTAGGTCATTATGTGATATATTCCTATTAATGAGGATCGCTGCTCCTCCTTTGCGATTTGTGGATGGATAATCGGCTCGATAAATTCCGTATGGATCTGTAGGGATGAAGAAATGCATATCTGGAGTTATTTTCGTTTCAGTGTTTTCATTCGATGTGGGACAGTTTGGACCCACTTATAGGCAGGCTCAGACTGGCGATTCTAAGGTTCTGCAGAAAAGATTGGATAAACAGCTGTAATCCCATCGACTGAATGAAAAACGAATCTTCACAATCTTTATACTAGAAGTATATTCGTCAGAGAGGAAACCATGATGCTCACCTTGAATATGATGGAAAGAATGACAAAAGTAGTGACCAATTCAAACTATAAATCCTCATTTTATTTTATTAAACAGAAACAGGCGATGCAAAAAAAAAAAAAAAAAAAAAATCCCCAAAGAATGGAGTACATATTTATCCATTTAATTTTGTAGTTAGTATCTCGCCCATCTTCAGTGGAGTAATTGATATCTTGAAGGATTTAATACCGAATTTCCAATTCTACGCTTAACCTTTTCGCAAACTTATAAGCGGTTAGTGGGGTTGAGGTATGCACTAGGTGCAAGCCTTTTTAGTGTTCCTTTTACATTCTGAGCTACTAGGAGGGCAAAAAATTAAAATTTAACAATTTAAAAATTATATGGTGTTCTAAAAATAACTAGCTACAAAATATTTTTAGACACAGTATGCCGGTTACACCTCGAAGAAGGACTAATGAAAAAAACTTGTGACCAGTTCACTGAAACTTCAAAACTCTCCCAAAATTAGTTTAAATAATAAAGAATTTACCGATTGCTCTCATCCCTTCTGTTTTATGTTATTATGAGAAGGTATTGGACAAATCGGATAAGAACCAAGGTGCCGTGATGCGAAACCATTACCCCTTGGCCACTAACTCTATCCCAATCTCTGCCCCCACCTAGTTTTAAAAAAAATCGTCTATCAGCACGTTATTCAACTTAGGTTGAATTAAGAGCACGACGACTTTCCCGGGCACGAAGAGGACCTATAGAGTATCTCAATCGTGCTTGAATTGTAGGATAACTATGAGGTACGTAAAGGTGTTGGCCAAGAACTGAAACATTGTAGTTAAGAAATTCAGATTAATCAGAAATAATACTAAGGGTGCGTTTGATATTATAGTTTCCTGTCTCTTTTCTGGTTTATTATTCTTAGAATAATCAACCTATGTTTTTAAAATTCTGCCGACGGCAGCAGGACCACTCGTTCAATTCACTTGTGATTCCACGACTGAAAGTTTGATTTAATTTCATGGAAAGTTCGGGCAGAAAATGTACGGTTCCGAAGGGATGGGCGAATAATAGCTGGCATTTTTATACTCACGCTGATAAATAGTGGACGGTTGAGAGCAACGAATCCCCCAAGATGAATCTGCGGAGCATTTTGCATGGCTTTAAATATCAGCTCCATCTGTAAATGATTTTCATGATATTGGGCCAGTTGGAGCGTAAGAAGTGTAGGGGCGCGACATGAAGAATGAACACCGTCTAATTTACATCAGTTGAGAAACGGTAGCATAGGTAGGAACTGGTTGTTAGTCTCCTTCGAAAGGTTCTTCATTTACCAGTTCACTTTTGTCAACTCAAACCGTCCGTAGATCGATACCTAATGTAGAGTCGAGTATTAGGATAGTCAAACTTCTAAAGGTTCAGACAATAAAGTCACTCAAATTAGATTGGCAGAGTGAACAATTCTGCCACCAAAAACTAAAATGTTGAATGTTTAAAAAAATGTTTAAAATTAAACGTTGTCTCTTATTACTCTATAGTTGTTACCGTTTTTCTAACCGAGATAATCGGGAGCCAATTAACATGAAGGCTGGTGGAAAGATGCATTTCCATAACAGACATACCTCATATTTTAGATCCTCACCAACGGCGGGTAGTTGAGATTTCATGATGCATTTGGATGTGAAGGATCCAACCTGTAACAGTACGCGACGGTTTCTTCAATGACCTGATGCAGTAATAAAAGTGACACGTAGCATGGTGAGAGCTGATGTGGCCTCTGACTTACCCTTGAAGTAGCCTGGTGGCCTGAATCACACATGATGTAAATTGTCAAAATTGACATCCCACTCGCCATTAAATAGCCGAACGTTTTCATCGTGTAATCACCCTCGATAATTTTGGAGAGAGCGTTGTAGAGGCCAAGAATAAAAGTGATACTGAAGGTGAGAAAGATCGAAGCCATGATAGCGAAGTGATTACTACCCAAATCTGTTGCCAGTGATCCCAGGTTTACCCACATTGTCCTCCATCGTTGTAAAAACTCAGGTTTTGGACTTCCTTGCAAGGTCTGGAAAATGAACGCAATGATGCTTATAAATAACTCGGCTTTCTTTTAAAAGCATGATACGAAAAATGAACTCTCTTCTGAACACAGAATAAGGTTTAAGTCATTACGAGGATGTTGAGGCCTTAAATGCATTGAGGCCAACATAGCAATCACGGGTCATTTAAAGAGTATCCTGTCAGTTCGTACTTCTTATGCGTTCTTCAGGGCTCTTTTGAATACCTCAGATCATTTTAGGTTTACTTTTTAGGCGCTAATATTTTGATGTTGTTCTGTTTCCATAGTCCGTCTATAGGGTTATGATTCTGAAGGGCCTATGAATCCCACTGGGTCACCGCCAGGATAATATGTTTCATCTCTGCATTTACATAGTTTGTGAGTTAGGTTGATAAAGTCAGACTAAAAAGCGCCTGACCTCGACCAGTTTTTCCGCCAAACTCTTGGAAATCGCTCCAAATTCCAAACAAGAGATGAACCAGGTGCCCAGAACGCAAGCTGTACTGCCTATCGTGAAGAAGTGTGGAAGAAGCAATTCGAACGGGTCATGAAGAGTCGAGTATTTCTCCATCACCAACATTAGTGCTACCAATGGAAGCATGATTAAGACGAATATTCGCGACGCTCTCTTGTGATTCAGTTGCAACTCTTCTCCAAAGGTGAGCAGCCATTCATTCTGCAGATGAAACCAACGATGAGTATTATTTGCTCACATAAGTAGTAGGGTCTTAATCAATATGCGGCACACATCTTGTCCGAGCTTTCCAGGAATAAATTGAAAAGCCAAACATTCACGAATACCAAAAGTGCAATTTGACTCTTCAAAGTTAATTGAAGGAATTCATTAAGTGAAGGAATTAAGGAACCTCAAAGAAGGAAGGTTACTGAGTCGGAAATTTAATTGTGCTTCCTCTCGTGATCATACTTATCCATCGTCCCTTAATGACTTAATATGCGCGAAAATATTTGCCCTCATGAGGAAATATTCCCGAGCAGATACAAATAAGGTATAACATACAATGGGTTCAGACATAAGATTTTATCGAGTATAATTATATGATAAAACTAAGTCACTAGCGACATTCCACGCTTCAATGAGGCAGTGGTAACCGTTCTCAAGTCTGATCAATTAACTGAGTCTTATTGAAAGTCTGATTTACAATTTGTTCGATGCTGATTCGTACATGGTAGGTTTATTTCTGGTTTAGTATCAAGGAAGAAGAATATCACCTTTTAAGAAGATTTGTAGGCCTTTCCCTGATGCCAGAACTGAGATCAACATAAGGGTGACTCAACGTGAACACAGGAGCGGGGTTTGCAGTAACGGATAATGATTATAGTTTTTTCTAGCATTTGTAGAGCTGCTCATGTAAGGTACGTTTCAGGCTACACCTACCGTTAGAATCCGTTCAAACCTGGAAGTAAGTGTAAGTCTATCGTCCACGCGGATCAAATGATGTAAACTTACTTTCCCTGGTCGTAATTTTCATTTTAATGCAGTTTCTTTGAAAATTGCCTCGTACACCCCACCACGTTATCAACGGAAAAGATGTCTACAGTAGGCACTGGCTCATCAGGCTCTCATTAACAAAAAATCTGCAAATTCTTACACACGTGTTGGTTATTCCTCGAATGGGGGAAACAGTGGGTGTGGCGGGTCCCAGACCCATTCCAATCGATTCAGGGTCCAAAATTTAGTGGAATATGATACCCCACACGCCTAGGCACCAGAAATCCTGACACATACAAAATGGGTGGATACATACCCATTTTGACCCATAACTTCTTCCAGTGGGTGCCAATCGTTCTGGGACACACATCATTGAATTCAGCGTCCAAAATTTAGTGGAAAATGATACCCCACACGCCTAGGTAGCAGAAATCCCGAAAACACATAATCAAATTGGGTAATAAATACCCAATTTGACCCATAACTTCTTCCAGTGGGTGCTAATTGTTCTGGGACCCATTTTATTGGATTCAGCGTTCAAAATTTAGTGGAAAATGACACCCCACTCGCCTAAATCACCCAAAATCTCGAAAATCCATTTTTCAAAAAACCCCTACCCCCTCCAAATTTGGTCCGATCGGGCTGAAAAGTTTCGAGGACCCATCTCGGCTGGGAACAGACCCCTGACCCAAATTTCAGATTTTTAGAAAATTTTCTACTACCAAAAACGGCGTGGACAATGGACGGCGGACGGCGTACGGCGTACGGACATTGACCTTTTTCGATCAGGACATCATGAAACGTCCAGAAAAAAATTTTGAGCCGAATCGGAGAGGTTGACCATTATCATGAAAACATAGGTTGATTATTCAGGGAATAACCAACCAAAATGCCATGTTTAACAAACGTACTCGATTACCATTCCTCTACTACCAACCTGGAATCTAGTCCACCCATTGAGATACTGTGCATACTGAGGTCCTTGAATCCAGTAGGATATTGGAACGTGGAAATGGATTTGAACGTAAGCTAGAATGTGAATAGTGAAGATGAACTCATCGTAGTCGCTGGGCTCCATGACATCTTTGATCCTTTGCTGACAAATGCGCACTGCCAAGTATGTTTGAACAGCATAGTTTAAGACGCAATAGAGGCTCAGCCAAGAAATCCATTTCCATTTGTACACACCTGTAGACAGGGCTTGCCATACGATCAAGGACATTATTTTATTTCACACGATAGGGCAACCAAGAACAGCGAAACCATGGAGAAAATATGTCATAAGTATGTACTAATGTTAGAGGTTCATTTTCAGCTCATACCTTCGGGAGATCTCTGTACAGCAATTCTGCCAAAAGCTGTTAGGCAATATATCATGGGCCGAAATTGCTCATAATAACAATTATGTTCGTTGAGTTCAATTTTCTTGGATTCTTCCTTCTTCTCGATCTTTTTCATATTCTCAGGATCACCGAAGGGGTTTATCTTACGACACCCTGTCAAGCGGGGAAATATATCCATTCTTTTTCGGCCTACTAACCATGTAAAATGACGCTCCACCTCACTCCCCAATTCCCTCTTCATTTGCATTCATCTGTAAAAGAGAAAAATTAATTGCTTTCAGACTAAGAAAAAAAAAAAGAAAAAGGAACCTCTGCAAATAATTTCGCCATGGTTTATCACTCTAGGAGGATCTTGTTTGCGTGGGAAAACGTGCTATCGAGGTCTCCAGGGTACATATATATAAGTACCTAGGTACCCAAGAAAGTTTACTACGAGTATTTCTTTCAATAACGTACCGATTTTAACCTAAACCATCGTTCGGGGCTGACAAGTCTAAAAATCCAATGTCCCAAACCAATGTTAAAAGGAAGGTAGGAACTTTATAACAAATTTGATGAAATAATTATCGAAAATTGAACATACAAAACGTAAAATATAATGATGTTGCAAGGTTCCTATTTTTTCCACCAGGAGATTCCAGAAACGAAAAAGGCGAATCGCTGTACGCTGGAACCTTGAGGCGCTGAACGAGGATTGGTTGCAGTGCCGAGGAGAGAGAATTATTTAGCGGCCTTAGCGTCCGCAACAATAACTACAGGGATATTCATAAATATGACAATGACAAATCAAACGGGTCGAAAATACTGATACTTGCATTACTATTGTGCTTATAATAATAGCAACATGATTTCCACCCATTTCGCTCCATACCAGGCTCATTCACCCAAAATCAAGCACCCGCACGGGAGGAGGTATGGTAGGGACGATGAGAGGCTTGATTGTTAGCCTTAAAAGGAATCATGATGAAATAAAGACTTCAAGTTAAGATTTTCAATTATAAAACATGAACTTACCTAATTAAAAGTACCAATTATGAAGCTATCTGTAAAGCCATAAAATACTTTGAGAAACTTACATCATCACCAACATTGCACTTAGTATACAAGCAATGAGGAGGAAGGGGCTTTAGTATTTATAAGGGTGTAAACCTAGCTGAAATACCCTACTGATCGAGTCTCTCCGACAAGTGGAAAAAACGTGTGCCGTTCGTAATTCAGAATGCTTCGTGTTAGAAGATGTGGAGGTTCTATGACCTCCCTCACCGAACAGATTAACGGTAATTTTCCCAATTCAATTAGGTTTTGGGAAGAAAGAAGAGGCAATTTTTCGGTCATGCGTGAGAACCTGAGCCCTTGGATTAGATGAAGATTAATATGCTAAAAGCTTTTTGGGTGTTCACTCAAATGTCTACATTTTTCCTAGGGAATTACAACAACCTTGAACGTTTTCAAACACATAACGATCCAGATTTCAATGTCGACAAAACACCTTCCCAATAGTTTTGATTGAATTCGAATAAGTAATAGAGTATGAATAAATGAACAGTTCTTCGTACTTAAATAAATGAAAAAATGGCATGCCTCAATCTTCTCGATTAGATTAGAAGTAGGTGTAGAGACGATTCTCTGGCGGTTCTGACTTGACCCAGACGTCTTAAAACACCTTCCTACAGCCGCTCGATATGACAGTAACGTCAAATCATCACTCTGCTGTGTGTAGTCAATTCATGTGACTTCATGGTTCACAATAATTGAAATTAATTTTATCGTACACATGCCGACATAACTGATGCCCTTGTACTAGAACCTCGAAATTCGCAAGACTAAGTGGAAGAATAATTCTCTTCCTTCGTTTAAAATCATAATATCGTCATAATTTATTCTTGACGAATTAAATTGTCGCATCCCGGTCCCTTAGCTTAAATAACCATCAATAGACAAGATAACTCATTGGTCACAAAACCTTTTTTCATAAATTTATTATCATAATTTGACTGGTTTTTAGTTCTATCAAAAGAATTGATGAGCTGAAAGAGAAGTTTCCTCTCCTGAATAGACTTCCCTACATTCTGCTAATGGTGAGGGAAGGCCAATTATTCGATGTGATCAATAACGTAGAAGAACGAATGTTCGCGCGAGAGATAGTTGACGTACGAGAACCTATTTATCTCAACACGGACAATCCATTAAGTTGAACTGAAATGTATCATAAAATAATGTCGGGATCATTTCGATGTGTGGCAGCCCGTTTCAATATTTCCATAGCTTCTATAAAAAATGACTACTATTTTAAAAACTCATGTTATTTTGTGGATGTGGGTGGGTTTGAGTACCCGGACAGACTGGGGCAAAATCGAATCGCAGCTCTGGGAATCCCAGATTTTTGTTAAACAAAGTTGCATGTAAGAAATAAATTATAAGGCTGGGGAAGTCGATTTATGAACGGATCGCTGAACAACAAAATGACCGTCTCCGTCCGTGGAAGTCGTCCGTACTGCATTTGGTAGGTGATTTGCTCAAAATTATAGGTAGGTTCTCGTAATAGGCTCGACTTAGGTACATTCTCTATCTGAGCTTTTACAGAAAAATGTTGTTTCTATGATTATAGCAACAGATTTTCAGTATTAATTTTTTATGGCGGGTTTCGTTGACACTTAAAATCATGTACAATGGGATGAAATTGTAAGACAATCAAGTTTTTGATATATTCACACTGAAGATCTTCTGAAGGTTTTCGACGTCAGATGTTTGACTCAACAAATCCGAATTCAGTTAACACCTAATTTCTTGTGGTTCGTTCAAGAAGAATAGGAGAATATATCATGACAGTATGGATCGAAGAATTATGAGCCTGTCAAAAATGCGTTGGACTAGGGAGTCTGGTGGAATTTTAAAATTCACATTGCATGTCTTACAATCAAACATCTTAAAATTATCAGTTATGAGGTTGCCATATTATAGGAATATGACAACGCCAATTTATAATTACAAATGAGCGACTATACTAGTGGTGCACTAAACAAGAACAAGCTGAAAAAAGAAACTAAAAGGAAATTAGTTTAACCTACGGAACGAACGCAGAGGGCGGTTAGAAAGTGTTGAATCATCAGGTATCAGTTATTGACTTTAATACAATTACAGCATAAATTAATCATTCTTAATTTTTTAAGCTTACTATTGAATGACATGTAATTACTACCTAAGATATATGCTGCGCAGATATGCCTCGAGCGTACAAAATTTCCCAATTGATTTTTGAGTAGGTATCTGTACAATTAAGTGAGGAAACTCTGGGATTAAAAGTATTGCACATCCTGTAAATGACGGTGAAGGAGAATTAAGTACTTACCTAACGAGGTTCAAGTAGATTGAAAGTACACAGTGAAATAATTTCAGGTGATGAGTTGCAAATTTGTGATGAAATCAAACAAATTACCTGCCTTTAATTTTAATCAAGCGGTAACCCAGAGCGCATACTGAATGAATATAAACTGCTTGTTATCCTGCTTGTTAATTAATGAAAGAACGCCGCTTAACAATTGTGGTAAGTGCGGGCACCTTCCGAATGAAGCTCCTTGTCGGCTGAGAAGTGAAGCTCGAGTGGGGAATGTGAGCACTTGCACGAACAGCCTGTCATGTCGCTTCGAACGTTTACCTTCGAATGTCAACAGGACACCCCACGGAGAGGGTGCCAAAATGAAGATATGACTTGTATAGCTGAAGGTGAAGAATTCAGCAAATTAAATTGAATTACAACATTTGTCCTAACATGGTAATTTTTCGATAACCTAAATGCTTTTTGAATGATCTAGAATTTAATTAAGGTAAATATTCGAATAGATTAGAACTGGTAGTGGCCTCTTGTGCACTCCTGAATGCGCACGACCTGCAAGTGAAGTGCCCCGCGAATTTTCTTAGCAAACTCTTGTGTGACCTCTGGAGGTTGAGTAGAGCTCCTTATTTCTACAGTAATATGACATCGACGGTTACTTAACGGATCGATTGGAAAATACCCTCCGCTTCTGTTAGTTCTAAAGCCCGTTTGTTACCGTTATCTCTGAAGCTCACGACGTTTACTGTCCATCGATAAGAGCCGATGGTCAAAGTCCACTTTTATTCCCTTTTACGAAAACTCCAACGATGTAGCACCATGATGTACTTCTTCGGAAATATCATTCTATCCTCTAAACGTACTGTGGAATGAAAGCTCACGGAATATAATTAAATCTAGGATCAGTTATAATTGTATGTGACGAGAACGTATTTTTCGTGTAACACACACGTATTTTTCGTGTAACACACAAGGCCCGCAATTTTAACTTCAATTTTTAAATTTAAATGACCTTGATTACATCGGTAGCATAAATTGTTTATTGATTTTATTGTTTTTAATCTATCGTGTTGAACTATCACCTTCAACAACACGCAATTTCTGATTGGGAAATGATCCTTTACATAACGAAAAGATACACCGGCATTCATGTGCAATTCCATACTAATACATGAACTCTAATACGTAGGTCATTAGACTTCAAAACTGATGCAGTTGATCTCATTAAATTTTGATTTAATCTTGATTTCGTAAACTCCACGCTCAAAATCACTTAGAAACTTGGAACTCTTAAAAAATGGTAAAATAGCTCCCTATTATTTATATTTATGGGATTGAGAGTAGTATTGGGAAAAATCTCGGAATGCGGTCTTTTTATACGAGTACAGGGATATATCAAAAATGCAGTTGCAGCCCTACACAGCTCAAAGAAATTTAGATTCCCTTCCCTTTTCAAGTTGAGCGAGTTCTCTGGCAGACCAGTCTGGCGGCTCGTTGGAGGCCAAAAGGTAATTGCGTCGCAGCGTGATCACGGTCGACCGCCCGCTCGTGGAGGAAACAACTTGGAATTCATCGGCAATATGTTTTGGTTGTGTTGTTTGTACCAATCAGCAATCCTCAGGAGCCTACCTTCTAGTCTCTAGCCGGCTTTGCTCGAGTAAAGGGAACAACGTGTTATTGGAGATGTTTGCTTCCGTTGATAGATAAAATCTCGGTATCTCGAGACGAAACAGAAGATAAACCGATTGAAATGAGAGAAGCGGCAGTGTGTTGACAACTGTGACCGTGATCGAAAGGTTCTCGAGAAGTGACTCAGAAACCGGCCTTATTTTCTCTAAGATGAACCGATAGCAGAAGGGCCATGACAACCAAGTCAAGAATATTTGGTGAGTTCTAATACAGAACCAGCTCCAGTTCACGACTGTTTGAATCCTGGGAATTGAGAATTAAATTAAGAATACAATAAATCAATAAAATTGTATGGTCATCCCATTTCTGACAACATAATGTAAGAGTTTTAGGGCCAATGTAGCACACAGTAACAATGAAATTATTTTTTTAAACTCAATAGTACCTACCAGTTTACTCGGGAGACACTTAACTGATCTTTTGGGGCTTCTTCCTAAATGACAACCAGACCTTTTCCTAACACAAGTACTTTTAGGGTCCAATGCCATAACTTCAGCCCACTGGTTTTCGGCGTTCTCCCGAATGATGATCATTTCCAAAAGCGTTCATAGAATGATTTCCTATTGAGGACGAGTCGCGATACGATAGCGATACACTATAGTCTTAGTTGTCCTCTAGTTTGGGCCCTACGTCGAGTAATAATTGTAGGTCCAAATCATCATTTTACATCTTGAGGCTTGCAGTCAGAATTTAGTTCACACGAGCAATGTCCAAGGGCCGAAGAGGTTCCAATGATTAGACATTCAAAACTGGAACGACAGGTCATTTACCAAAACAGCCGATTTTAATGATCGTACGTGACGGCTTGAAGAAAGAGCGACCACGTGCATCACTCCCAATGCAGTAAACGAATTAAATAACTTGTTCCTTCTAAAGTTGAATTTGAGTAATTTAGCTGAAAACCAGATAATTTGAGATCAGTCAGGAAAACGATGATGTTTCCTTATTTGTCAATAGTTATTTGTGACAATTCCAATTCAGTTGTAACCCGATTAGAACGCCACCTTCAGAAAAGAAAATCTATATTTAACTGTTAGAATGGAGTATTCGACTAGATAAGAAGGCGGTTGAGTGAGCGCAGGTTGCGCAACCGTTTTATTCACGAGAAACTCATTACCCTTGAAAATTGATTTGACATGATTGGATTTTGTATTGAGAGGCAATATTACTTTTGAAATTCGGCATAGATTTTGTCCCCCGGTCGACTCTACACCACAATGAAAGATTCAACATCTCTCAATTCTGCCTAGATTCTTAATTATGAGCTAAGGAGTTCCACCGGTTTTTATTTTCACTGGGTTCTTTCCAAGGGAAGTAATCTCGCCCCAGTCACTAAAAATTGTATTGCTTTTAATTATTTATTTATTACCATCATTTATTGAGCAACTGTGTAATCAACGTTTGTGAACCTGTATTATTTTCGGGGCAATATTGTTAAGCTGCTCGAATTCCTTCAAATTTAAGCGCTACCTATGTAAATATATGGAAGTAAAGATGACAATTGAAAAATATATATAGCAATTCATCACGCCATCCGTTTATTCGGTGCTGATCTGTTCGAATTCCTCTGCCAGTTATTCACATTTTTAGTTCATTCCGTTATTATGACCGCGTAGTGTGCCTTCAATTCGAAAAATTCATGACGAGGATTATTTATCTTTGTTAGTGCGACCTCAAACAATGTAAGGGTCTCGAGATCCTTACTTTGTAAATAGTACTGTTTCAGCTAAGCAGGTAGACTAGGCTTCGATCCTGAGACAATCAGTGCTTTCATTTTTCGTTGCAGACAAGTACGAGTATGAACCCTTCAACGATGGGATCTCCCATTCATTGGAGACAAGTTCCAACACAGTCAAGTGCACCGGTTTCAGGAGATGCTCCATCCTTCCGCACATCATGGACGTCCTGAGCGTCATCACTGGTGGGATTTTGTACCTCTTCCTCCTTTGGTACCCACAGATGAAGGTCAAGATATATTACGAGGAGTGCCGGCTCTCATCAGCTGAGGTGGTAATGATCAAGGTTGGTAATACTGAATTACTATTTCACTTGCTCAAAAGGCTTCTAATTGCTAGAGCTTGCTAATGCTGTTTTTAATCCAAGGGTTGTCCGACAAACATCTTGATATAGGTACAACGTGTGGAATACCAAATTACGTGGAACGTGTAACTGGTGTGAGCGAATTGGGGAACGGAATGTTTAGAAGTTTTAGAAGGAGGGTTCTCAAATTTGGATTATGATTACGTTTTAAATTGGTACCTACTCTTGAGGAATGTTTTCATTTTGAAGTCCAGATTTACTTTATATGGGCCTAGCGTCTTGGATGGTTGATCTGATCGACAGAAAAAAACCCTTCCCTCACTCAGTGATGAAGGGGCTTAATTTCGCAAAAGCTGGGTGAATGGGGTGGGTATTTTTGTTGCATCCCCGTCGTCCAACCGCAGCATAGACTTAGAAACAATATTTAAAGGTACTAACTAATAAGTTTAAATTAATTACAGAGCAAGACGGGACGCATTAATATCTGCACAGTCTACGACGATCCAATGAGACACTTCGATTATCAGCACGAACGATTCGTTTGGAGTGCCAGTTCCAATAGCTTTGTCCTGCTGGTCGGGAAAACTGGCACTTTAGCAGAACTGGCCAAAACCTCTGGTGGAGTCTCGTCTACCCAACGAGAACATTGGTATATATTGCCCGTTTTCCTATTAGAGGCCTGGTTTAATGGCATGGATGCCAGGAATGGAGGTGCAAGGAGATCAAAGTTTTTCAAAGTTTTCATGAGTAGGAACAATAATGTTTGCTAGGAATGTGAAGAAAAATAATCAAAGAAAGGCTGCTGGGCCACCACACTCACTCTTAGAACGAACTTTTGTACACGGTACTTCGCACCGTCAACGTTTTCAAAAACCCAAGTCTGGCGGGTGAATGCAAACCGTCACCTGGTAGTCGCTTAAAATACAAATTACTGAACTAATCATCCATGTCAGTTTGCAGATCTACGGTCGGAACGAAATGAACGTTGAAATTAAGTCGTACGCCAAACTGATGATTGACGAGGTCCTTAATCCCTTCTACCTTTTCGAAATGTTCAGCGTAATCTTGTGGACATTTGACGAGTATTACCACTACGCAATATGTGTTGTTATTCTCTCCGGCACTGCAATTATATCAGCTCTCTACCAATCAAGGAAGGTAGGTAACATCAGTTAGAAATAAACACAAAGTATTGATGAGACCGCATAGAGGTCGCGGAACAAAAGAATTTGATGCGTTTTAAAAGTGATTCGGGGTCGATTTCAAGCAGAGAAAATGATTGCTGTTCTCAAAACTTCCTGTCGCATTTAAAGATCAACAACGAAATGTAATTTGTTCATCTGTGCAGTCTTGATTGACTCCTTAGCTCCCCCTTTCATTGACCCATTCATCACACACGAACTTTGTCTTTCAGCACAGCCTGGTCATGCGGGACATGGTAAAATCACTTGAGCAAGATTTGGTGACGATATGCGATGACGAGGGAAGTAAGTTTCGTTCCTCACACCTTTGCGAATTATTGCATGTACACTAGGTTTTTTTGGTTACCACGATAATGTTTGTTTCGTGTTAAATTTCATTTAACAAAGGAAAAAAAAATCTTAGTGTGAACGATTGAATTTACAGGAAACCTAGTAATCCCCTCAACAGAAGTGATACCCGGGGATATAATTTTCGTCCCACCTCAGGGTTGCATCATGCCCTGCGATGCATTACTGCTGACTGGCACGTGCATCGTCAACGAGTCTGTACTTACAGGTGAGTATCACAGACACCGGTCGAACCTTTTGGCTTGCGAGGAAAACAGTGGAACTGGCCGGTATGTTGTCGGTTGGCAACACTGCAGGATATCTTAGCGGGAGCATCCGTCTTACCTAATACAATTTGGTGCCTGGGGGTCCTACCACTTACCTCTTAACTAACCATATAATGGTGAAGCAAGACGGATCCCACTCATATAGTTGTATGGCCTCCGGAACCTGTCCCTTAACACTGCAGGAATTCAACCTCGAACTAGAGAAGTCCACGTTTCAGAGTGGGTCGAACTGCCCCAGCCCCGTCCGAGTACGCGCATCATCACCGTCCTTTTTTTTTGTGTCTTAAAATGGCTCCGAGTCTCTTCATCCTATTTAGAGGAAAATGCAAGTAGTTATTCGTTGAAAACTTCACTAAACACGAATTAAGGGAAAGAACCAATAAAAATGTCCATTTCCTCGACGGTGTTATCCCTTTAATTTATACGAAAAGTGGCTATACCGTCGGTAAGCTGAACTTTTAGGCTAGTTTCCTATATTAAACGCAATTTTTAATAAAAATCGTTTACTACATGATTTTAATATTAGAGAACCGTGGCCAGCTGATTTAAATATAAACATGGTTATTAGGATCATTCTTATTGCTAGTGGTGAAGATTATATCTATAGACAATGGGTGCACACAATTTACTGAATACAAATCCGTGCCTTTGAGTGAATCCGTGGCGAGTACGCGGCCTGTCAATCCGTTAATCCCTGGTTTAGACACAGTAAAATCGGTAGTATTGAATCTGCTAATGAACGTATAAATGTATAAATCCGTGCCCTTCGAATGTCCGTCGATCCGTAATCTGTTTGCGGATACGCCTGGCAACAAGCTGTAACAACCTCAACCCCAAATATTGAAGAGAGTTAACGTTATTTTAATTGTATTTATTTACTTTTAATTTAACTAATTTATTTAAAATAATGTTCAATGCTCAACCCTCTCAAGTACATTCACAGATATTTCAAGTAGTTGATCAAGAAGACTTGTTCAACGTTATATTTCATGGTGGTGTTGTAGGTGTCTCATGCTTTCAACAATTTTCACCTTCGAGGTTTTCGGACGATCTAATGAAGTCTTGAACCGTCATGGTTTACAGGGGAAAGTACACCGGTAACTAAAGTTCCTGCTCTTCTAGTTGAGGAAGATTATGATCCAACAGCAATACATTCCAAGTACACTCTCTACGCGGGCACTCAAATTGTACAGACCAGGTACTACAATCACGACAGGGTGAGTGGAAAATTTGCAAAACTTGTGGATGATTTGCTTAGCTCTAAATTTATTATTTCCCGTTCCAATGCTCTACATTATTCCAACTATTGGTGCTCACACTAATTATTCTCTGTAGTACATACGAACTTTCCTTTTCACAAACATAAATGACAAAAAATGTCGTACTGCTTCAGGTAACTGCAGTTGTGGTGAGGACCGGTAGTATGACAGCGAAGGGACAATTAGTAAAGTCTATCCTGTACCCCAAAGCCTGTGGTTTTGATTTCTATCGTGAAGCAATCAAATTCGTCTTCGCTTTATTCTGCGTGGCTGCGATTGGAGTGTTCAGTTCGATTAAAGTATTCCTGGATCGTGGGGTGAGTTGTCGTGGTTGTGCAGACGTCAATTCATGTACAACAAAATATAGTATTGAGCATAATGGACCTACATGATACTACGGTAACAAGAATCGATATGTAAACGAGGAAATACGCTGATTGTGAATGCTGACTTATTATTATATTATTACTACGGAACCGATGTGCTTTTCAAGTTTACAAAAATATCGCGCCCGCTCTGTAGAAATTAAGGTTCCGTTGGAAGCAGGCTGTAGTTTTTGTACTTTTGCACTATTTAGGCAGTCAATTTTATATGCTGACTTCCAAAGTTGAGCACGTGACTAAATAATCCTCGTTGGAGAAATATTTAAGGATGGTGAAGTTGTTGCAAATTCTTTGAGGGTCCAACTCTAGGTTCATCTGAAAAGTAACGCCCACCCATCCGGGTTTTCTCCCTAGTCCACTCTCCACCTCATGCTTTTTATTATTATTTCTTTAAATTAAATTAATTAATCAATTTATTTATTTTTGAAATAATTTTAGTCGAGCTTGATGACAATTTTACTGAGGAGCCTGGACATCCTGACTATTGTGGTACCACCTACACTTCCTGCCGCAGTCACCGTTGGCACGATGTGCTCCAAGAGCAGATTGAAGAGGAGTGGAATTTACTGCACTGCTCCTGATCGCATCAACGTAGCAGGGAAAGTGAAACTCGTTTGCTTTGATAAGGTGAGCACGAACACCTAGCTTTCTTTAAGGACCCTATTTTATTCATGAAGATATACCTAGTATTTCATTCGTATGAAAATATACACATAAAATTTCCACTGGGCGATAATTTTGTCTCAACCACTCCCCAAAGCAACTTCTCAGAGGGCTCAAGCTTCAGGGACACGCTATTTAAATTTAAGGCAGTACTGTCCTGTTTTCCGCAGACCGGAACACTAACCGAAGAAGGGCTCTCAGTGTGGGGTGTGCTCACAACAACTGGAAATTCTTTGGTCAACATAGAAGAAAAACCTCAAGCCCTACCGATCACGTCAGAAGTCCTACATACGATGGCAACATGTCACTCCCTGACAAAAATTGACGGAGTTTTGTGCGGCGACCCACTGGATCTCAGCATGTTTGAATCAACTGAGTGGGTAGGGGGTATTTTATTATTACAATTTTTTTTTTCAATGAAAAACAGAACTGTTTTTTGTGAAAAATGCTATGAAGGAGTCTAGATCGGAGAAATAAAACCGCAAAGGGACGCCAATAATTTGATTAATTACTAATGAGAAATTTAATCAGCAAACATACATTTGAACAAATGGCACATTTATGAAAATATCCAAGTGAACACCTGAAATACTTGCAAAAAATATGTGAAATTTATAAGCCCCACAGAAAATGATTTTATACTACAATGATCAGTACTCTGGAGAGGAGGTTTGCACTCTTGTGACTCAAGGGCTATGGAAGTTGAGCAAAAGACCGAGAGAGTGCACTGCCACAACCAAACGGTTTATTGCAGTGACTTTCAATAGAGTGATTCACTCTAGCAGAGACCGATGGCGCTGAATGATCACTATCAAGATACTTTTCTAACAAGTGATGCATCGCTGAATAGTAATGAGTCGTAATTTTAGCTTTTTTTTTTTTGAACCTTTAAAATATGACCCTTTTCCCTGTGGCTGGTAGTCAACTGTAGTAGTAACAACTCTAGGTTTGAACAATTTGTAATCAAGCCGCTATAAGTAGGAATGCTTTCTGCAGTACTTATGTCGCTTTTTACACCCTCCTTCAGGGCATCCGTTCCAGTGAAACCTAGGACAAATTTAATTTCTCTTACAATAACGTCTTGTCGAGACTCAACCGACATTTTAAACCAGTTTGATAGCACGATCCTTCTTTTTAATAGGACCTCGAGGAACCTGGTGCTGAAACGAACAGATTTGATCAACTAGCGCCCATTGTTGTCAAGCCGACAAAGAACCAGTACATAAGAGTGAGTAAATTCAACATCTATAACGTGTTGGATAATTTAATTTCGATTGGCGATCCCAGTGTATTATTGATATAGTGAGGCACTTTTGTTTTATCGTAGGCTGAAATTCTTGTATCTGTCCGAATCGTTTTCACCGTTTAATTTAATTGAACGGGTCATAGGGATTACCTAAGTCGTTGTTCAACCTAATACGAATATATTCCATAATCGGGGAAGAAGATAGGTTCCTTACCAATTGATTCAATAGATGAGGGAATTAAGGGTTTAAGGAAGCCAGATGTTTCTTCAATTAAAAAGTGGGATCCGTACTCAAGGAGTAAGAAAATAAAATATTATAATAAAAATTATTATATCAATAGGTAAATACTGCGATTCAATGAGCTAATTTGTTTATTGCTTTATTTGAATTTGGTCCACTTGTAGGCTGCTGACGGGTCCCCGAATTCCGATGAAGTCGATATGAACGTAAGTATATGATATTATACTACTTTTATAAGGACAATGCTTCTTTTGCGATTGCTCACCACTATTGGACACCACCTTAGCAGAAGAGTGAGGTTACAAAAAAATATATGTTAGGCGCATAATACTACTCTAATAGTACTCTAAATGATTCCAGATACCTCTAGAAATAGGTATAGTGCGTCAATTCCATTTCAACAGCAGCGTGCAATGTATGTCTGTCATCGCGAGGACGCTAGGAGCACGGCAGATGAATGTATACACAAAAGGTGCGCCTGAAAAAGTGTTGAAGATGTGCAACCCTCAAACGAGTAAGAGATTAAACACATGCGGGTTCTTTATAGGAAGCGGTTAACTCCGAAATGTTGATTGTTATTCTATAATAAAATTGTTTCTCTTTCTTTCCAGTCCCAGAAAACCTAACAATAACGCTTTCTTACTACACTTCAGCCGGCTACCGAGTTATTGCACTAGCTTACAAAAAATTGCCTCGGAATTTCAACTGGTTGCATTCCCAAAAGGCACCCAGAGAACAGGTAAAACCAATAGCTGTCGCTGTCGCTATTCATTTCTCAGTAACTACAATGATTACTGATGATGTGGGCACTGCCCTAGGTAGAGGTGGACCTGGTGTTCCTCGGTCTGCTGATTATGAGAAATACCTTGAAGGAACAATCAGCTCCGGTTATCCGAGAACTTCAGCAGGCTAGAATCAAATGTCTGATGCTAACAGGTGCGTTGGACAAGTTGGGTTTTCTTTTTGAGGTACATGTGCTCGCATGTGTAGAGAGAGAGGTACAAGTACTTATACTTTGAGAGAAGAATCTAAATTATTATAACCACTTTTATGGTGCGATTGGGTGATTTAACAGGCGACAACATGTTGACGGCTGTCAGCGTCAGCAGGAATTGTGGCCTAATTCCTCCGACTGTACCACTTGCGCAGGTGGTGGTGACTGAATCTCTTCCGAAAACGGTCAAATTACTGTCGCTGAGTTCGTCCACGTATCGTACAGAGGTAGTGCTATACGTACGAGCAGAGCGTCCAATCGTTGGACATACAACAACAATACTTGGAGACTTTGTGAATGTAATGTGCCTTTATTCCGCAGACGGACGCATCATCCGCATTGGCTATTGACGGTCCTACGTGGGATGCATTAGTAGACAGTTTTCCCGGACTGATTCCACAAGTAGCCAGTCGTAGTGTTGTGTTCGCTAGAATGTCGCCTCAACAAAAAGCGAACGTCGTAGAAACTCTTCAAACACTGGACTACATCGTCACAATGGTCGGTGACGGAGCCAATGACTGTGGAGTGAGTGTATCAGTCTTATCCCCAATCTCTGTCAACGTAAATAACATGATATAATCATTTGCCATGGAAACGCACGCAATAAGGGTTTCGAATATACGTACTCAGAATTGCAAACGCTTTATTTTACCATCTGCACTTTTGTCATATTACCGCCCTATATTAATATTGCCCTATCTTCGCAGGCATTAAAAACGGCCGATATCGGTATTTCGATATCGTCGGCGGAGGCTTCAATTGCTGCACCTTTCACATCGGCCATTCAAGATGTAACATGTGTCCCTAAACTCATAACTGAGGGAAGATGTGCTCTAGTCACCAATTTCGGCTTATTCAACTTTATGGTTCTAGTTGGTTTGGTTCAATTTAGCTCGGTTTTCGTTCTATATTTGGTATGTCCTACTTGTGATTTACTACTTTCTTATCTTTTAAAACCATTTTGACGACGATTTTTCTGGTACAAAAGTTCTGATAATTGAATAAATAGGTCTGGTTTTGTTGTGATCCTTCTTTAAGTTAGCTGCTGAAGGATCAATCTAATCGTCTTTTATGGGTCCCCGAGTGTTAATTTAAATAACAATCTGCACAAAACTGTAACTTCATGGGCCAGCCATGGTCTACTAAGTGGTTCACAATCAGTGTCACGTTTACTGAAGCCATTCAAATTAATTAGATTGATATCCAGCCTTTCAGTAGAATGAAGAGTATTGGCATTAAATATTGCGAATCTTCATGGGATGAATATAAGAAGAAAAGGTTAGTAATTCGATAAAATTATGAAATTCGTTTGTTACCCAATGATTACAACATTCAAGGCTACGAAACTTCCCCTTATAAAACCAAGAATGAGGAGTCACTAGGGTAAGGAAGTGCATCAAAAGTATGAATATGAAACCGTACATGACAATAATCACAGTATTCAGCACAAGTACGTAATCGGAAAAAATATTTTTTTAAATCTGGCCTTTGAAATCCAATTGTTCTCACACTAGTGAAACCCAATAGCAGGCTGGCCTGAACGGGCTTAGGCTTATACCCAGTTTGATCCAGTTGATTCTCAAGTTTTCTCACAATAGCTCCTATTTGGTCTTGTTGGATGACTGGGACTATATCGTGTGATATTGTATGTGTAGTCGTATAATCCAATCTCGTTGGCTTCAGGAGGGATTGGAGATGGGGACTATCCAGTTTCTTTATGTCGATCTCGTGGTGATGTCCTCGCTTGCTATCGTCATGGGGAGAAACAAGCCTGGAAGTCGAATTGTACCGAAGAGACCAATAAGTCGCCTTTTGTCGCCATCCAACGTCATTCCTCTCGGACTTCAAATCATTCTGAGCGTGTTGACACAAGTTGGCGCTCTAGAGCTCCTCAAATACGAGCCTTGGTAGGTTCTATTGTCAGTTGGCCGGGTTCGTTTGACCAGTAGATGGGACAACCATGGCAGCCAGATAGGATTGGATAATATTTTAAAATCGACTAGAGTAATTAACAAAATATAACGAGGTCTTCAAATGATAGAACAAGTTCCACAACTCGTCTTTGGTAATTTCTATTCTGCATTCTGTTTATTGTATTGGCTGTCAGTAACTTTAATAAAGGTTCAAATATTTCGCAGGACCCTGAGACGTGCTAAAAACCTGTTCTGCATTAGTATACATGGACTGCGCATTCAGATTTACCTTTTGATTTTACACCAAAATAAACAATTTTGTACTCTACTTTGTAAACGTGAATAGGGAAGTTGTTTTCTGGAAGATGATCTCAGCCAGTTCAAGTAGGTTCATAGCATGTACATAGCCAAGTATATACATGCGTAGTATGTACATACTATGTACCTACCATATTATTGTGCAGATTCTCAACACAAAACATCGTGACCGGTCGCTAAACTAACGCAATGATTTCATGAATTTGCCAACGGATTTCCGAAACTAACATTTTATTATTCAACAGGTACGTTCACACCAAGAAAGCGAAAGGAGACGATTACGTCGTCATGGGTTGGGAGAACACCTCAATCTACATATTGAGTTGCTATCAATATGTTATCTTAGCCATAACTTTCTCCAAGGGCAAACCTCATCGGCAGCCGATATATAAAAACTGTAAGTAGACATATAAGTCGTCAAAACGTACTACTTCCCTCAATCTAGAAGAATTTCTTGCGCTCTTGAGGAACGTGATGACCAAATATTGCTCGTACTTCTACTATAGATAACAATATTGATAGCAAAACAGTGATGCTTTGATATTGAATTGAGCTCTAATCTTCATTATAATTTCCCTGGTATTTGTTGTCGGTTGATATATAATTGTTAGCAAAGCAACTCCTTTCATTCTAAAATGAAAGGCATTATAAGGTGAGGAATTCAAGTAACAATGAACAGGTTGAGAGAAAGAAAACCGACGGTTCTACTGTCAGATAACTTAATAATGATAGACTTCACACCGTTTTTTCTTCCGAGAAATGTTTGTTGAAGAAAATATTCCAAGGTAAATGTGTAAATGTTGACGTGTGTGAGTCTAGCGTCTATTAGAGGTCAACAAACTAGGGCCAACCTATCTCTGAGATTTGGAAATGAGGATTGATAACACAAAGCTTGCAATCGTGTTTGCAAAATAAATTGTTGAGAATGCCAGTTAGTACCAGTAAGAATACCTGTTAATTTAGACAATTATTTTTAACAATAACGCTCCTACTGCTGCCTGCCGGACTCCTATTCTCTGGTGGTTGTAATAATATGGTTAGGTTGAGCTTTTCACAGTGGTGAAAATATAATACCTATTATGTACGATACATATTATGTACGATGCTAACTGTTGAAACTTGAGTCTCATAGCAAAAAATCAATCAAATCAGCTGAAGTTATGTTCAATACTTTATTACGTTGCAATTTTGGGACCTGATGGAAAAAAGTGCACAACACGCATCGTATACTTTTAAGGCCTCCCACCAGGAGCTGGTAACATTCAAAAGGGGGTACCCACAAGGAAGGTGTTCTGATGCTATGCGCTGTCCATCGGAATTAAAAAAAAAACCTGGTAACACGATTTTTTTTCAAAACGTCTTACCAGGACGGAGCTCGGATACCTTGAGGAGCTTGCTTAAAATGTATCCAATGGGAGGTAGGCTCATACAATTTGTGGAAACTTGGGTGAACTCAGAATGGCAAGGCTTGAGTAGCATCTTTCTATTATGGGATAGTGGTTCACGTGGTAATTGGAGGGAGATCTTCCACGGCTTTTTACGGCCCTTCTGACCTATTTTACCAGTAGAAGGAGCTATTATGAAAGGGGAAATCAAAGCTGGTTACTTATCCAAATAAATGAGGAAGAGGGAGGCACACTTATTACGGAGAGTTATTACACGTGGAAGGCATCTTCATAGGGCGACATTTTCCGAATCCAAAGTTAACGTCCAAACCGAAATTATTCGGCGAGCAATTAATTCCAAGTACTACTGAAGAGTAAATTTAATGTATTGGTTTCATTACCCTCTTAGACTGGTTCATGTTCGTTGTGATATTCCTGCTGGGCTGGACAAGTTTTCTCCTCATCTCGCCATTCGATTACCTTGAGCCAGTTGTTTCGATTTGGCCGACTTCAACAAGGGTGACACCCTACGCTTTCGACTATTATTGATTGGGCTCGCGACAGTGAATTTCATCATTTCTTTGATCATTGAGGTAAGGCCTAAAATAATACATACCGCGTTGCAAAGGATTCCAACGCTAGATCCATATTATCCTTTTGCAACTTTCGTGTGACTCTCATCTTTTGATTGTTGTAATTGTTTTCACCCCGAGAAAACGCTGCTCTTGTGTTTTTTACTTTCGTAAACTCCATCTTAACTTTCTGTGTTCTACTTTCTACTAGCTCTTGGCGTACAACAAAATTCTAATAACTTGGTAGTGCATTAAATAGCATGCTTCTAATATTTCAAGCAAACTGTTGTTGAACCTTTGAATGAAGGACCATGACATCAAGTACAATATTTATTCATTGAGAGCGCATTCGGATAATTCGTTGACCCTTTCCAACTGCGTAGGCGTCATGAAACCTCTCTCGAAACGTTCAAATTGTTGCATTAATCTTGTATTTAGTCGCGGTAACTACTTGCTCAATTTCTTGCAGTCTTTATACTATTTACATGCCTTCTGTTGGAATTAAGCATGAGCTATTACTGAAAATATTTGTGTATAATTAGATTGCGTGTTTTTTTAGCATACGGTCGCCCAATCCTACTGGTTCAAGCGCTCAATAAACATAGTTCGTAGAAAGAAGGTATTCAAAAACAAATACAAAATTGTTGAAACTCGAATTTTAAGCTCAAGGGTGGTATGGGATCCTCTAAGTGTGTGAGCTGTGATAATATGTGATGGTTTTCAGTTTTGAGTATTGATGTAGTTTAATATAAGGTCTGTAACACATAAAATGAATTGGTCCGTCACATTGTGAACATGAGATTAATATTTTGAATGATAATGTAAATATAATGATAATCAGTTTACCAACGTGTTTACATAAAAACCAGACTTTTGGTGAGAGCATCGGAGAAGCACCCGAGGGCATCGGTGGTATTGCCATAATCCGAAACTCTTGAACGAGTTTTTGCACTGCTTCAATGGTGTAATAATATTAGACTTTTCGGAAAAGTCTTCCAATCTTAGGATTGTTCGTGCTTGTTTTAACTTGTCAGAGCCGACACAGAAATGTCTCCAGACAATTTTTGATTAGAAATGAACAATATACTTCAACTTTTCAGAAATCACTCAGTTTCGAAATAGAATTCTCTCTTTATTTTTATGAAAAAAAAAAAAAAAAAATCAAACAAAATTACAAAATAAATATAATATGAGAAATAATAATAATTTGTGGAGAAAATTTGTTGGAGAAGCCCAAAAAACCGATTGCACGATTTTTGAGTTCCTGCAAGTAGGGCAAGTAAGGTTATTGGCATGTATATTAATCCGTCGATGGTTCATAGGGCGAGGGAGAACTAGACATACCGTTACGATACTGAACCACCTTGCCGCGTCTCAATAATACTTAAGTCACCATTCGTTCCTCAAGAGGGTTGAAGAAAAGGACGGTTGCTCAATGCTTGGCGGAATGATCGGAGAGTGGGTAGTCCAAGGTCCACTCCTGGAACGCCGGATTCAGTTTGTTTTCGTTCACGCAACAGGTGAGTCTGATATCTAATAGAGATCACTGCGGGGTATGAAGATAAAGATACGTGTTCATTGCTCTTCATTATTTTGTGCCTACGCTGTCATAATGAGAATTTTTATCTAATTGTAGGAATTTGTTATTATTCAAGAAAATGATAAACTACAAACAACATCAAAATGGGCGATTTGCGAACAATTACATTATAATCCAGTCAATCGTTTCGAACCGTATTTCAGAAAAATTCGTGGTAAGAACTTTACCTAATAGAGCAGGATTTTTTTGTTGACACGTAAAGGAACAATTATAGCAACTGTTGTATGACTCAGATTAACGAAGTATTAATTTTACGTTCATGAGGTCTTTTAAATGTTACGAATATTTGTACGAAATCTAGCTGGTCATTACATTCATTTCTTTGTATCTAGATAAAAGTATATACGGGTTTTGTGCCTATGATGAAACGGAAAAGGGAGGGAACTCCTTATTTTATTGCTACAATTTGAGTTCATTATAAAATTAACAGTATGAAACGCAATGGGAACTGAGATAAAGCTACCAAGTGTTAGGCTTACCATAAGTTTTTCCTTCATTCAAAGTTAGGTTGGTCGATACACTCCCCGGAATCTCGTCCCGACTAATGCCGTTTGTTCAAGTCATTCCTATTCTATTGTGTTTGTTCATCATTTTGTTGTAATAATAGCAGTGCTGTTAAAAATAGCGTTTAATATCTAAATACAGTTGTGAGCGAAAAAATCACTCGTGACGAGGTAGCGGAAACTCATTTCAATAAAAAAAATCTCCAAATGTCCGTCCGCCGTTCGCGCCGTTTTTGGTAGTAAAAATTTTCTAAGAATCTGAAATTTGGGTCAGGGGTCTGTTCCCGGCCTAGGACGGTCCTCAAAACTTTGTGTTTTCGGGATTTCTGGTACCTAGACGTGTGGGGTATAATTTTCCACTAAATCTTGGACGCTGAATCAAATGAAGTGGGTCCCTGAACGATTGGCACCCACTGGACGAAGTTATGGGTCAAAATGGGTATGTATCCACCCATTTTGTACATGTGTTTTCAAGATTTCTGGTACCTAGGCGTGTGGGGTATCATTTTCCACTATTTACACTTTAGAGCCCCTAATTATCAATAAATGTAGTAACGGTCAAACGCTCAAGTATTCGTTCCAGTACCTCCTTACGGTACTCACCTTGTTGCCCCAATTAATGACCGCGATGTATTTCTGTGATCATTATAAAGATCTGAAATTTATAAGAATGGATCTCCATTTTCTCCACCGGCTCTTGTCCCCGATTTCATAGGAATAATGTCAAGGCCGGCCGTATCGTGCATTCGAACCAGCTGCTCGACCGGCGCGATCTGGAGAATGTGTCAGGTTGAAGGTGAGGAATGATTCGTAGCAAGTCCCTAGTTGCTCAAAACGTTCGTGTTGTGCACCGACCAATCCTTCTTAACTTTGAAAATCAGTCCCGACATTATGATGTAAAAAACTAATGATACCTCCTCCAAAATTAACCACGCTATCTGTTCAATTTCAACATTTCAAGTTGAATATATCCCGGAGTTATTGCTCCACGGCCTGAGTGAGTCCAGCTTGAGAAACAATTCTAGACTGTTGTAAAAATTGCCATGATTTGGCAACTAATTGCCATAATTGCCGTAAGAACTATGTCATATTATGTTGTAAAAACTGTTGAGTGCTGAGGAACAGGTGTAATAGTTTACCTTTGATTCTTGAGGGAGAAATCAGGCGAGCTTAGTAAAAACTACCCACCCACCCCGTATCACTATCGGTTTCGACGGAATGATTTTGATTTCCTCAACTAGTATTAAGCATTGAAATCCAGCAGCCGTTTTACCGGTCGAACCATTCTACTTCACAAAATAGTAAACCTCAGCCCAGCAAATTTGACTATTAAGTTTGTTGAAAGGCAAGGTAAGTCCCACACTCCTAAATTTATAAATGGCGTGGACGCCCATGGACTCCTGGTAAAAAATAATCTAAAAACCTTAAAGACCTTTTTTTTAAAAAATTGCGTTTTTTTAAATTGATTATTATTTTTTATTTATTAGTATATTAAAGATGACTGGTAGAGTATTTCACCTCTGTAGTCGGCTGTCCTCACAAAGCATAATTTTCACAGGATGTTCCTGCTTCTGGCAACGGCATGCATCCTGTTGTATATCTACGCCACTTGGACTTACGATTATTGGAAGAAAAAGAAGGTGCCAGGACCTGAGCCTACACCTCTTTTTGGAAATATTAAAGACGTTGCCCTTTGCAGGGTTTTCCCAGGAGAATGCCACCAAAAAATATATTGGTAAGGGCCTTGAGCACCGTTACGCCAACCCCTCCCCCCTCACGCATGTGTGTGTGTTTGGTGGTAGGTCCATGAATAATAATAAAATAAACTCTGCACTAGTCTGTTGTTATTTGCTGTTCTAGGCAGTACCCTGAGCAGAAGTACGTAGGGATTTATCAACTTCGAAATCCCAGTCTACTCATCAGAGAACCTGACCTTATCAAACATGTCCTGGTTAAGGATTTTGAGCACTTTATGGATCGTGGCTTCCACACCGACGAAGATAGAGAACCTTTGACTGCCCACCTAGTCAATTTAGAGGGTGTACGTTGGCGGCAACTACGAGCTAAGCTGACTCCTTCGTTCAGCAGTGGGAAGATCAGAAGCATGTTTCCATTGCTGGTTGAATGTTCTGAGCTTTTGCTTCCTTCGATCAAGGTAACATTGGAATGACATCAGTAACATACGTTATTAATGCCCAAGCACAGATCAAGCCACGCTTGTCAGTTTATTTTCATTGCAAAGTGATAGTCAGAACAATCGCACTACATAAGTTAAATATTAGTGGGTTACATCCAGAAATCATTGGTTATTTTTCTGACTTAATTTTAATACTCCTTACGGGCATAGACCTCCTCTAACCTCAGAATCGGATTACCCATGATATTTTGACAAGTGTCTAGGCTATTCTAAAGAAGTGTCATTGCCTTACTAGAACACTGCCGTATACTAAAATAGGTAGACAACAAAATTTAGCCTAACAGCAAATATTATGTCCCAACAAATAACCTCAAAATTTCCCCTAAATGGCTCGAAATTCACGCATACCGCTGTTATAAGGAAGCAGAGAAGTTTTATCTCAGAAGGCTTGAGCATACTCCCAGTACCTTACCGATTCCAAATAAGAACAACTTACGTTACTGTAGTGGAGCAAAAAAAAAGAGAGATTTCGTCGATTGCTCAGTGTTGATAAGGCTAGTGACGGGTAACGACAGAATACCGCACATATTACATTCCTAAGAATACTGACAGTTGGCCCTGGATGGTTCGGATATATGCCCCATTGATGTTGTGCTTTTGAATAGTCAATATGAGTTTCTCAACTCGAAAATTTTTGGTAAAACCCACGGTGTGTCAGCAAGATACCACCTAAATCTTCGTCTTTGTAGGATGCCCTCGTAATTTATTTTTATCATTTTAAAATTTTTTGGTACAGCTAGTGTTTTGAGCAGATTTGGTCAAAGTAGAGATATTTGGAAATCCCGTACTCGATGACTTTTTTTTGAACAGCAAGTACAGGAAACAGTACAAACAGTTATTTTTTAACCACTGTCAGTTAACCATTGATACCTACCAATTGTACTTTTTGGTTGAAAAAATTGCGTGTGATGGTCTAACTTGATGATATTACATTTCTGTACGAAATTACATGAACTAAACGATTGACTAACTAAGGAACAATTCACATAACAGCTATCCATTTTTGAAGCAGAAAGCAGAATGAGTCGCGAACGAAAGAAGTTCACACAATCAAGATCAAGATCATGAAAACTCTCATGACGTCAGGTGAGCAGACTACCGCTAGACCATACACAACCTCACACGGAACCATTAGGTACTGTGAAGACAAGGAGACAAACAGCAACATAGGCCTTTTGTCGCCGCAACTGAGACGCGGTACCCCAAACGTCAAACGCCCTGCATCATTTCTTCTTCAATCAGTTTGTCTAGTCCGAGTATGAATTCAGACAGAGAAGTAATCAATTTCTGATTTGATTCTACCACATAGAATCGGTGAAACTGGATTTCAATTATTGAATCCATCAGGAAGCGCACAAATTCAACTGATCAGACTTTTACTCTTTGAGTAGATGCTTAGCTCTCTTCTTTTGTTTTTGCACTTCTGTGTCCCGTGTCTGTACGTTTTCCAGTCTCGGGGGACCATGCAGTACTGTAGGATGCTGACAAGACCTAATTAGGTGTCAAAATCATTTTATAATGTCCCTGAGAGGACCGTTTTGAAGATAAATATAAAATTCAAGCCTCTTTTGGGAGCATCTTCCAGATTCAGTTTCAATTCTTCGATTGTGGATGTCGGACGATATAATACAATATTCAGTGAATTTTTCCCATATTTTGGCAGAAAACCATAATTTGGCTGCGTTTCATCTTCAAAATATAATTGAGTTTAATTGTATCTAGATGTAGGCCTGTTCTCCAACACTGATGCTATTTTGATTAAAATTAGTTTCGGTAGATTCTAGGAAACTTCAAATCTAACGCCTGACCCTTAAATTTGTTCATCTTTCAGGAACAGTTAGATATTGATGGAACCGTGGAAATAAGGGAAATCACGGCGCGATTTACAACCGATGTGATTGGTAGCGTGGCTTTTGGACTCCAATTTGACGCTATGGCAGGTATGTCGATTATTTGGCTCAGAAATAGTGTCTATGTGGAGTACAACAACTGACTGATTTTCCAATCTCTATCTAGTTGAATGTGTTAACATGGGGGGGGGGGGGGGTACAATTTAATCAGCTCTATTGTCACCTTTGCTAACGGTCCGTTGGTGGGTGAGCGGGATATGAACGGTAATTAACGATAATATTGTTAATTAATATTGGTTCATTGGGCTCGAATCAAGATTTGAATTAATTAGATTCCTCTTCTCTTCTGATAAGTTATTCTCCTTTGAAGAGAAACTCGGGGCAAATGTACAGGAAACCTCAGTATTTGACGTGAGATTTTAATTTTAGGGGCAATAAATTTACGAAAAGTTGAAATTGAAAAAATAGGTCTGGACACGCGTTATTAGTTTAGACGGGTGTCTTGAATTTTTCGCCCCGGCCTCTTCGTATCGACCACTCAAACAAGGGTGTTTGGTGGTCTGGGGTGTCCCTTTTTTCACGTTTCGAAGGGGACAACGCTTCGACAAGCAGATAAAAGAGCGGCGTCGGTTCTGCGGGTGGTCCTATACAAAGTTTCATCGCTCGCTCGGTGTTAATGATCTCTTTTGTATACCAACGTTCAATTCAGTATAATGAGACCCTGGGTAGTCCTTGGTTGTACTGCTCGCTTACAGCAAATCTCAGTGATGAGAGATACATAAAATTCGGTGTTATACAAGATAGCCACTCATGAGAAACGAAAAACCTAACGGAGGTGACTCTGCAACTATCTTTCAACTAATTTTCATGGAATTGATATCCTGTTATTGATAAGAAAAATATGAAACTAAATGCTCTTTCCATCTTTGCAATCAATTTAAAAATTGTCGCGTAATTAGGAAAGGACCTGGGGTCAGGAACCCGATAAAACATTAAAATTAAAAGTAGGCCAGAAACCTACCTATTTAAAAAAAAATTCTAAGAGGAAGTTTTTGTGGCAAACTGATGACAGAATCAGTCATTAAAGTCAGGCAATAGAATAGTTTATCTAGTGGCTAAATAGTAATTAACTTGGTACTCCAGAATTCTCAAAACCATTTGAATCACACCCTTCTTTCCATACTATGTTTGTAGAGAATTGGGCTATTTTCTCGCCTATTGAAAGGAGCAGCTAGAAGGACTAATTCTCGGGATTTTCTTTCCCATTTTACATGTTTCCTGTAAACGAGTTCGTTCACAAATATGTGGGTGCTATTCAACTGCCATTAGGTAGTTTATTTTTAATTTTCCTCTCTGGCAGCTAATATATTAGTCCGAAATCCCCCTGGGAGTGTAATTAAAAAACTCTTCGGTCTGTAACTGATCGCATACCAAACGAAGCCTTAGCGCAAAATTCTCTAAATATCCTTTATCTTCGTGAACTTTCAGGTGACTCCGTGTTTCGCGAAATGGGGAGGAAAGTAATGCAACCCTCTTTGGGAAATGCGCTGGGTAGAGCTACTCGTGCATTTCTCCCTTGGCTGTTTGATGTTATGAAGATGAGAACCTTTCCCAAGGAGATCCACTCATTTTTCACTCGAGTTGTGAAGGAGACCATGGACCATAGGGAGGCCACCAAGTACAACAGAAGTGACTTTTTACAACTGATGATTCAACTCAAGAAAGATGACCTAGAATCGTCTGATAAAAACGACAGCTTAGGTAAGGCAAATACCACTCATCGCTCCAATATTTTAATCATGTTAGTACGTCAATGAAACCTCATCAAGGGTCAATTGTGTTTAGTTTTATTTTCCTCTCAAGTCTCTTTCGTCTGTAAACCGACCATCCTGCATTTAACGCATTTATATCATTGGCAAAACTGTATTTCAACTGTATTTCAGTCACCCGTTGGAAAACTGCCTGAGAGCGATCACTTAAGAGCACAAAGGATTAATTAGAGGTGTCTGATAATGATGTGATATTATCAAGAGAATAAAAATCCCTTCTTTCCAGCTTTGACGAAAATAATGGAAGTTTAATTATTTCTAAACTTGATCAAATCAATACCTCAATATCTTTTTTTTTCGCAGCTTTTAACGACAGTTTAATCGCTGCTCAAGCCTTCATATTTTTCCTGGCTGGGTTTGAAACATCGTCTACGACGCTAAGTTTCTGCCTTTACGAACTCGCTTTCAACCCTTCATGCCAAGACAAGGCCTTGAGGGAAATCACGGCGGTGCGATCCAAGTATGGATCATTCACTTACGAAGCAGTTTCAGAGTTGAATTACCTTGAGCTCCTTCTCTTGGGTGAGTTACAAAGCGTAAATGACTTAAAGGCAATATTATTTCCCGTCACCAACATGCTCTCTGTTGAGAAACTTCGGGGTACAACCCAGGGAGTCGACTAAAATACCAGCTTTTGATGTTGCTGTGTTGCTACATATACAAAAAAGCATCATAGTTATCGAGCGGTTCATTCAACTCCTAGTGCTGGAAAATTCTTGAAAGTTCATCTTCCAAATGGTGGATTCCTCATTTCTATAATCGATTACTGTCACAATGGAGCGCGTCCTTAAATTGAAAATAGTGGTGAATTGCCCATGAAATCAACTCCCCTCCCACACTGGATTTAATAGTAACTCATAACTACCGATAACTGTACAAGCTTGACTTATTTGTTTTCTCTCTCTCTCAACAGTTCCATCCAGTGAATAGTAGATGCATGGAAAATAATCATGACGAATGTCACCGTCTGTTTCAATATTTTTCTTTGATTTAGAAACAATGAGGATGTATCCGCCCGTCTCTGGGCTCTGCAGAGTCTGCACGAAAGCTTACCGACTCCCAGGGACTGAAGTCACTATAGATCCCGGTGTTGCCTTGGTCATACCAATCTACTCGTTGCACCACGATCCCAAATATTTCCCATCCCCTGAGCAGTTTCAGCCGGAGAGATTCCTTGACAAAGAGATAGTCAAAAGTCACTATTATATGCCCTTCGGGGAAGGGCCGCGAATTTGTATTGGTAAGTTGAACGGAAAATAGTTTGTTCTCCACCATTCACCGCTGAATCATTCCTAAGAGAAATATTGTTACTCCAGGCGTGACGCAACTGTAATATCTGTTTTTTAATCTTTTACAGGAATGAGATTCGCAATGGTAGAAATGAAACTAGCCTTGGCACAAATCCTTAGTGGCTACAAGGTGTACCCGTGTCCTAAGACCATCCGCCCACTGTCGATGGACCCAAAAACATTCATCACAGCACCTGTCGGCGGAATTTGGCTTAACTTATCCACGAGGGATTGAAGCACCCGGCTAATGGGATAACCCAGTAATTTGACCAATCACGACAATACTTGAATCCTTTCATTTTGCCGGAGATTTTCGTGATTTGATTGAATACGATGCTCAGTAAATAAGCACGTTATGCATTTTTACTGCAAAATGGCTGATGAGTAAAGCTACTGTCGTGTTAAGTCACATTTTGCCATATTGACATCGCCAAACTTCCAAGATGAACGGGCATGATTAACCTACCGATAGTCGCGTGTATGTGACACATTTCCTCAGCATTGCCTAGCTCAATCATGTGACCAAGTGAGGAACGAAGGCTTCGCCACCCATCTTTCCCCTCGTTTCAGAGAAGGACTCAGTCCACTTCCCGCCTTCGTTGGTTTTGAATTTTTCTGCATATAGCTGAAATGTATGCCTCACATACCTACATGCTACTACCCATGTTACATTTTTATAAATTTCAATTTGTTTTGAATGAGGCTGACTTGGTAATAAGTTCCCAATTCAGTCAGAATCACACTGCTGAAACCTGAGCATTCTCAAGAAAATGGTCGACCATGAAGGAATAGAACAGCCAGGCGTCGAACATAAGAAGAGGTACAGACAGAGCGATGCTGCTCAACTTATATTCTACTTTGTAATAATTTATACCTAGTGTATTTTTTATTATAAATTCAATTTTGTCACTTGTTTTCCAAAACCATGTTTTTGCTGAATAAAAGACATGAATCTATTCTGCGCATGCGACTATCCATGTTGAGCTGAACCCAACATTATGTTACGTATTAACACAATTTTGTGTGATACCTGATCCTTTCAAGGATGAAAGATGGCCGAGTATATTTATAAATGTTCCATATATCACAGACAATATTGTATAAATTTATATGCCTGTGAACTGTATTAACGGTAGAACAGAAAATAAGCGAAAGAAAGATTTTGATATCGATTGATAGTCCTATGTAGGGTTTTAATATCTAGAGATGAAAACTATGTAGGAACGATGAGTATTTTGACTGCTATCGTCAAAATGACAAACGCGGTTGATTTTAATTTTAAGACCAATATACGTCATACATTATGATGAATTGTATATTGCAAAGCCTCCAACAGAGTAGTTGTGTGCTAATAAATTTTTCAAAAAAGCTACTAAATATGAGCGAATTATAGAGCAAACTGAGTTCGAGAGACACTGCCAAATACAGTATTGAAATGGCTGTATTCCCACAGCTTAAAAGGAAATTTCTTTGAGCCTGACCACATCTTTCCCTACCTATAGGTCATTCAGATCTCTTTATTGTTTACTGAATAATGATTTGTGATTGTAATATATGACGTGGGTAGAACTAATATCGAACTACTGTCTGCCTTTCAGTCATGCTTACTTCAACGGTTTAACGGACTTGATCAATTTTTCCCTACATTTTGAGTGCCTCCTACATTGCAAGCTATGCACTTTGTGAGAGCCAATGTCAGCAAACCATACGGCAAGTATGAGTTAGGAGAAGTGGGATAGGAGGCGCAGGAATCGTGGCTTACGAGCTGTTGAGGGACCCTCTTTCCTTCAATGGAATGAATATTGAGCGATGTGTTCATCCAGTCTGATAGAGGAGTAACGAGAAGATTTTTTTTGCCTCACCATAACAGAGATGTCGAGCTCTTCCACATGCCGAACTATCACATTTTCAACCAGTGATTGGAAAAGCCTTATCGTGGAGTAGCGCGGCTTTGAAGCCTAGCAGTTGATTGTTCAGAAGGGGGCTATCAGAGTTCCTATTATGGTCGTGTTAGAAGTTAGTTCAGCTATTCGTTGCGCCTTCGGCGAATGGCTCGGCAAGTCAGGGCCTACCGCACTGTCTTGAAGAGTTCTCCGTGTCCGTGAGGGCAAAGGGTTGAGAAAGGCTGCGATGATGAGTCGTTGGGGTAAAGCGCAACAGGTCGTAAAGGGTTGCAAAAGGGCACATGCGCGGGCGGCGCTCCTTCTCATCTGAGAGCACAGTCAAAAGCCGACACGAACCGCGAACGTTCGACTTGAGCAGAGCAGCACAGTACATCGTATTACTCCAACTACTGGCAATCGGTAAGTGACCCTGTCAATTTGCAGCAAAGGGTTCTTAAAAAAAAGAAATAATATAAAATCCCATGCTTAAGGAGATGAATGATACAATTAGGATTAAAAATCCACAGATGAATAATGAATAATCAGAGGCAAAAACACATAAAACTTCCAGAGAAGCCGATCTCATTTCTGTCTAACGTTCGATAATTCTCGTTCATTTTGGTTTTTATTATCCTCGAATTCTAACCAAACCAGAAAATTAATGTGTGTGTGTGTTCCTAAACCCGAAACTGGGCCTAAAAAGCCCCTCGGATAATCTTAATTTTACACAGCCTATGTAATTTTACGCCCATAAAATTGTGTTTATTCTGTCATGGAAAAACTCGCTGTTAGTTACTGCTCAGTGGAAACTGAGAGAAAGCCGTCTTGATGTTTGTTTCAAGTTATGTCCAAAATTCTAAGCGCAAGATGAATCAGCAAATACACTCAGTCAACCTGTCACAGCACTCGTTTTCCCGAAATTTATTCTGAGTCCATCCTTCACTCTTGATTTCGGACGATCGGGTTTCTCGCTTCCGTTCCAATTTTAGCCTCCTTTCTCGTTTCATTAAGATCTCGCCAGCAGACGTCAATGGCACACACCGCACGGTACTCCTATATATATTGACAGTTTGACTCGCAAGGTCATTTCACTTGTCTCTTGTCCGTCTTGAGTGTCAGCGATTTTTCTCGAAAGATGAATTTTCACTCTCTTGGTATAGAAGATTTAATAGTCTCTATTTGGACCATGGCATTTTTCGGTGGACGTGATGTGACGTACCTACGTCAATAATATTCATGAAGTAGTATCATGATAGACCAGTGTCGGCCGAAATTCTTTGTTGCTTACTCTATTCGTACGACAAACAATTATTTTAAGCCGTCATTAGCTGCTGTGATCGCTCGCCCGTGAACCATATAATTAATTGAGTGCGGTAAATACATTACTAATTTAGCTAAACTGATGCTAACAGTGACAGGCTAAAATGCAAATCCGAATGTTGACAGACAGATATGTCACTCTAAATGCCAAAGAATCATTTCTCTTGTTCACTGAACAAATGATCCTCTCTCTCGCCAAAGAACCAGAGACGGGTGTTAACATAATCGTGGTAGTCATTATAATCATGGGTTTAGCTGAAAATCACGTTTTTAAACAATAAAATGATTCCCAATATGTGTATTATCTTAATCACGTTCGTGACCATGGTTCATAATCATAATCACAAAATTACTGCTTGTGTTTTGATTATATATCCAATAATGAATGCGCTCGTCTCGGTGATTCCTATGTATTTTTCTGGAACTACTCATTCATGTCTATTGAACTCTTGGGGTTGTGATTCAAAAGCCTGCAACAACTCGATCATAAAAAGGTCACATCCCAGATGAAAAGTACACCTCAGGTCAGCAGAGGTAAAATATTCGTAAAACATCTCGCCGGAGGCTTCACGATATTCCCAAGTGCTGACGCAGGATTCACATAGGGTATTCAATGAATAATAAAGTTCCACCCCAAGGTATCTTCTGGCCATATCCTCTGAAATATTATTACCCCCAGTTTCACGTTACCCACTTCAACGTGACCTGTTTTCACTCTAATACGGGTCTTCACCGAAGAGACGGAGAAAATGAATCGATCTAATAATTTACTTTCATTCTTTACCGTTTCGTGGGTTTTAGGTACCATTTGCTTTTTCAGGTATCATTATTTTTGGATTGTATTTTACTTAGCGGACCAACCTGTCAAGTCGTCCAGGAAGCGGTCATCCTTAGCAACCGGCGACTGACACCATCCACTGATTTAAATTCCCTATAATATATTATAGACCTAAAGACCTATATCTTCTGCCTAAGAACCTTAGAATCCCGTGTGCATCCTTTTATTGAGTTTTTAAAATCCAGTATACACGTGCTTGTCCCCAAAAAATCGACACTCTCGTCATCACCTTGTTTCCCCGAAATGTCAACCTGTCGCCTGTCCCTCGTAACAAAAAGTTACATTTTCCAGTTTAAAAAATGGATTAATTGAAACAAATCGTTCTTATTATGACAAGTTGTGTGGATTTCTCGGCGTTTATAGATATCAACACAACTAGAAAGGGTAGTGAGAAAAAATAAAAATAAAATACGGTCCCCCCTCGAACATGAAATTACGCGTGTGGAGAGACGAACCAACTCATGACTATGGGATCTCAGACTAATTAGAACCTCGTCAACGTGACACCGCCTCAAGTTTACGCTCATTTAGAGCCTCTCAAGAGCAGAGAAGGTGATCCGAGAGTAATTGCCGAATGACAGTGCGAGGCATCTACATTTGTGTGTGTTATGTGGAAGTCGAAAGCACTTCCATGACAGTTGGTCTTGCGCTCGTTGGCTCCAGGTTTAAACCCTGCCCCAGGGTTCAATCTCAAAGGCTTTTCCAAAGAACACATCCCGCCCGTTGAAAAATTTGTTAATCAAATACAGAACATTTGAACTCTGCCTCAATGCTAGTGTGAGTTTTAGCTTATAGCAGACGAAAAATACAGGAACCACGTTTTAACCCCAGTATCATAGAGCGATGATAGCCGTAAACGCTATAAAGCTGCGGATAGTCTTCGAACGACCCGCATTGGCAGCTCCGTAACCCCATCTTTTGATCAATGATCGAATTAGCTATCCATTTGCCGCACTATTGAAATAAGACGGTTACTCCCCACAAAAACCTACTGCGCGAAGATCTGTCACACCGGAGACCGATTTCAGAAGCGGTCTCTTAACCTAGTTAGTGCCATTAGGTGAACAAGATTTTATAAATAAAAAAAAAGTTATCATCGCAATTGTCACATCGCTTCACCATGGACATGTCAAAAACCGCAGAACTTGAGATGTTGTTTTTGGATGATTAAAACTCCGAGAGTTTATGCTGCTAGAGCAAAAATTATGATAATGAAATGGACTAAACATTCTAGCCCACCAAACAATTTTGTATTTGACATTATTCTAAAGTATAATACTATAGCCATTATACTATATACTTTGCAGTCAGTTCCCCGGCCGAGGCAGTGGAGGGGGGACAAATACAAATGTTCACCGTCGTTTATTTGAAAATTACAACACTTTCACGGGTGTGGTTCTCCCACAAAACATGCCCCTCAATTTTACAATTATATCATTTCCATAAATCTACTAGTTATATATTACTGAACTTTTACACTCAACTACCCCCTCCCCCTCAATATGCATAAAACTCGACGGCTTTTTTTTTTTTTTACTTATTGCTTTTACAACGGTCTGTGAAAAACATGGTATTACCTACCTTTGTGTGAACACTCGAAGGAATATGCATAAGTATAAAAACGCTGCAATTTTTTTCACGGGGGTCGGTTATTCTCTGGGCCAGGAGCATTTGGAAAATGGGTAAAACAGTGGATGTGGAAAGTCCCGGACTCGTTCGAATAGGAACGCCTAGTATTAACTTAGAACCAACCTTTCAACCCGCAGACATTTAAAAAAAAAGAAGAAAAAAGCACAAAATGATTACAACAGGCAAGTATTGAGGAGAGCCCTTCCTACGCATCTGACTGAGATAAAAAGGTGGGTAATTTTAAGCTAAAATTGGAATACATGTCGCGGGCCTGAGATAATGTCCATAAAAAGCAGGGGACGCGTCATAATAAGTACCTTGTCCTATAGTCCAGTCCCTGCCGAGGATGTCCATATGTAGCATCACAAAACAACAAAAGGAAAACGTATCAACTTTAATAGCAGTCAGGGTAGGCAAAGGAACTTTGACGACTCGATCGGAAACTAGTTGGCGGTACAGCTATGAAATACTACGGAATATCGAGTTTTAATAGAGAATTAAATATTCGGTAACTCTGCTGACTACACATTAACCGATATGTACCAGAGAAACGAAGACGACGAACGGGGCATAGACAAGACATGCAATTTCGGCGATCTAGAAGTGTGAGGTATCATTTTCCATTATTTTTTTAGACATCATGAAACGCCCAGAAACATTTATACGCTCATCGTAATGTGAATCGACAGACAAACGAAAACAAATGATTTTAGAGATCCATCCAAGGTTTGAAAGTGATCACTGGATGTGTTGCTCATTTGGGAGGGTCATACTATCGGAGAGTAGCCTTGAGCTTCTTTCGCACATCCACTGAGTCAACGAAGTGAGGGCTCAAAATAAACAATGTTGCTTTGTGTAAAAAAAAAGCTGCAAATTCCTACACACGGGTTGGTTATTCCTCGCGCCCATATTATAACCAGGCGCATGAAGACTAATTTAAACCTCGGACCAGGCGCATGGAGATTCATTTCTTCAACACGTGGAAAATGAGGGTAAACAGTGGGTGTGGCGGGTCCCGGACCCATTCTAATCGATTTAGAGTCCAAAATTTAGAGGAAAATGGAAATCTCATACGGCTAGGTACCAGAAATCTCGAGAAGAAAAAAATTCAAAATACACATTTTGACCCCTATCCCACCCAAATTTGGTCCGATCGGGTTGAAAAGTTTCGAGGACCAACTAGAGCCATGAACGGACCAATATTTCAGATTTTTAGACTAATTTCTACGACCAAAGTCGGCGTGGACGGCGGACGGACATTTGCTAATTTTGATCCAGACATCTTGAAACGTCCAGAAAACATTTTTGGGCCGAATCGGAGGGACTGACTTTTTGCATGAAAACATAGGTTGATTATTCAAGGAATAACCAACCAAAAGAAATTTTGTACGTTTTCCTGCTAGTGTCGGTTGCAAAAATCACTATCAACCTTCAACAAACGGTTTTAGACATTAGTACAGGTTTGAACACCGAATAAAATAATCGAACAAGATGAAGGGGGTTAGTGGTATTCAGTATTTAAAACCATCAAGTAAATCGTGATGATTGGTATGTTCCCAAATTTGAATATCGGAAATCCTACGCTTACATTGGAATTCATGTGAATGTGGGTATTGGGCCTCCATGTAGAGAAGTATATCTAGCTGTGCAATACCCGGGTTGTTTCAACCGGGAAGGTGCACAATCATTCGGAAATGTGTTCACTCAGCAGAATGATGTTTTCGATCGTAGTGTGAGGATACCGCGTATCTTCTTCTTCCCTCTGACTCATCCTGCTGAATGGGGCGAATCGAACATGAAGGAATCAGCATTGTTCCAAACTAATCTATCATACGAAGGAAGGGATACATGGATTTTCTCACTCGAAAACACAACTTGGACGATAGGATGTATTCGTATCATTCCGTTGAAAACAGAATCGAAACCAAATTTTCGAACTTCGGGAATCAGGAGGGAAGCGGAGCACCGATCTCCCTTCCATCCGTCCTGGCTCGTTTCGCATGTTTGTTTTCACGAGAAATAAATCTTATTGTTTACCCACCGTCGAACAGAACAACTCAGCGCCCGGACAGCCCGGGTTCCCCCATGTCGCGGAAAAGAGGAACTTCGCTCGGACTCGGACAAAACTGATCATGTTCGATACGGAACTCTCTTCTCCGCCGGCCCACCAACCCATTTTGCCCACCTCTTGCTCCGCCTCCCCTCCCCCCGTCCAACCGACCTCCCGCCGCCTCCGTCACTGGTGCCCACCTTCCAACGAATCACCTCCGAACGTTGCCCAGCGCTCCCGCACCGATCAGTTCGAATTTGCAGTGGACGCGTGTCGGTAAATCGGTCCTTAGGCAAATTTCAGGGTGTGATTGTTGTTGATATTGTTGATGTTGTCATTCACCTAGTGCGGTTCTAATCGTTGACTCCCAGTGCCTTTCCTTTTTCTTTTATTTATTTTTAGTGAAGTGATCCAATTTGACTCACAATAATTGATTGCTGATCTCATTAGTCGACTTATTTCGCCGATCATTGGTAAGTACTAATTTCGGTAAAAATACTATTCTGAACATTTCATATGGGGCAACGACAAGAGAAGTCGTTTTAAAAGTTGAGTTTTAGTCAAGTTTTGACATCTAAATGAGAAATTGAGCTTGATTATTGACCAACTTGATCAGAATCATTTTTATAGATAATATTGCATATTGAGTGTCCAATCAAGTTCAGTAATTTGTTTTTCAATGGTTACACCGTACATCACTCTATTTGCATCTCTTTCCCTCGAGATCGAGTTCTATTGTAGAACTGTCTCAGTACTTACCTTTAGCTAGAGCTTATACAAGGTCTCCTGAGCACGGAATGGGGATAGGTTCTCATTGAGCTTTATTAGCAACAGAATAGAACCACCTGATCTTGCGAAGAGAGGTACTAATGCCTCTGAAATGAGGACCCAGGAAGTCAAAGAAATGTAGACAAGACCGTCCCCGCAGCTGGACGTTACGGTCAAGTCAAGGCCGTCTCACCGGCCTCCGTATACTACCGTTCTGCTAAGCATAAACTGAAAAAGAAGCTTATTGCTTTTTTATGAGCCTTCACTAAATAAATGCGATAACTTTGGCGTTTCGGTTCATCGCGGTAGAATTGGTCAGTGACAGGGTTTTACGATTATTCCTTGATTCGCGGTTACTTTGGTTCATGCGATTAGCTTACCTTGTCGGGAACCCGCTTCCAATCGAAAATTACGGAAACTATGTCGGCTCCGGTAACACTTCAATGTCAAACTATGCAAGTTGCATAGTAAAAAAAAAAAAAAAATTTAAAAAAGTTTTGGAGTTGTTTTTACAACGTTTTTGGTAGGTTATTCCTTGAAAAAGTCAATGTGTATTTTAAAAAATGGGGTTTGAGATTTTCGGCGATCTGTCGGTGGTGGAGTATCATTTTCCAATAAATTTTGGGCGCTGAATCCATTCGAATGAGCCTCCACGCTGCTGGTCCGAAGAATAACCAACCCCTGTGATTTAATAAGCTTTCAGCTTTTAAATGAGGATACCTTATTGTTCATCATATTGGGTTACCCTAATAAATGGGGGGGGGGGGCATGTTTTTTGGCTAAAATAAAATATTAAGTTCAATATCACGTTGACACCCAAACTCATCACATCCTAGAGCGACGTCAGGGAATCATAACACGAGACGAGTAGTCTACTTGGTCCCCTAATAACCTGGTTGGTAGAATGTTGGCTCATTGCTTTTTATCCCCATAGGAGTAATATCATCTCCTCTCGTATATTTCAAGAGTCATTTCGACAACACGCCAATCACTCTGTAATGGTCAGCAGTTCTCTCTGTCATCTACTATTCCCTCGTACAATTGGCGGTCCCCAAGTCGTTATAGACTATACTATACATCTTTCGAATGTCTTCCACCCACGATCAGTTGACATTTTTTAATGATCTTGTGATAATGTGCGTACAATGTGGACGTCGATACCTCCTTTGAATTCACTTGAATGAGGTCACTTGAATGAATCTTCTTGTCGAAGATGTATTTCCGTTATAACTTTTCTGTTGAAACAGTATGCAAAAACGCTGCGAATTCTTTCACACGGATTATTATTATTCCTCGGATCGGGCGCATGGAGACTCTTTTCTTAAAAATGGGGAAATCGGCCAGGTGATGGGTGTGTTCAGGGCTAGGCTAGACATACTTTTAGGGGAAGGAGGAATATCAACAAAAAACAAGTTAAAGTTAACTTTTAAGCATTTTATCCAGGCAGGGGAGGAATATTCCTTAGAGGTTTTTGCAAAAGACTCCTGGAATAACCAAGAAATAACCAACCAAAATGTAACATCTTTGATAATCATCAGGTACGTACATTTTGTGTGTATTTATTCACTCACTCCTTGCCATAAGTGTAGTCCCAGTTAGCTACCTTAATACGTCGTCGAACCCTATTTGCTCGTGAGTCCCGTGAAAACATAAAACTAGCTAATTTGGTCGGTGAGACCACAATTGTGGGATTGAATCTGCACGGTGAGCGACAATGCCCCGCTACTAAATCCCTACATTCGAGTCGAGTTAACACATTTTGACTAGGTAGTTGGGTAAATGCTACTGAATTCGAGAGTGTAGAAAGATAGAACAGTCATCCATCTAATCGTTCATTAAAATCTTCGATAAAGCGTGTTTTATAACTAATGAGTAAAAGTAATGAGAACCAACTCAGAATCATGAAACTTCTGTGAATGATCAGCAGCACCTTTACCCCTCGCAACGTCACTCTCTCAAGTGTGAAGTATTTAAGAAAAATAAAATGTATCCTCAAAAGGTACTTTAAACAACGGATGTACAGATGACCAATGACCACGATATCGATTGCGTAGTTTGCTCGTCTGCGGCTCATTTATACGAGACAACATAATACTTTTTCCTATTCAAATTACCTGTCTGTCATTGCAATTACTACATTTCGCATTGCAATTACTACATCCCTGTTAAATCCGAGGAAGCATTAGTGAGACTCACGTTTCCACTTACAAAAAAGTTGTTCAAGGGAACCAGTTAGAGCACAAACGAATTAGTCAAAAACATTCAAACTTAAACTCAATACTTACAATACAATACGAGCATCAGTAGTTGCGGGAACTTGTCAATGAAATTCAATCAATTTTAAGAAAAATTCAGGCTGATGCGGAAAATGGTAATATTTGAGTTCTTGTCTTCTATCATATACCTGATATACGGTATATTATACCGTGTTGCTTTGGGTTTCAATGCGAAACTCATCATCAATGAATATTGAGAATGAGAATACTAGTATAATCACACCTTTCACACCTGGTAGAAAATATTTGAATCCATTCTAAGTAGAAATTCGATCGAGCAAAACAATGTTTCAGATGAGAATACTAACAACCGCGATTTCTGTCCGACAAGCATATCAACCTTTACCTCAATGATAACGGAATTTGATCCAATTTGCATAACCGTTCTTCCGTTCTTCCGTTGGGTTGATATGACGCAATCGATGGGTTTTGAGGTTTTATTCGCATTTTTAAACTATTTTTAAAGAAAACTATCGAAACAGAGTGATGAATACGTTTTTAAAAATAAGTTTAGTTTTAAGAAAATTTTAATAAAGTTGAAATAAAAAGTAAATTTAAAAAAACTTATAAACAAACCTAAATGATCCCTAAAAAATCAGTTGTCTGGATTTTAACTTTCGAATTTGAAAGGGAAGAGCCGCAGGCATCCCCTATCTTTTGCCACCTCTGCAAAATAACTATATATTTAAGCCTGAAAATATGTTAATCCTTTGTTTTATTACTCGTTCATAATCCAACTACTACTGTCATTCCTCGGAACAACTGATCTCAATGCGCTCTATCAACCATTCCGTCTCGGAGGTGTCCTCTGGTGCCTTCTCCTTGAATGTGTAACTCCGAAGCATTAATTTAATGCTGCAACGCTGCAAATTCTTTCACATGGGTTGGTTATTCCTCGAGCCAGGAGCATGGAGACATATTCCAATGGATTTAGCGTAAAAACGTTAGTAGAAACCCCACACGCCTAAATCACCGAAAATATCAAACACGGGGAAAATGGGGAAAACAGTCGGTGTGGCGTGTCCCGGACCCATTCCAATCGATTCATCGTCCAAAATTTAGAGGAAAATGGAAATCTCATACGACTAGGTACCAGAAATCTCGAGAAGAAAAAAATTCAAAATACACATTTTGACCCGTTCTCCCCCTCTCCAAATTTCTCCAAAGTCCGATCAGGCCGAAAAGTTTCGAGGACCAATTAGAACCAAAAACGGGATCCTGACCCAAATTTCAGATTTTTGGACATTTTTCTGCTATCAAAATTGGCGTGGACGGTGGACGGACATTTGCGAATTTTTAATTAGACACCTTGGAAACGCACAGAACAAATTTTGGGCCGAATCGGAGAGATTGACTATTTGCATAAAAACATAGGTTGATTTGATTCAAGGAATAACCAACCAAAACGGCATGACAATTCGTAGAACCTATGATTAACGTATGATAATCGATTATTTTTTCTGCAACAGACGGGTATTGGTAAGTGAGGTAATCAACGCTTATGTCAAGGAGTAACAATTTACTTATCAAACAGGCGAAAATTAAATAAAACAAACTAGTGAAAGACAGGAAAATGCTACTTACGAGACATAATATTCCTCAGTATTTCACAATAGTATTCAGCGATATATATTGTATTATGAATACTATACATTTTTATATGTATTCGGTGGCTTATTGGTTTCAACCTAGCAATGACTGGCTTTATTCAAAATATTCCACAAGAAAATGCCAATCCACAGACCGTCAAGGTCCATTTTTCTGTAGACTACAGAATAACCACGTTTCACTCTAATGATCAATTTAAGTGCTTTTAGGAATGATAAATGTGTTTTAGGAATCGAAGTTTACTTGGGATATCCCAACGTATGGCTTTATCAGGAATGTACATAGCAACGGCGAGGTCGCCAGTAGGTGTGAGCAGATAACGTGTGAAAACGAGGATCTGCGTGCCAATGCGGAAATCTATTCAGTATTTTTACTGCGGCGAGAAGACATGACATAAAGCTGAAGTTCGCACCTTGTGAATATTGTTGTATCAATGTTTAAACGAACAATTTTATAATCCTGGTACGTAAGGCACCTTAAGCAACAAACTCAAACTTTAGTCCAAAAAAAAAAAGTATCAATATGTTATCCGAGTGTGGGAAACTACAAATCAATCCTCAACTTTACAGGGCGGAGCGAAGTAACACTCTAAATCCGACTCTCGCTAATCCCGCGAAAAGACAGTTGCTCTAAATAAATACGGGAGGCTCTGGAAGCTGTTCATTTTATCCACCCAACAAAAACGTACGTGCTTACGTTGGTGGGTTAAATTATATCCGGAGAAATAACCTCGAAGACGCCAAACAACTTACGTTATCGCGTTTTCGGTAACTTTCCGAAGGTCGTGAAAAAAAGTTAGTCATTTCCTGCTTGCGTGGGTGATTAAAGAAACATCATTAGTGGTTTCGCAATTATTGGTCCTTCAAACAAACTGGTGGGTGGGTATAATTAGGAAGTTCATTGATCAATACTAGATTGGATGATTTGGTGACTACAGGTATATCGGTACATTGAAGATGAGATCTCGATGGAACAGGTGGAAGGTATATACAGCCTACATACAACACTCAGCTCAGTAGGTAATGTCTCGGTTAACCTGTAAAACTGTTGTATGAGTTCTCTCGTCGACTCGTGAGTCTGGAAGAGTGTTGAGAGTGAGATAAGTTGCTTCGTTTGACTCTATTCCCAATGCTCTGACTTGAAATTTGAAACCCGCCAGAGCTAATAATTTTTCATCAACTCAATCTCTTAATAAAATAGGTACACTGTAAACTAGTAAATGAAGTCAACACAAACCTTTTGATTGTTCTACTCGGGTATTTTTGCCGAGAGAAAGTTGGTGTTTCTCGTGTGACCACCGTTGGCGCATAATGTTTACTGGTGGTATATCACTCGTCCGAATTCGCAGTTGACGAGCTCGCTGGCACGTGCCACAGAGTCGTGCGGTCTGACTGTTTGGAAGTCTTTCTTCCCTTCAAATTCACCGACGCGAACGGAGAAGCAAGTTTATTTATCCTATTGCTTCCATTTTCCACTCCAAGAACTGTATCCGTGCTTCTATCGAACGTGCACGTTTGTTCTCCTGCGCCATCATCCGTTCCGATAGAACGAGGACGCGAAGCCCCCTGTCAAAGAAGGGTAGTTATATTACGATTCCAACGGAATCAAAACCATTTCTGTGTGTAGAGCAGTTCTTAAGTCCTAGTTATCATCATTATTGGAAAATATTAGACAATTGTGCGGGGAGTGGTTGGGAGGATGTCACGGGGAGAGCAAGACAAGCAGCGGGTTCCAAATCAATACATTAATGTTACACGTGATTCTCAGAACCAGAAATCGATGCCAAAACCACTAACGTTCTGATTGAAATCGGGGTAGGTGCTCTGAGCAGGTATTTACTCAATTATATGATTTTTGGAGTATTACACACGTTCGCTTCGCTATAAACTTCGACAAAAGCCATTTCACGTCACTTTAGGTCAAGTGCTGTCTTGGGAAGGTTATCTGGCACAAGCTTGAAATTGCCCCGCAACAGAAGAAGGATGGGTTGTATTTTGTCGCTCCGCCATCCTATAGATTTCGGCTGAAGGGTTTTGCGAAAAACGTTGGCCATCGAAAGGGATTTATCAGCTCATGTGAGAAGTCACTATGTGATAAAGAATGTCCTGGTAGATGGCTCTCGCTTGTTGAGCACCCTTTTGGCAGTTTAAAGACCGTTCGCAGTCATTGACCGTAGGTCTGCCCTTGGATGAATCTGGATCCTGCAGATTGTGACTGTGATTGAAATCCTTCCATTTGTCCGGTCAGGCACAAGTAGAACTCTCAACAATACTTTGAACTGGAGCTTCATGTGATGCTGCGGTTTTGTAATTGGTTGCTACTTGGGTAGATACAACTCCCGATTCCGCGGAGGTATCATCTGACACAGTCTAGCCCCGTTCGCAAGGGAAAATACCTATATGTGGGCCATCCGCAAATCTGGGGAATATTTGTTTGTATCAACTAGTCCAAAATCAATAACTTGCTTGTGGTTCATATTTAAGCATGCATGGTATATACCTTTATAAATACATTTATCAGGTGACGTACCAAAGTCTGTGACGTTTGAGCTTCAATTAGTTAGCTACTATTCAAGACATGTTTAAAACCTCTGACTACATTAGCTCAGCAGTTATCCGGTGCTGGCTCTATTATTTGATCTTCATACAATCCTTACACGAGAGTCATAATCTATCAAAGCATACCTACGAAAAACAACATTTTACTGAAACAAATATTACCGAAAATCATCTTCGATTCTCTCGTCAAAATGCCGTTACTCATCGGTTAATTTTCCACTCTTGATTCATTGCATATTCCATCGCCTTGGCAACCTGTATAACCGAATACCAGAGTAGTGGGGAGCTTCGTATTCCTTTTTTACTGGTGGTCATTTGAAATACAGCATCCGGATCGATCCGAGTTTCCCGAGGAAATCCACGTTAAAAGCTAGTTTGTTTCGGGTGAAGTTTAATTTATTTACATCCTACCTCCTCCGGCCGGAAAATTTAATTGAGATTTTTCTCTCTTCGTAGCGACTAAAATAAAATGTGAGCTCCCAGAGGGCGTAAGCTGCAGCGTTTACGGGGATTAAATCATGGTTTCGTGGGGTGACACTGGGCTGCGGTGTTGAGAAAGAGGATCGCTCAATCCTCCCTTCGTTAGTTTGATGACAGAATACAGGCTTTTGGGTCGGCGGAATCACGATTTTTCCATAGTTCCCTTCAAAATGGGAGCCCCCCCCCCCCCTAAATATTACAGTAGAATTGGGCTTTACAGTAGAATAATCGATTATGATTGGGCGTATTTTTTTCATACCCTGTGCGTACCAAAATAACATATCACTATGTCATCGTCCTTTAATTTTTTTCAGAATTAATAACCAAATTCTTTATTTCAGTGTGTATTCTCAGTAAATTTCATGCATCATGTGCTTCCGCTTCTTATCCAGTACGATACAAGGTTGCATAAGAAGAAGCATCACACCCGTTTTATAGATTTGCCTTTTTAAGAAGATAAGGATGTAGTTATGCCGTCATGAAAGGGAGTTTATCTGTGCCCAGTATTACGTGGGTCCGATAAACTGCGGGTCGTGGGTAGAAAAACAAACATCGTGTTTTCATCCTTTGATGTTATGGTCAGTGTGACAGGGATAGGTAACGCAATACGATATTACTCGTTATCAATGGAATGTGATTGTTGTTTATATTGTGAAGAGAATGCCTTCATACATGATTACTGAGAATTCTGAATAAATCAGGGCTTAGCTGAAAATATAATTTTAGAACAGTTCGCTCTTGCGAGAGACATGTATGATTCTCGGCCACAGCCGATGGCAATCCACCTAAAAGTTGTCAGAGTAATCCGTCCGTCGGAGTCAAGCCTTTCAGCAAACCCTTCACAAGCCGTTCCTCCAACGGGAGAGTGAATGTCGAGGCCAGTTGCCAGTATCAACATAGTTCGGAGGCTCCGAGAGATAGTACTCGTGTCTCCAAGAATACACTTACATAATGGACTCGAACCAATGGCATAATGTAAATTACTCAAATGTTGGCAAAGCGTAGGTAGGTACAATCACAAAGAAAATTTTGTATGAAAGAGCTCAATTAAATTCTACTCTTTTTATTAGAACATAAATGATTGCAGTCCTCCTGGTAAGAGAGTATTACTTTCAAATAGGACTGTTCAATCCATGTAACTTTACACAATAATAAGGTACATAAGGCACTGTTGCTAAATAGTTATTGAAGGTTTTGAAAAGGCTCCGAGTGAACACAAGCTCACACAATCTATTTATTGAGGCTGATTAACGAAAAAAGGTGGGTATAGGTTGCAAATTCTTTCACACGGGCTGGTTATTTTTCAGACCAGGCGCGAGACTGGAGACTGATTTCTTCAACTTGAAGAAAATGGGGAAACAGAGGATGAGGCCATTCCAATCGATTCAGCGTCCAAAATTTAGTGGAAAATGATACCCAACACGCCTAGGTACCAGAAATCTTGAAAACATACAAAATGGGTAGATAGTGTAGCAAAATAAGTAGCGAAAAACGCTGCAAATTCTTTCACAGGGATTGGTTTTTCCTCGAACCAGGAGCATGGAGACTCATTCCAATAGATTCAGCGTCCATAATTTCATGGGAAATGATACCCCTCACGCCTGGGTACCTGAAATATCAAACACTCAATTTCGAAATAAGTAGTTAGATACCCATTTTGACCCATAACTTCATCCGGTGAGTGCCAATCGTTTTGGAGCCCATTTTATTGGATTCAGTGTCCAAAATTTCGTGGACAATTATACCCCACACGCCTAAATCGCCAAAAATCGCAAAAATCCATTTTTCGAAATACAAATTTTGACCCTTACCCCGCCCAAATTTGGTCCGATCGTGTTGGAATGTTTTGATGACTAACTAGGGCCAAAAACGGGGGTTCCGGACCAAAATTTCAGATTTTTAGAAAATTTTATACTACCAAAAACGGTGTGTACGGCGGACGGCGTACGGATATTTGCTAATTTTGATGTAGACACCTTGAAACGTCCAGAAAAAAATTTTGGGCCGAATCGGGGAGGTTGACCTTTTGCATGAAAACATAGGTTGATTATTCAAGGAATAACCAACCAAAATGGGTTTTTCGTAAGTGTATTTTCGAGGCAGTAGGCGTTTAGTTGGGGTAACATTAACCGCTAAATTCTGGATGCTGAGTCCATAATTAAGTACCACACACCGGGTTGAGAAGGGTATTTTGGAAGATGGGTACAAAGAAAAGTTGAAGAAGAATTATCTTTGAGAAAACTGTTTGCACACCTTTGTTTTTAATAAGCTCGAGCGAGAACCACCTAGACCGAGGTGACCCGGAAAAATATGTGCAATGCTTTTTAGTTACTGCTTTTCGCTCTTCTTTTTAATCTTTGCAGGACAGTAATAATACTGTAATACAGTAATAAAAATGCTACATCTATCTATATAATGAATACAGTATGCGGGCAATGCAACTACAGAATCCTGAGTGAGACCTAATAGTTTGGGTAATATCACGAGGTTCGCTGTGTACGCTCAGCCTTCTGATCTCGCGGACATTCGATTTCATTAAACACGCAGTAACAGCGGCGGATTGAACTATTCGGCGTCTTGTGAGCAGGCAAACTGTTGTTAATAAGATCTGTTGAAGACATCAACTCGTTAACTCATTCAGACGTGGGTGAAGGAAAAGCAATCTACCATGACGTGAGGTTGAAAGCTTCACAAGTCACCCAGGCCAGTTGTCAGTGTTCACTTGACACTGGCATTGTGCCATTAATAAGTGTTTGCCTTCTGGTTAGTGGTCCAATTAGGGCGGTTTAACCTTGTTTAGAAGTGCCGAAACAACTGACGTCATTTTTGGAGTCTTGAACGTTACAAACGGCGAAGCCAAAAGCGGTCGAATGAATGTTAACAAGTAAGTAATGCCGTGACGGTTCTGAACAATTTGCAGCACCAAACGCTTGTTGAGCGGAGTTACATTTTGCTCATAGTTCCATAAAAAGTATTTTACTTATAGTTCCATAAACAGGATTTGCCAGGTAGTCGTGTATTGTTATGCAAGGATTTCGAATTAATAACGTTATTATCGAGAATTTCGTGTCCCCGTACGCGAATAGTGTTCTGTATGACTTTTGGAAGTGATGTTTTCATGAATGATTGAGAAGTAAGCAACGATGTGCCGTTTCAAGATGAAATCAACGATTTTGATTTCATGAACAACATGGCTAAAAGTAACCTTAAATGATTGTAATAATTATGTACCTACGTCCCCATCACATAGGGTCTTGCTCTTTTTGTTCGGATATGCGTTTTAAGATAGTTTGAAAATTGGATCCGTACTGCGAATCTTTCAGCGTATGGGCGTGATCTCGAAATTTACGAGTTTCACCGTCAAAAACGTTAACCGGGGATAACCAATTATATTGATTGATTCAATCAATCAATCAATCATACTTCTGACTCGGAATTCCTGTGTAGGACACAGCTGGTATCATAATCAGGTTCCCCAGAGGTCTTAGGTATTTTAAAGATGTGCTATGCGAACCCAATGGAAGATCTCATAATGCCGGGTTATTTTTTATTCATACTACTGGATATTTTACGAGAGGTGTGATAATTTTTTTAACGATGCTGTCATAACCAGTGACGGTTTTTTTCATACCTCGCTTTCCTTGGATAAGGGCACAGTAAACTCTTTACTACTTCTCAAGATAGGTTTTCTGCGGCGAGAAAATTCGCATTTGGCGTCATTCTACTCTCCCCTATACCTCTGTGTCCAGTAAGATTATTTATAATCCGTTCCCAGTTTACTGTGACTTGTTTGGTTCAATTCTAACCCGGAGAGTACTTAATCAAAATTCTAGCATGGTTGGCCTTTTTGGTGAAAAATTATAATCTCTCACTCCTGGCTCTAAACCTTTGTGTACCTATCTATTCGTCTTTAACTATGCTGCATGACCTTATTGAACGAAATGATGGTAATACTTCTAGGTACACGGTATCATCCATACACACGTTGTAAATTATTCGTCATCAGATTATTTATTCCTTAGAAGATAGAGCAGTCTTGATAAAAGTTGGGTTACGGTTGTCTTCTGTGCTACTGATAAATATCTAGCTAAATAGACTCGTCAAATTGGTATATTTTATATTGTTACGCTTCTTCACTGAGAATGTAGTCTGAGATCCAATAGATTCAGCGCTTTAACCCTAATACCGCGTTCCGATGTAGAAAAACCCAATTAATGCTCAGGAATTATGTTTATCAGTACTCAAATAATGAATTGAGAGGTTGAGTTGAGTATGTCCCTTTCGTTTGCTCAGAGGGAAAACAGGGCTGATGCTTGAGAGAGCTGTACTGTAGCTCGTTCTGAGTCCTTGGCTCAAGCTCTCGTATATTTTTGCTTTCTTATCAGGTTTCAATGACCATACCGGGACTGAAACATATTGCTCCTCTGTAACCTCATGATTATACTTTATTTCATCGCCTTGTTTGTATAATGGAATGAGTGTTGTTTTGGTATTGTGCCATTAAGCGGAGACCGCTTTCGCCTAACGAAGAGAGTGCCTGCATGCACCCTATTCATTTTACATTTATCGTAACGTTTCCAAACTAGGTCAAATCATGTTTACGTCATCGCTACAGCGTAAGAAATGGGAGTGCCAAAATAATTTTTTTGAGGAAGGCGTTTATACACAATCTGGCGTGGACGAGCGATATGAGCACAAAAACAGTTACCGAGATAGTGAATCGGAGTTGTCGGTATCCAGATTACAGGTCTAATTTAAATGAAACGTTTTCTAATCCGATTATGGTATGGTCCCCCTTTTTTAGGAGTGCCGCGGGGGGAGGGGGGGGTTGTTAAGGAGGAAACCTATCAGGGTTTCACAATCCTGAACATATGGATTTCCACTATTCATTCCATAATTATTAGTGCTTCGGGATCTTCCTCAAGCCTTGAGAGAGTTTGGGATCGTGATCTCATAAATCTTCAACATTTGAAGGAAATATCAATTTCATCATGGTTTTACGAAAATCGGAAGGTAGGTTCATTCTGAAATGCTCAGTGAACATCTGGTAAACAATCAGTTGGTTGTGAAAAAGAGATGGTCTAACATTGAAATGACAATGTTTTCAATTGAATTTTAGGTTTCACCGTGAGAAGATCTGTGTTTTACACGCACCAGAGACGCGTAGCTGCAGACGAGTGTAGTGGCAACGTTGAAACCAATAGCGGCAGCCTATTGACCTTCCTCTAAGCCGATGCACCAGTAAGCTGAACAAATATGCATCAGGCTTTGGCAAACATTAGTCTGCGCCGTTAATAATATTGCGACATCCAGAGTCAATATTAAGACTTTGTTTGTTCTCGCTAACCTTAAGATCAGAATCAAGGTAGTCACTTTAGTGAGTCGAAACAATTATTGTAACTGTATAGAACGCGGATAGAACTATAATCATGATCATTTTACATTATAAAATGGAATCATGAAGAGGACCTGATTATTTCTTGAAATACTGAAGTTTCTACGTGAGTTCTGCTCCTGGTATGAATTATTCAATCTTCATTTAGAATTTCAGAAATAGTAAAGGGAAAATAGAGACTCTCCATCAAAATCTCGGCAATTTTCTTCAATGTTTATCGCAGCATTGCTTACGCATGATTTTGCGGGATGTATCTCTGTTAGAAGAGGCTTGGGGAAGTATTTATCGAATTGTGTACTCAACGAGCTGCTCTGATATTAGAATCAATAAAATTAATGTTGTTTTCTTTTCCAACGTTTACCGATACATTTCACATTAGAACTGGCTTCTTCGGCATTTTCATTCTATCCCTGGCCTGCTGTTTTTTTGGAGAACCGGTTATTGGTGGGGGTGATACATTTTTTGATTGAGGGAGCCAACCTGCACCTACTTTGTTATTCACAATGGTTCTGTAACCAGCCTCTTTTCCTATATATATATTTTTTTTAATTAATTTTCACATGTGTTTGAACGTGAGTTGGTCCTTGTTTAGTTACTTTTTGTTCAATTTTTTATTATTTATTATCAAAAATGTTCATGATATATTATAATTTATCTATTTTAGAAACGCAGGTACATACATACATTTTTTCCGTTGTGTAGATTCCTCAAAAGACTGTGTTGTGCTGAAACTGTCAGTGAACGTGGAAAAAGAAAACACAACATTTTATTGATCCATCAAATCCTCTGTTAGGATCACTCCTGTTCAGCTCGTTGCGTACTGACTAAACATTTCATGAGATTTTCGGCCGCAGTTTTGAGCGTTTTGAAATGTTAGTAATCACATCATTTTGTTCGAGAATTTTATCAATCAAAAAGGGTTCTGAAACGACGAACAGTGTGGACTGGCGTACCTTCTTTGTCTCACTAGAAAATAATTTTGAATGGGGGAGGGGTACACTCCGGAAAATACCCATTCAAACGCGGTCGGGGTGAGTGGTATAGTGTTTTAATATTTGACAAGGGGTTGCTAGTTCGATCCAGTTATTCATTGTCACTGATGACGACAATGTTTCAGCCGTTTTTTAGCGGACCGTAGAATTAATTGTTAAGTGACGGGTTCTTTGACAGCTTTATGTTTCCTGCGAGCTGATCCGAGGTCGTTCAATACACCGCGCAACGACAAGCAGTTTTTCATATCTGCGACTAATGTTCACCTAAAGAGACGTTAGTATGTTGAACAAGATTAACTATTTATACATCCCGAGGAATCTTCCTCTGAAATGTAGATGTAATTTACCATCAGTCAGTTTATTTTGGTAGAATGACGATTTCCCTCAGCTGTTTCAGCACGGCCTTCACTTCAAATTGATAAATTTCTACCTCTAGGAGGCAACGAGAACCCGCGAGAAAATGAACTGGACTACGCACTTTGAATACTTAGGAATGTTGCCCAAAATATAATTATAACGAAACAAGAGTTTTCACACAAAGAAACTCTGAGAAGCTGAACACACATACCCTGAACCCCTACAGCAAGTGTCCTTGTTCTTCCTCATTCGAATGCAATACAATGTCCCTGGTATTTTTCGGTCTTGATTCTTAGGAATGTAAGCGAGAAGCTCTTCAAAACCCTCACCTATAGTACGAATTGATGTTAGGATCGATTTAGATTTAGACTGATGTTGGTGCTCATTGACTGCTTGAATGCCATAGCCGTGTGACAATTTTGATGGTCCACTAAATTATTTATTTAAGTAAATTATTATTTACAGAGTGTTAGTGCAAAAAAACTGTCTTCAGATTCCTTTTCTGAATTGTTGAAAGCTTGAAACGAGTCCTAAGCTGCTCACGATCTGTGATGGAGGAACGCTCGGCAGGTGGTAAGGTATTACGTGACATGATGTTCAAACGTTTTAATTAAATTCTCCAATTTCAAGAGGAGAGTCGCAAGTAGGTAAAACAGTTCCGGAAGGTGTAGTCGTTCTCAGGTAGTTTCGATGTAAGAGGAATAAACCAACCCCCAAAAGCAAGTGAGTTAATTATTCAAAATTGGCGCACATCCACTCAAGGTCGATATCGTTGAGCGCCTGATCTTGGTGAAAACCCGTTATCACTTAGTTTTAACCTGCTAACCGATTTAATTTCAAAAGTTATTTATGCTGAGAGTAGCTAAACCGAACTGCTCTTGATCATGGTGATCTGAACAGGAATGATTAGATAATTACTAAATCTCTAGAATTAAAATTCATCAACAATCAGAAAACGTGGAGAGCCAACTGCAAAGAATCTAACAGTGTTTTATATTTCTAGACTCATGTAGAAAAGCCCTTTATCGAGACCTCCAAAGTAGCTAATTGAATTTTCAAAAATGAATAATTAGATAAGAAAGGAAAAATGCTGCAAATTCTTTCACAGGGGTTGGTTTTTCCTCGAACCAGCAGCATGGAGACTCATTCCAATCGATTCAGCGTCCATAATTTCGTGGGAAATGATACCCCACACGCCTAGGTACCAGAAATATCGAAAACCCACTTTCGAAATATGTAGATAGACTTATTTTGACCCATAACCTCTTCTGGTAGGCGCTAATAGTTCCGGGACCCGTCTCATTGGATGCAGCGTATAAAATTTGGTGAAAAATATTACCCCACAAGCCTAGATCGCCGAAAATTTCGAAAATTCATTTTTTGAAATACACGTTCGACCCATACCATCACCTCCCCTCGCATTCCCATTTGGTACGATGGAGCTGGAAAGAATCGATGACCAACTAGGGCCAAAAACGGGGGTCCCTGACCAAAATTTAAGATTTTTAGAAAATTTTCTACAACCAAAAACGGCATGGACGGCGGACGTATAATTGCTTATTTTGACCTAGACACCTTGAAACGCCCAGAAAAAATGTTTTGGGGAAATCGGGGAGGTTGAGTTTCTGCATGAAAACGTAGGCTGATTATTGAAGGAATAGGTAACCAACCAAAATGGCACTAACAGTGTTTCTCTCCAGAATGTAGCCTTTATGGTTTTGTAAAAATTTTAGTTTTTTGCCTGACTTTTGAAGAACAGAAAGTGTTTTTGGACCCAGACCTAAACAAAATTTAATGGAGAATATTCTAAAACAACTAGGATTGCCTTCCGGCTGCCACCACCCATGTTGAATATTGATCGTTTGTTCGTATCTCACCGCCAGTCACCTACGTATACGGTTGACTGCTGCCTTTCCCTAGATTCGGCGACAACAAGCCATCTATCAGGACTGAAGGCCAAACAAATCGTGACGGTGTCGGGTTGGGGTCATCGTTTCTGAATGAGCGATGGAATCTGAATGCAGAGAACGAACACATTCGTGGATTGCTATCTCGACCACTCTGCCTTGAAAAGTAGTGGATGGTGACCTTTATGACCTGTAGTTAATGTCCCTTTCTCATACTTCGGGTATGAATGATGAGGGTTGAGTTACGTTTGGCTTCGATTCTTGTCGAACAAAATGAAAGCTCAAGTAAGTGTGCGGGTTGAGTCCTTCAACTAATCCTTTACTCAAACCTTTAATCAAAGTTCCCAAAATCATTTTGGTATAACATTAAGGCTGACTTGTTAAATTTGACAACAATTTACATCGTTATGGTAAATGGAGCCAGCCCTGAAAATATGCATTTAACTTCAAAACAATTTCTGTTGCCGAATGCACATCAGCTAGACCACCTCACTCATACCGTTAATACGTACCTGTTATAAATCACCTTTAATCTTATGTTTCGCTTTTACAATTGAGACAGTTATAGAACGCGACGATTTTTGGAATTTATTGAAAGTTCATCGACTTCCGGTGGTTGATTTGACCTCAAACGTGACTGTGGTAGTCAATTGAGTCGGACGGGCTGCTCCGGAAAGAGTGTGGTGCGCCACCTGGCCCTCCCTCGAGCGCTACTTACTTCATCGCTACCAAGCCCATAACATGTCGGAGGTCAACAGGTCCACGAGTACTGGGATAACGTCGTCAAAATCCCCTTAGCGATTAGATTTATATTGGGAAAGGCATTAGGCTCGTGTCAAGCCCCAGTGAGTAAGCCTAGGGAGAGGCAGCCGACCGGCTTCGTTTCTTTGTGACGATTTGAGACGATAATGACTATGGTGCATATCAATGACCATTCCGTATAACTTGTTAGTATATAACAGAATTTATGATCGTTGTAATGATCTAATATTGACTTTCCCACATAATTATTACATCTCAACGTATGAAATCATCTACCGATCAACCAACCGAAGGCGAAATCTCATCAAACCTAATTTATTCTATACGAGAAGGTCTCTTTCTCATTATTCACGTCGAACCTTCATTAAAGTCTCCTCACGAAACAACTGTACAAGTGAATCCTCTTGCCACAACACGAGGCAAGGTAAATATTGTACGTACACAAATCCCGCGGTGGTTTACAAACCGGGATGGTTGGCATACCTAGGTTAACGTTGGATTTCTTTTGTTTAGAACGAGCCCCTCTCTTCAAGTATTGGTAACTGTATCGGAACTGATTTTGTGAATAAAACCAGAAGATGGTAAGCGAAGTGCTGATTATTACCTATAGTCATAATCGTGAGAAATTCAATCTCAATTTAGTTCGAGATGTGAAAACATCAGATGAAGGGTCCTTCTTACATGCCTGTTAGGTAAAACGTACATTACTTCTCTTTTCACGCTACATAATATCCTACCGGAACTAAGCCCATTCACATGATTTAAGATGGGTATAAATATTCATCAGCTGCATGACAGTTGAAACCTATGGGTGCCTAGATTGTAATCTGTATACGGGTGCACACTGGCTAGTGAAAGTGGGCAATAGGTTCCATGTCTGTTGTATTAGCAACTGCATATGTTTCTCTATAATAGGTATATTCTTCTCCAACGTGAATATTCGTAATCTTGAGGTTTATGTGTGAGAACCTCATGGCCCAGTGCTCGTTCACCTGTACTTCGTAGAATGACCTAGAAAATTAGGTCGTAGAAATGAAGCTGTATAGTGGCCTGGTATGAGCCAATTTGAGGTTCGCCAAGTTATTTTAAACCTACGAAATATCACCTTATGGCGTTTTTTCAACATTGTAAACAAGGAAAGCAGCGCTGGATGTCCTTCATTTAAAAGTTTTTTAGGTGGTAATTCTCGACATTATTTATACTCGATGTATTTCGGGCACACTAAATGCAGGCAATTCATCATTTCCTATTTTCCATCTCGTGAAGCGTTCCGTTTGTTCCTTCCTATTCACCGGCCTATGTCAAAGAAGGGGTATAAGGGCCCCTGAAAGTGACATCCACCTCATAGATGAAACTACTACTATGACTTGCCTAGGTGGAAAGCTGGGGATGAGGACTAGAGGAAAAAGGTGGCCAACCAAGTTTACTGTGCGGGATCCAAGCTCCCTCACCTCCGAATGTATTCATCACACCGAAGGTTAGATTAATTGATCACAATAAGACCGATCAAGAGTCCCTCAGTCCAAAGTCCTCAGATCTACTAATCAAGGACGCTGGAGCAAAAATTAGCAGGGATCCTGGTAATTGAAAATCAAGTGATCAACTCGGGGATTCCGAGAAACGTTGAAAATTCCTCGAGCCAGTTGCGGGAGTGTGCGTCCTTCTCTCTCTCGTCTTGTTAAATATTCACCGCGCCTCTCGCTTCGGAGCCTTAGAACGACAAACTGGTTGGAAATCCCTGCCGTTATTGTGTCACGTACTATTTACTCGATATTGGCGGGAGCTGGAAGGGAAATTCCAAATAATTAATCGGGACGTTTCTCAATCCGAACTAGAATGTCAATTGAATGGATCGTTCCGTTTACTCAGGATTTTTCTCGGCGGAAGGCCTTCATATAGATTTTTCTGCGGACTCTAAGCGGAATTCATCTACAAGTGAGGAATAATGGCAAAAGATACGCACCTGAAGTTGATGGATGATCATGACCTGGTTATTTTTGTCATTCCGATAATTACCTCCTGGTGGATCTTGGTGAAGAATTCATCTCGGCGAAATAACGTAACATTTCAGGCCTATTGAGAAGTAAGACGCAGTATTAGGTGTTGACATATCCCTGATTTCGTACTTATGAACAGAAACATCCATGTTGTTCAAGGCCGCCCTCACCTCCTCCTTTAAGCAAACGTTATAAATAAACCCTTAAAACAAGGGCAAAAAAATTTTTTTTTTCCAAAAGAAGGATTCATGCAAGCATTTACTCGGCCTATAACTTGACACATTTTTTTGAACGACGATTTTATGAAATATCTCATTTCATCGTACCTAAGTTTAGGGCACTATTCCTTTTTTATTATATTTATCCAATATCTGACCATGTGTGATTAACAGTAGGTTTGTCGTTGTTGCAGATAATTACATTCAGCGGCGAAATTGTGTTTTGCTTTTTGGAAGGTACGTCAGTTAATCTTTTGTAAACGTTTACTTATTACTATACAGCTAGTGGGAATACTGGAAGAGGGTACTGGATATTGCCAATTCAGTTACTTAATTACTTGACATTATTATTTTGTATTCTTTAGTAAATGTTCTCAATTTATTTATCTCGGTGGTTCCTGGATGGTTGAAGTTTTAAGTTTATACTCATACGAAACATACATGCACACAGAAGATATTTTTGAATAATTAGAAATCATTCGAATTTATGTAAGAGATTTTCCAAATTTCAGATTTTTAGAAAATTTTCTACTACCAAAAACGGCTCGGACGATGGACGGCGTACGGCGTATTGACCTTTTTTGATCCAGACACCATGAAACGTCCAGAAAAACATTTTGAGCCGAATCGGAGAGGTTGACCATTATCATGAAAACATAGGTTGATTATTCAAGGAATAACCAACCAAAAGGGGAAATGAGCGAACTAGTCCCTACTGCACTAATGTCGGGCGCATATTCTGCTTACCCTGCACGACTCTGAGGTCTTGAAGGTAGAGTATGAATTCACGACAGATATCTCAATCATGTCAACACTGTCTATGGAATGGGAACCATCTATAGAGAGGGCTGAAAGGTGCTTGGATTCATGAACTGTTATCAGTACATAAGGGGGGGGGGGGAGACTCGACTTTCACTCCATAGGTGGTGACGGAACACCAAGGGGGTCCTCAGGGGTGGGATAAATCACACAATCTTTTTGACTGGTTCCATTACATCTAAAATGGCAAAAATCTCTATTGTACCAGATGGGGAATAATTCAATAGCTAGGTACTAAGCTGTAGGCGCAGAAACTGTAAATACTGGTTATAATACAACATCGGGCCTCAAGACATTCAACTCATGATAGCGCGATTATATAATCGTAAGTTGGTCGATGAAACGTTTGCACCAATTATATCATTATAAAGGTTATATGATTATCATCTTATATAAGAGCAGGTTAACTTAACGATTTGTTAGGACTGCTCTTATTAAAATGCCCCCCTGCTTCATGGGCTTCTGTTTCCGGGCACTGAAATGAATAACACTTGAGCTGTACTAAAGTTAAGTTGAGCAATTTCATTTTAGATAAGACGCTGTGAATCTTATAACCTGATGTTTAGGAAATGCAGTTATACCAGTTGTAGTAGTATAATACTTATTCGACAAATAATCATGCAATTACTGATTCTGCAAGAGGGAATCATGTAGTTTTCGTAATAGTTTAAATGAAGTGTGCGCTTCTCTTTTATGATCAGGCAGGGATGAGCCTTAAAGGGTAGGAAACGTTGGGATGAAAAGAGACATCTTTAGAAGGGCGTTGACCTTTCAAGTTTTACGAGAGGAGAATGATCCTCCTCGAATGGCTGAGGGTAGTTGTAGCTATCGATTCCTTAGTCACAACAACTGGCTGAATACGCTCACCCGCTTCTGAATCAACTTAAAAGATTGCGAATCAATTTTTTTTAGTTGATAAGGAACACTGATGGGCTGTGCAGGAATGTAGTTTCTAACTCTCGAGGCGGAGTCAACACGGATATCAGTTCAGAAGTTCAAACTCCAGATTTGCTGTTACTCCATTCAAATAAAACATGTACGAACATGAAATACCGAGTGTCAAAAATATCAATACCATCACCGCGATGATGTTACCATGCTTTTACCAAGGGCTGGTTCCCGCATAGGCTTCCCTTAGCCCCCTATATATTGTACATACATGCAAATTAGGACGAGACATTCGACTAAAATATCCTTTCTGCTTAAAATTATTACCTCACCATTACGAAATTACTACACCGCTAACCATTTAACCGTAAATTCCATTTTCCATTTGCTTGATATAACTGTCAGGGGTTCGGTACGGGCCTTCTCCGGTTCCGGCAGGCGAGATCCGGATCATTGTCAACTAACAGATGAATGATCCAACTCTACTTTGACGTTTTTAGGAAACACTGCTCACTGTAGATCTTTCCAATTTTAATAGGGTATTTTGATATATATATATTTTTTAATAGGGTTTTCATTCATCAAGTATGAAACCAACCCTTGCGAATTCAGGTGGTAATAACTGTGAGACACGTGAATTTTCGGATGAGAACTTACATAACCAACTCAGGAGACATCAATAATTACAATTTATGAGTGTGCACAGAGTATATGGTCGAGCTGAGTTAAACCCGCGGTAGGTTTGAGATTCCATTAGGAAGATCAGTGAATTCGCAACTTCTATTTATTCGCACATGGTGCTAACTAGATGTTATGTGGACCTTTGGGAATAATGAATAGTTCGTTGGAGTTATTTCGAGACATGGACACCCATTAGTTTGGATCCATCTCCTGAGCAATGAGTCTCAATAAACTGAATGATAACCTACTCGATTTATAACTACTGGGAAAATCATATCTTGAGAGGAGAGAAACAAGGTTTCCCACTTCTTGCGTGCCAAGAAGCATTGGTGAATGATTTATCATTTATTATTGTCAAATTATACATTACCTCATAATTGTAACCCTGTTAATATGAATTAAAGGAAGAATTTAACGTGATAAGATTAACCAACCATTAACATATTGGACAGGTAGTTCAAATCGGCTGGTAAGGTTCCTTATTAGAGAGTTTTGCATACAACCTTGACTGATACGGGCTTCGTGCTGTAGTACGGCCATCGAGTACAGTTCAAACGTAAACTGAACGTCGCTCCAACCGGTTTTTTCCACGGTATGACAAAAGGGAAGATAGGACAATGGCGGGCAAACTTTTCAGACGGGCCAAGCCGCACATCGACAAGTTTGACCGACCAACTCCACAGGCCGGTTTATCGACTTGGTTCTACTTTGAATACCACAAATAGCTCGATGACCACTCATGGTGAGGTAGTCAATGTAACAGCATAGACTGCGGACGGAAGGAAATGAGAGTCACGCAGGTACAGCGCCATGGTCTCCTGACCGCCCTTATCTGCTCCCTGTTCGTCTATCGGAGCCGATGATGTGCTTATGAGGTGCCTCAAGTCTTTCACGCGGTGATGGGCCGGTGACTCCGCCCTTTGGAAAACAAATGAACCGTGTTGCCTTTGAAGTGCTTCCCACTTTCCTCGGTCTACCACCGCTGGCTGGAGCACAGACTCGAGTTTTCTAACTGGAAGGCCTGCTCGAAGCCCTGACACTATGACGGATCACCATCTTTCTGGTTCGCAATGAATTTCCAGCCCAGCTCAACATTACTCCTGTTCAAGTTCATTTATACCTCGACTGAGTTCTGTTTACCTTAGGCCTGATTCCTAGTTAAAAATTAACTCGTTGAAATGAGGTAGTTCCAAGTTATGAACTACTAATAGCACGTCATCAGAGACGATCATGATTGTTCAATTCGTCTCATACTAACATTATTTTATTACAATGAAATCTAAATAAGGGGAGATAATCCAAACGCGATTTGGTTATCCAGATTAACTGATAGGAATCACAGACTTGAATCAATATACATAGATTGAGAACTAAATCATTTTAGCTAAGTATACATACATGAATTTATCTACGAGGACTTTTCTACCTAATGTCAATGTGAGTGAGATGGTGCACCCAGCCGAGGTCGTTCCAATAGGGTTGCTACTTTCATAATAATTTTTCAACTGATTTTTATTCATTCATGGCTACTGCTATCAGTAAAATCACGATGTCAAATAAAAGGAAAATATTAGTTTACGGATGGAGGTTGGAAAGATTAAGGGATAATAATTCTGCACATTTTCAGAGACAATGTTTATCATGAAATAGGCCAACTGGCGGTGTTCCCTTACGCATCCCTCGACCTCGTTTGGGCAGAACGCCAACAGCCCTTTGACTCTGCTTTCATTTGATTTCATCGCTCACTTTTGGCCCTTGAGTTTTTTTCGTAACTCCAACTTTGCGAAACTTCTTCAGAAAAACTCTTTGCTGAAACAGGTCTGACAACAACAGACAATTTCAAGGCATCCCTACTTTTCACTTCTACTGGGGTTCTGATTGAGAGAGGAGAGCTCTGTTTATTCTCTACAATATCTTCAAGTGTAACATGTCGGAAGTACCTAGTATACAGAGACTACCGTCAGATTGGCGTTCTCACTGTCAAAAGTCAAAACCGTGGACCCAAGTCGGATTCAAATCCAGATTCCAGAAACATTACTCAACCGCTTTTGGACTACGCAAAGCTGACACGCCTGTAATGTGGTGGACTATTTGCAGCTTAGAGCTTACGTTTTTATTACTAGAACTGAACATCAATGGTCTGAAGGCCGTTGCTCAAGATAAAGAAAGCAATTCAGGGGTTTTCTTGGTCTGACCAGGCGACTAATCTGATGTACTCTGATTTGGTGAAGAGGAGGGAAGTTGCACTTCTTCAACAGCCATCGATTCGCTTTTATTTTCACTTAAACTACGCCGCAAAATTTCATCATGCGTGCCAAGGGGCATATCGCATGTCGCTATCAGAAATTATCCAACTGAGAGGATACTACCGTGCTGCGTGTTACAATACCGTAAACTTGACATTCGATATTAAGCCTAGAACATGGAAGGGCCTAAACGTTTACTTTACCTATCGTGAGTAACCAGGTCGGCCAAACAGGTGAACATCATTTAGAAAATTTCTCGTCCTGACGCCAAATTACAGGAATTAAAGCAAACAAATTTGAGTGCTCGAGGATGCTCAGGGCTATTCGTCTTTGAACTGCTGATTATGGTTTAATTTAATCTTCACATGAGATTAAAAAGATTAAAAGTAATATTAAGTAAAGAGGAAGCATAAAGGAAGTAAATCTTCTTTCACCAAAATTTACTGGCGATCTTCCCAAGGAAACATTGCTCGTTTTGTTATTTCTTAAAACTATTTGTTCAATAGGGGTCCTCTCGAAATCGATGCTTGTTACTCCTTCGATTGAATCGTCAAGATCAACACGTCCATCACGTTGGTACCTGTGTGGCCAATCTTAATGAGGTCTTCTCCCGAGTCAAGTGAAGAAAAGAAGTTATACGAGTCGTTATCGTTGAGGAACTTGCGATAATTCAAGTTCTTCTCCTTGGCTAGCAGAGTCAAGCCGCTGTAGCCAATCGCACCGGCTGCGTCCGTAGGACCGTCCATCCCATCTGTTCCACCACTGAGCAGAATAACGTTGAAGAGACGGTTCACGTGATCCTGAGAAGAAATTTCGTCTATAGCTGCAGCAAAACGCAAAGCCAGTTCTTGGTTCCTACCACCTTTTCCCAAACCCTTTACATTTACAGTTGTCTCTCCACCAAAAAGCAGCACAACCTTGTTTAACGATTCAGACGTTAAAACTACTTCCAGTTGGTTGAGAGGACCAGATTCCATGCATAAGACTGGTTTCAGTTTCTCTGTTTCTTGGGTAAAAGCTGTTTCGGATATTGTCCGAGCCATCATCTTACAGATTAGCGTTGATAACTGTGCCAGTGCCAGCGCCACGTCAGCTACAGGACCTTCAATGCAGCTAGACATGATGTAACATTTAGCCCCAGATTGGATGACCATCTCACAGCCTGCGTTTAGTGCTATTCGATTATTTCCTATGATGTAGTTGGATGTGTGTTTGAATTCGTCCATCATGTCTTCAGGAAATTCCTTCGTTAACACCTCCATGACTGACTGAGATACCTGATCTAAAAGGTTGTACTTCTTCAAAATATCCAAAGCAATTGTCGAGGATGTTGTGTCAGGCACTGTTGGACCCGCAGCAATGAATTCCAATTTATCGTTAATAACATCTGAGATTATGAGGGAAATCACTCTGGCTGGAAATGCAAGCTTTGCGAGTTTTCCACCTTTGAATAGCGATAGTTGCTTCCTTACTGAATTCAGCTCTATTATGTTGGCTCCTTTTTTAGAAAGCATTTCTGTCACTATTCGCTTTTCCTCAATAGTGACTGGTGGCGTAGGGTACGGCAGCAAAGCAGAGCCTCCACCAGAGATTAGAACAAGCAACAAGTCATTGTCTGTCAGGGGTTCTACTAATGCTGCTATTCTTTTTGACGTATTTTCGGCTTTGACGTCGGGTAAATTATTTAACGCGCCATGAAAAACCTTAATTTGTGATTGCTCGGGGATTTCATGTTCTATAGTTCCCTCTGGTATGCTTAATATACCTGCTTTCACATGTTGGCCAATGATGAGTTCTGCAGCTCTACCCATCTCTAGTACCGCTTTACCGAAACCGATAATGTATACATTATTGTGCAATGCGTAACTCTTATCTCGAATTTGTAGTTTACCGTCTATCACAGCCAACTCTTTTTTCACTAGGTTTTTGGGTGACACAAAACCTATGCAGTGTTTAAAAACTGCACGCGAGAATGTTTTCAGCTCTTTCAATTGTGTTATCACTTTAACTGCTTCCATACTGAGTACAGCAAAAAGTCAGTCAATGAGATAACACTCTCCCGGCTAGGTCTCACTCCATGTAGATACGTCACAAGGTTACAACGTTTGATTGATGTGTCAACACTCACCAAGAGCCCAAGATACAATGTTATCACCTCCAATAGGATCGAACAACTGGGGACGCAGATGTAAGGAGGAGAACAGGAACGAGTGAGGTAGCAGCTGGATATCTCTCAAGGACGCCTCCAGTGTTGCCTGCCCCTCGCTATGGTTGAACCGAACGTACTGCCAACAAAAACAAGGGCCAACTTCCCAACCTCCAAATCCTCCTGCGTTTTCAACTTGTCAAGCCCTGGATACGATGTGGGTTGAAAAATATCTCAAGTAGGTATGTTGAAAAAGTCTGAGATAGTGAGCGCTCGAAGGACTTCAGTGGATTTCTCGGCAACCGAAAAATTGTTTTCAATAGTGAGTTTAACTATAACTTTTAGGTAGGATTTTTCAAGGTTAAAACTATTGTGGGCATACTTTTTCAATAAGCTGTAATATACCCGTCAATGACAAAATTTTTAATTAATTTCCTTACTTCCACCTCGTTTTGGATAGCGGTGAACTTTAGTGCATACAATGTACTGCCTACCTAATAGAAACGAATGTAATTTTCTTTTAGGTTTTTGTTACCTGACCATCCATAGGCCCCCATGAAGTAAAAGGATCGAGAATGGCGTAAAAGATAATGTCACTCTCATTCACGAGGAGGAACCTAATGGACAAACACCTACATCCAGTCGGGTTCCTTTGAGTTCAAATAACGAACACGATATTCTCACGGCGCCTCTTTGATCTTCAATTTTTTAGATACAAATTCGCTAAATTGTGACACCTAGTAAATTGAAGAATAACCAATCGTTACTAGTACCTAATTTAAAATAAATAGAAAAAACACGAACTCTGACGGATCACCAACAAACGTTGGACAGTTTTTATTGAAATGAACTACTTACTGCCAAAGTAATTTTTAAACTTTTCTCAGGTCGTCCAGAACAACCCCTACTTTTGGCCCCCAAACGGAAATTATACAATGAGAATCCCAAGACGAAAACAGGATTGCGCTGGAAGTTTACTCTAAGGAAAGTAGTGGGTACCGTTATAATTATACCTATTGCAATCAGCTCTATTGACGATAATTTCTTAATATTCTGGTTGGGAGCGAAGCGACACAAAAAGTTAGGACGTTCATTTGCCGTAATTAGATGGTACGATTCACTAAAATTATTCTAGTGAAACAGTTTTTGAACAGAAAAGTTGAGCGCGAAAAAAGTGTCAACCTCTGCGTTCCTAAGGCGAAGTCTGGCATGGGAACTTGACATCGAGAGAAATGTGCTTCGAGCTCGCCCTGATTCAGTGGAGTGCGGATTTTTATTGTTATTCTTTTTTTTCATGCCCGTGAAATACGAGTAGAACGTTGGTCGCTCACCTTTGAGCAGGGGTCTTTGTTGAGTAAACATCATAAATAATTCACCACGTAGTCCTCATTTAGCTTCGTGTGGTTTTTCATTAGAGAAAACTCAATTCAGACATTCTGTACTCATACCAGCCTACTGCGTTTCTTCTCAATTTAGCCGAGCTAGATCTATTTATTATATTTCTCTCACTCATACCACTTATAATGCTGCTGTACGTCTTGTTGATTCCCATTACAGCTTGGTACGAATCGGTACGAGTTTAAAAGTTTGTTTTTCAAACGAGACGTGAATGATTTCACGTCAATAAAAACGTATATAACTTTCATTCTATTTCATTTAAGCACACAGACGAGTTCAGCTCGTGTAGATACCCTGTGATTTCTGAGAAAAGAAAAACTCTAGCCATCAAATCCTCATTTCTGGAAATGAGCCCTACAACGGAGAAATGACGGCTTATCTTGGAGATGATCAGCCCAACAAGAATTTTATGAAAGTGGAAAAACTCCAAGATTGGCTTCGTCTCAATACCAATGATAGCAAAATTCCCTTCTGCCTACCAATGCAACACAGCGTCATGAAAAACCAATTTGTGCCTCATCGCGAAGCAAGAGCGCTGGGAACTGCCACCAAAAAAATGGTTATTTACTTGGTCACAGTCGGTAACTAATAAAAATGTTGTAGTAAAATAAAGACAAAATTGTTGTTAGGGAAATGGGCATTTTTCGCTAAAACGCTCATCAGACTTCAGGGTGGCTTATTAATTGCGTAGCTGCCCGATTTGGAGTAGTGCCGATAACCCGAGTTTGTACGAGTATTTACGTCCACCTAATGAAACATTCACGGTTTTCGGCCGGTTGCTGTGTGAGTTCAGTAAACCAGACAATGACTTTCCTTTTCATAAAGCCAATCATCGGCGGTAGTTCTGTCAAATGTCAGTTTACCGGTGGAAATGGTGGGGACCGTTGTGTGTCTCCCCGTTGTTATTATTATTCCGGCTGAGGAAGAGTGTTATGCCCCTAGAAAAGCCCGTTTTGGGTCAATAGCTCCACAAACCCTTGATGTCCCGTCAAGCGACAATAGGTGACCGTCCCCACACCCTTAGAGAGCGCTCATAATATATTATAACACCCGATGTTTTCCTCGTTTCGATCGGTTCAGTACGTAGGGCCTCGGGGGTGATGAAGTATTCAAGGCCTTGCATTCAGCTCCATTCCTCTTTAAACTGAATCGCCGATTATGAAAATTGAGGGCAAATTTAAAAACTTACTATTAGACCTTCTAGATGATAATTACTGTGATAATCTCACTTCTAACTTGGAAAAAAATGGGATCATGCCTACTAGGTAACTGATCGATTAGTTTCATCGATTTATGTTACGTTGATTGACAACTGGGTCTTCCCTGCATAAATTGAAAATTTAACTTGTGTTAACACGCCCGTATCAGATTGTGCTCAGTCATAACCGGATTGGTTCCACAGTTTGTCCACGGAAGGGCACGGCCGTTATTTCCCATGGCACCAGAGTCGCCTTGAGCCGGATCGACGGGGTCTTATCTAATCCGGAATTGATTAGGCTGATGCTTTTTAGGGTATCTCTGGTTGCGTGCAGGGTTTTCCACCTGTGCCCAAGGGAGACCAATATAGATACTACTCGTTCATACCAATTTAGGTAAAAGGTGTACTCTACCGAATGTCTCCATCCTCGGTCCTTGAAAAACATTAACTATCTATATTTAATCCATGACTAGCCTACAATACGATTTATCGATGTAAGTCCTAAAATAATAGTCGAACTGAAAATCCATAATCTTGGTTTGATAAGAAACTAACCTGCTTCTAGAGATTGATTCGTCAACAGATTACGACATGAGCCACATACTCAACCCTAGAATCGTCTTATTTTATAAATAATAATGCCAATCATCATTGGTTTTCAGGCGGATCGTTTCACAGAAATTGTTTGAAAGAAGTCAGTGCATTTCGCAAAGTTTATCTCATTAACGTTCATGTTACATGAGCTTGGGGGTGAATTTATAACTCCACAGTTACTAAAGTTCTTTTTGCATGTACAACTCATGTACCTGTAACACTCATAACCTCACTCAGACAATTTCTTGCTTGCGGACGGAAACGGTGCTTTCTAGAGCCATCGGAGGGTGGATGACGTCGGATATTGCCATTCTTACAGTTCATGAACTCGTGGGACTGAATTTGTAGCATTGACTAGTGAAATTTCCGTTTAAAATATGTCAATCTTACTATTGAAAATCCTGATCTAATTTGAGCGATGTCAAATCGTAGAGGGCTGCGAGCCCTAAATTATAACGGATTACTTTATGAATAAATAATCTAATCTAATCCTTCATCGTATGATTCACCGTCCTTATTAATGTCAAGTTTTTTATCCTCGTTACTGCTAAAGAAAGACGTTGCGACTGAAATTAACAATTTTTCATCAGAATGCAAATTTTGCAAAGGGTGAGTGTAGCGTTGAAATAAACGCAATCTGATGTTTTTTTTCAGACCCCAGACTCTCTTCGTTATACTCGAGAGCCCAAAATTACGAACCCGTAATTAGCCTGTAATAACAATCAAATCGATTGAATTCCATTTCTCAAGTTTTTATATTTTTTAATTGAAGGAAGATTTAAATTGCAGGTCGTAGTTGTTGTTTTCTCCAATCCTCGAATAAACAATACATCTTCCTTAAATTTTTGTTCCCTCTGTTATTTTAGTTAGAAGCTACATACACCTAGTAATTTGACCTACCTCAATACAGTGTATTCTAACCTGGTCATTCATTCATTCTTCATTTCACTTGTGGCGGTTCAAAATTATTAAATCGATTTGCAAAACCCCACGGAAGCAGCAAAAGAGATTTGTTACATAGTTTCAACCGTGTTTTAACCCATTTTCGTAAGGTAGAATCAGACAAATACCGTAGATATGATACTGTGAATACCACAGTTTGATATAATTTAGGTATTAATGCGATTCTTAAACAGTTACCACAGCCGGGTCCTGTAGGTCCTGTTCAGTCCCTAAATGTACATTTGTAATCATCAGGCCCGTCCCCCAATTTAATTAATGTTGCAGGTCTATCTTTTCGCCTCTTTTGTTTTTCCAAATTATTTTTGCTGGCTTTTGGGTTCTGACGAAATATACTTACAGTGGCTCTGCGTTTATAATTTCCTTAAACATGAAAAGAAGTTTCCAGTCTTACTTGTACGTAAGTACGACGACAATGATGGGGCGTTTTTGACAAAGACGTCAAAACCTCGATAATATCAAGGTGAGTGGTTTGAATCGTGAGTCATGGTCTATGCCTGATAACGCGCTGTCAGACGCTTTCAAGTTCGTGCACCTTCCTGGCAGTGATACGAGCTTTCCGGTCGTGATGGCGAACTGACAATAACCGAATGGAGGCAGTTGAGACACGAACTTCTCAGACCTGAGGATTTGAGGTCGAGGAACGCTATACTGTCCCTTCGCATGATCTCCGTCTCTAGTTATCCGAGAAAATTATTTACCCGTGAAATGATCCCCCCCTCACCTCATAACGAAAGCGTTTGGATAGACATCCAAACGCTAACTACACAGTCCCGCCATTTCGACGTCGCCTGTCAGTGTTCCGCAGTAAGTGGTAGTGGTTCCAATTTGTAAATGACTTACACACGGGTCGTTTATTCCCTCGAACCAGGCGCATGGAGGTTTATTTCATCAACATGGAGAAAATGGGGGAAACAGTGGGTGTGGCGGGTCCCGGACCCATTCCAATCGATTCAGGGTCCAAAATAAAGTGGAAGATGATACCCCACAGCTCCTAGGTACCAGAAATCTGGAAAACACATTCAAATAGGTAGATAGGCACCCACCTTGACCCATAGCCTCATCTAGAGGGCACCAATCAGTTCCGAGACCCGTCTCATTGGATTCAGGCAGTCCAAAAGTTAGTGGAAAATCATAACCCACACGCCTAGGTACCAGAAATCTCGAAAACACATATTCAAATGGGTAATAGATACCCATTTGCAGGGTTTTGATCTAGACATCCATGAAACGTCCAAAAAATTGTTTGTGTCGAATCGGAGAAATTGACCTTTTGCATGAAAACATAGGTTGATTATTCAAGGAATAACCAACCAAAAGAAAAATAATTGTAAAACGACGAAACGAGGAATATTTTTCTTTGTAATCCATGAGTTGAAAAACACACCTCATGTTTCTCAGCGGCTGTGTATTTGTCGCAGCACGCGTAAGAAGGAGTATAATAAATGACCACAGATGATTCATGCACTTCCCTTGTTTTTCCTAATTCAACTTTCTTACTTAAATAGGTAAGGAGTAGTACGTATATTACGATTACGATTATATATTAAGATAAAACGATCTAGCTTCAGTATTTGACCGGTTATTCTAAATTAAATGGAAAGGAACGAAATGAATTTTTTTTATCAATATTGGAGCGACATGTCTCTTCAAAAGTGAATGAATTTATAAAACTTCATGCAGTGGTAGACATCATAGCTTAAGTCTGAGCGTAGCATAGCATAGCATAGCATAGAGCTTGAGTCTGATGACTATTCCAACATTGGTCGGTAGGCCTTACGGCCGCTGGCTATTTAATCTCATCCAACTGCAGGTTTTGATTAAGGAAAATATCCATTTGTCTGGTGATTGATGATAGTCCCACGAGTGATGGAAGGTAAATTGTTGTCTAATGGAAGATGATACGTGTACAAGCAAAATTACCGACTCGATAGTAAATAGAAGGACGTCCTTGGGTGAGAAACCAAAACCAACAAAACGGGGGAAAGAGAATGCTACTAACTTAACCTTGAAACTAGTCAAATGTTGATGGCAGAGACCAAAATGTCCAACAATATTTCTCGAAGGGAACAGTAAGGCAATCCGAGACTCTTTCACATTACGCCGACATCATTTCTGCGAATCTTCGGAAGCGCAAATATTTCCGCATGAATGTTCCAAAAATGACGCTTTCGTTTCATCCTCGGGCCTCACTTTCTACTTGACTTATTTGAAGGCCACTGGCTTCCTTACTGTACACGCTTAAAGGCGTGTAGGGTATCTCATTCCATGAAGTTTAGAAGGTCGAATCGATAATGATGGGGCCCGGACCAATTACCGCAACCCTAATGGTTTTTCCTTTATACTCTAGTAGCCTCGACGACACAATCTTCTCCACGATCAAGATATTTGAACCATAATGTACCAACAATTCCGGAAGAATATGCACTTTTTCCTCAAAAAAGAAAAGAGAGAAATTATGTAGATTAGAAAAATTTGGGCGAGAAAATGCAACGTAGTATAATAGCCTACCGAGAAAAGTTATAAATAAGAGACCATCAAGCAGAAATGTAAATTTCTACCCCATATCGTCGTTTGAGTAAAGAATAATCTCAAGTTAGCGTTTCAAATTCAGATTACATCGTAAGCGATGACTTGGTTGTCTCTAGGTCGGTAACCAACCTATGTTCCTCAAAATATTCTCCTGTCTCACAGTACAATAGTCTACCTATCATTTCGAACTTCAGTCATGACTGTGAGATCGCCAAGCCTAGTCCTTTGTCAAAATGCGCCTCAAAAGCCTGCAAACGCTTGATTACTTTCAATGTACACGACACATGAGGGGAGGAGTGGTGTTCTCCGCATTAACAATCCACCGCACCATCGCGTGTTCCGTTGCAACCTTGTGCTGTTTGTTTACCTACATGATATGCTTAACCATGAATACTAATCCAAGCTTTGGTAGTATACATTCAAGTCTAGCGATTCTAAAGATTTTCAACTCTAGTTGAATGATAAATGACCGTATTAGGAGCAAAAATAACAAAAACGATGGGGTTTATGACACGACCTAGCTCAATAATATGTGATAAGTGATAAGTGAATTATTCTGTATCAAACAGGAAGTATCGAGGTTATCTTAGATGCTACAAGATTCCGAACTAAATAGTTGTGTTTTGTTTGCTTGTTGATGAATTGTTACGATATTATTATTATTTTTTTTTTTTTTCAGGGGAGAGCCGTGGCGATGAGCTAGGATAAGGAAAAATGGAAGGCGACGCTGTGATGGAAACCGATGGGTGAGTTGGCACATGAAAAATAATAGTTCCTGATGTGAGGTCTCTTGGCACCAATAAATAAACGCTGCAAATTCTTACACACGGGTTGGTTATTCCTCGGTCCAGGCGCATCGACACTCATTTCTTCAACAAGGGGGAAATGGGGAAAACAGTGGGTCCGGTGGGTCCCAAACCCATACAAACGATTCAGGAACAAAAATTCAGTGGAAAATGATACCCCACATGCAAGGTACCGGAAATCTCAAAAACACATATTCAAAATGGGTAATATATACCCAATTTGACCCATGATTTCTTCCAGTGGGTGCCAATCGCTCTGGGACCCACTTCATTGGATTCAGCGTCCAAGATTTAGTGGAAAATGATACCCCACACGCCTTGGTACCAGAAATCTCGTAAACACATATTAAAAAATCTGCAAATTCTTACACACGGGTTGGTTATTCCTCGAATGGGGGAAACAGTGGGTGTGGCGGGTCTCAGACCCATTCCAATCGATTCAGGGTCCAAAATTTAGTGGAATATGATACCCCACACGCCCAGGTACCAGAAATCCTGACACATACCAAATGGGTGGATACATACCCATTTTGACCCATAACTTCTTCCGGTGGGTGCCAATCGTTCTGGGACACACATCATTGAATTCAGCGTCCAAAATTTAGTGGAAAATGATACCCCACACGCCTAGGTAGCAGAAATCCCGAAAACACATAATCAAATTGGGTAATAAATACCCAATTTGACCCATTACTTCTTCCAGTGGGTGCCAATTGTTCTGGGACCCATTTTATTGGATTCAGCGTTCAAAATTTAGTGGAAAATGACACCCTACTCGCCTAGGTAGCAGAAATCCCGAAAACACATATTCAAGATGGGTGTATCTATGGGGCACTACGACACTAATTTACTAATATAATACTGAGAAAACGTAGGTAATTTAGAAGGCTATAATAATTGTATTAAATTGAATTAAATGGTACGATTAAAAAGCTCGGACAGTAAAAAGAATTGTAGGCAACTGCTCAAAATTGGTTGCTAAGTTTAACAGCTGGTTATAAACAACAGGATATGACGATGTGTTTTGTTTGTCTATTCGGCTGAAGTCACCCACATGGGTAATAAATACCCAATTTGACCCATTACTTCTTCCAGTGGGTGCCAATTGTTCTGGGACCCATTTTATTGGATTCAGCGTCCAAAATTTAGTGGAAAATGACACCCCACTCGCCTAAATCACCCAAAATCTCGAAAAACCATTTTTCAAAAAACACATTTTGACCCCTACCCCCCTCCAAATTTGGTCCGATCGGGCTGAAAAGTTTCGAGGACCCATCTCGGCTGGGAACAGACCCCTGACCCAAATTTCAGATTTTTAGAACATTTTCTACTACCAAAAACGGCGTGGACAATGGACGGCGTACGGCGTACGGCGGACGGCGGACGGCGGACGGCGGACGGACATTGACCTTTTTTGATCAGGACATCATGAAACGTCCAGAAAAAAATTTTGAGCCGAATCGGAGAGGTTGACCATTATCATGAAAACATAGGTTGATTATTCAAGGAATAACCAACCAAAATGGGTAATATATACCCAATTTGACCCATAACTTCTTCCAATGGGTGCCAATCGTTCTGGGACCTATTTCATTGGATTCAGCGTCCAAAATTTAGTGGAAAACCCCACTCGCCTAGATCGCCCAAAATCTCGAAAATTCATTTTTCAAAAAACACATTTTGACCCCTACCCCGCCCATATTTGGTCCAATCGGGCAGAAAAGTTTCGAAGACCGTCCTAGGCCGGGAACAGACCCCTGACCAAAATTTCAGATTTTTAGAAAATTTTATACTACCAAAAACGGCGCGGACGGCGGACGGACATTGACCTTTTGGTTGGTTATTCCTTGAATAATCAACCTATGTTTTCATGATAATGGTCAACCTCTCCGATTCGGCTCAAAATTTTTTTCTGGACGTTTCATGATGTCCTGATCAAAAAAGGTCAATGTCCGTCCGCCGTCCATTGTCCACGCCGTTTTTGGTAGTAGAAAATTTTCTAAAAATCTGAAATTCGGGTCAGGGGTCTGTTCCCAGCCGAGATGGGTCCTCGAAACTTTTCAGCCCGATCGGACCAAATTTGGAGGGGGTAGGGGTTTTTTGAAAAATGGATTTTCGAGATTTTTGGTGATTTAGGCGAGTGGGGTGTCATTTTCCACTACATTTTTGAACGCTGAATCCAATAAAATGGGTCCCAGAACAATTGGCACCCACTTGAAGAAGTAATGGGTCAAATTGGGTATTTATTACCCATTTTGAATATGTGTTTTCGGGATTTCCGCTACCTAGGCGAGTAGGGTGTCCTTTTCCACTAAATTTTGGACGCTGAATCCAATTAAATGGGTCCCAGAACAATTGGCACCCACTGGAAGAAGTTATGGGTCAAATTGGGTATTTATTACCCAATTTGATTATGTGTTTTTGGGATTTCTGCTACCTAGGCGTGTGGGGTATCATTTTCCACTAAATTTTGGACGCTGAATTCAATGATGTGTGTCCCAGAACGTTTGGCACCCACCGGAAGAAGTTATGGGTCAAAATGGGTATGTATCCACCCATTTTGTATGTGTCAGGATTTCTGGTGCCTAGGCGTGTGGGGTATCATATTCCACTAAATTTTGGACCCTGAATCGATTGGAATGGGTCTGAGACCCGCCACACCCACTGTTTCCCCCATTCGAGGAATAACCAACCCGTGTGTAAGAATTTGCAGATTTTTTGATCTAGACAACATGAAACGTCCAGAAAAAAATTTTGAGCCGAATCGGAGAGGTTGACCTGCATGTTGCATGAAAACATAGGTTGATTATTCAAGGAATAACCAACCAAAAATGATAATTTTCTTCTCCCATCACTGAGCGATTGAGTCGACTTCCTACACTCAATTACCATTGTGACTAATAACTTTTGATATGGGAACTCGCTAGTTAAAAAGTGATCTGAATAGTATAAGAACGTTGAATTTCAACTATCAGTTATCAGATTGCTACCCAAATAGTAGACTTTTGGTGAGTAGAATGACGAAAATTCGCCTTTACTTCACGAACCCGCAAAGTATCATACCGTTCATACGATCCTTGTTGCCTGAATAAAACATCTACTAGCGTGTCGTTTTGGTAGGGGAGGGGAGCCATTGACGCAACTGTCTAGTATAATAGCTGCCGTACGAACTTGACGGTTGTTGCTGTGGTTTAATATTAATGGGGAGTAGTTTTATTCAGATTGGAGGTTGAAATAGCGGGTAGCATCAAAGTATAAATGATTGTTGACTCTTGGCTACATCCCCGAACATCTGGTGCAAGAACCAAATTATTAAGAGAGGAGCTTCAGCCACGTGCCCCTTCCTCCGTGTCATCCTAAATTCACCACTGACTACTAGTTACTATGTACGTGCCTCCGTTGGTCCTGCCGGCAGAAACTGATAGCGAAAAATAATGTTGTTATGCCATTATGTTAGGGCTTAAAACAAGACAAGAGGTCTGGTACACCGAATACTGACTAAGAGAAGATTGCTTTGAAACTAAAGAACCGGCAGTCAAACACACTGAATAATGAAATCCCTACGAAATGCATATATTCACACGTATTTTTCGTAGATCATAGATTGCAGCGTTTTAGGTATTTATTTTAAATTTTAATATTAATTTATAAGATACAGATTTTGTATTATGTTCTTGCTCACTTGATACCTGTTAGCCCCGCGACATTACTTCGAGTAACTAGGATGGTGATTTTTTGGTCCAACGACGTAATTAAAGAAATATGTCTCACTATTGCAGAATGTGTAAAATCTGAATTATAAACCTATGAAAGAAATTCCAATACAGAAAAGACCAATTATCCGGAAACCTCGGTTATCATCAAAACGGTATGATGAGCCACCGAGCTTCCTTTATAATAGTTCTTTGGGTGTCCTTGTCTTCGAAGTTCTTAGGAGTAAAAACGAAAACATAACTTCTTGTTTTGGTGGCTGAAACAAAACCTGAACCCTTCAAGTTAATAAATTACCTGATTAATGAGGCGATCACTCTTAAGCTGGAGTTTGTGACTCGAAACTAATTAATTTCCTACCCGGATGACCCTATTTTATCGGTAGGTAAGTGTACGAGAATAAATATTTACTAGAGTGTAAAAAGTTATTTTTGACCAAGCTATACTGCTGTAAAAATGGTAGAATGGGGCACCGTACTGATCGAATACGGGGTAAGGGATTACGGGTTTACATGGCCAGTTTGTTATCACCTTGATTGGTTCCTTGGAATACCTCTTCGTGGCTCCTGGTAGAATTATAAAATTATTTATGTAGTCTTGTTTTTTGTTTATATTGGAGGCTGAAAATGATGTATCATTGTAGTGTTTGAGTTCTCTTGGTTACATCTTTATTATACTGCGGTCAACCCTACACTACAAGACGCAACCGCACAAAGCTAAAACTGCCGCATTGACCAGATTTTTTAGTTTTGGTTGGTTATTCCTTGAATAATCAACCTATGCTATCATGTAAAGTCTATCTCTCCGACTCGGCCCAAAAATTTTGGACGCTAGTTCCAATCAAATGGGTTCTAGAACGATTGGTGCCCGCCGTAAGAGGTTATGTGTCAAAATTCGTATCTATCTACTTATTTCGAAAGCGAGTGTTCGATATTTCTGGTTCCCAGGCGTGTGGGGTATCATTTCCCACGAAATTATGGACGCTGAATCGATGGAAATGAGTCTCCATGCTCCTGGTTTGAGGAAAACGTTTTTTTCGCCTTGTACAGTGATATTCCCCTTGTCAAGAAGAGATCACTGGAAAGTTACTAATCACAATGGATTAGACCTACTAAGTTACTTATCTCATGGTCGCCCTCAGCGTTTTCCTTCGCAATCTTTGAATTCGTGAGAAAACCCAACAACAAACTAAACACTTATGTTGACTGTAAAACATCTATGTCCAGTAATATCGACTAAGTAGCTCAACATCGATGGTATAAACATAAAAACATCAGAGCCAAAACTTTGACTCTATTTGTTACTTACGAACGGACGGAGAAGTTGATGTCATTGCGTTCCCATGAAACTCGTTGAAGGAAATCGATTTCTTCTGCTTCTTTGCCAGCTCAAGGGATTTCTGAAGGGTCATAATATGGGAGGGGCTTCAATATCAAGAGGATATTGACTTGTTTACGTGGCTCGGGAACAGTTGATGCGGTATTTCGTTCTTCATCACTGAACCGTTAGTCTCGGTCTCCTAGGCAGACAAACAAAGTCGCTGGAATTCATCAGGAAGTTGCGTAAGGTAAACGACGAAAATGAATTATTTATGGACTGTTGACGATTTACTACTCCTTCCTTCGGATATCGCCATTTTCACTCTATCAACACACGCTGGAACAATCCCAGATTCACAATAAAGCAGTCTGACGCCATTCGCAATTGAAATTCAGATCTTGGAGGAGGAGATAGAGGAACATGGGTGGAGAGTACGCTTTAGAATGATCCTGTAACGACATTGGGAGTAGTAGGATTGTCTTTCCTGCTTCACTGCTTTTTTGACATGGAAACGATGAAGTGGCTCTTGAAATCTCTTTGGAAAGGGAAATCTCATTAAGGATTGAAAAAGCTCAGGGTGGCTTTTTAGTAGCTGAAAACTCCGGACCACCCTAGATCACGTACCGCAAACTGTTTGTATTTATCTGTCTAGGCCAACCAGAATAATTTATCGAAATGTTGACGCTAAATTTTCTATCCATTTTAATTTACAAAAGTAAAAAAAAAAGAGTTTGTGAGTTATCTTCAAGCATTGGAGGACGGCTTACCAAGTCCACGACACCAAAAGTGGCCGTTGGCACATCGAAATCAATGAAATTGTACTCGGGGGCTTTTGATTGCACAGACTTTTTCTGTAATAGGTCAGTGCTGCGGGAAGCAGTTCTTGATTCGTGTCATGTTCTTTATCGACTCAGAAATACGTCTACTTCGCTCAAATTGTCAGAAAATGCTCACAAATATTTAATTGGTTGGAAATCCTTGATTCTGGAAGTTTTGAAGCCGTTCAGAGTTCATAGAAAGGAAGTTATAGTTATCTTCTATTAGAACTATTTTTCCGATTTTAGTGGTTATGAAAGTATTTAAAGTCAATTTATATGCTCAGCAAACATATGACCATTAGCTGTTACTGATTCTATAACATTCTAGTCTGCAATTTTATGCCGTAATACAACGACTTTTTCTTATAATATAAAAAAAGGTAATTATACCTTAGGTATATTATTATATTAGGTATATTATACCTAAGTGTTTCATTAAGCCGGGTAGGTGGTGAAGGGGGGGGGGGGGTCCTAACTACGATAATGAATATTTATTTAAAAATCATATGAAAAGCAATCGTCCACCCACAATAGAACCATATCTGAACGGATACCAGCATACACGGCTTTTATGATGTACCTCCAGGACTTGGTCGTTGGTTGTTTTGTTTACGAACCATGGACTATAATATTGCGTGCAGTATCGTGATAACTATACTCGCATGCACAACGAAACGATTCGACCTCACCCACTTTCCAAGGGGTAGATGTTGAAGGATGATCTCTGTAATATATTCACCTACCTATCTCAGTGACGATCAGAAATTCTGCGTGATGCGTGCTCCGTTCGTCAATCGTTGAATTTTCATTTCCACTGTATACTAGAGTTGTTTTGTTTTGGAGTTTAGGTTGACGTGGTTCGGAGACATAAGTGTCAATGGTTAGGTATTTATTATATCGTCAAGAATTACCATTTTTGCATCAAGAGCTCTCTAGATCACGGCCTGGGAGTCCACTTCTCTTTAGAAAAGAACGAGAAATCCAAAGACCCATACGAGAATTCGGGACTAAGTTGAAAGCAAATATCGTCCGTTACATCTAATTGGTTATAACAATGTTTTACGCGCGACCTCTGTCCCTATCAAGTTTCAGCCTTGGTACCCAATAAGGCCCAACTCCTTCAAATGCCTATTTCCCGTATCATCATGCTGCATAGTAAAGAACCTGGGTGGTTAAAAGAATATATGGTGAAATTAGAATCGTCCCATAACTGTCCATGGATCTCCAAGTAAGTAATAAATATGCCCTTAACAAGGGCCAAAAACGTAAAACGTAATCAAAGCACTAAAAAAAATCACCTAAAATTCGTCAATAAGGAAGATGAGCCACAGCCTAACAAAGTATGCAATTCAGCTCTGAAAGTAACATCAAGAACGCCACATAATTCTTCAAACTAAAACAGCTGTTCCCTACATCAAAAAGAGGCAAAACCGATAAATCTCGTCATCTTGAAATTTTAATCCGACTTCTTTATCCCGCATCCAACCCATCTGTCAGATTCATCTTTTAACTGCACCACTTTTGAGTACCGGTCGTAAAAACAACATAACTTTGTGTTCGTGAGATTTAACAACCCTCCATGGCTCGAATTCAAAACATCGGATCGTTCCTATCGAAAAACGCAGCAAATTCGTACACACGGGTTGGTTATTCCTCGGACCAGGCGCATGGAGATTCATTTCTTCAACATGGGGAAAATGGGGAAAACAGTGGGTGTGGTGGGTCCCGGACCCATTCCAATCGATTCAGGGACCACAGTTAGTGGAAAATGTAACCCCACACGCCTAGGTACCAGAGATCTCAAAAACACACATTCGAAAAGGGCAAACAGACACGCATTTTGACCCATAACCTCTTCTAATGGGTGCCAATCGTTCGGGGGCCCTTTTCATTGTGTTTAGCGTCAAGAATTTAGTGAAAAATGATACCTCACACGCCTAGATTGCAAAAAATCTCAAAAATTCATTTTTCAAAATACATATTTTGACCCCTACCTCACTTAAATTTGGTCCGATCGGGTTAAAAAGTTTCGAGGACCAACTAGAGCCATGAACGGACCCCTGACCAGAATCAGATTTTTAGAAGAAATTTAGAAAAAGGATTTTGTGCTGAAGGGATTCACTTGTTTTTCGATTTTTCCAAAACTGATGTTTTTGATATGCACCTATCTCACATATTTTTAATATAATACATACAACTTCTTTTTGGTTTTCTTTTTTACGATAATGCACCCCATTCATGTTTACTCCTTATCTACCATATATATGCCTGGAATTCATTACATTCTTGCGAAACCGAAAATAACATGAAGTCAGCCATTGAATGGATAACTTCAGTGAGCAATACAGGGTTATGTATTATAATATAATATATTGTATTAATATATATCAACCTGCTCAACTGTTGCTGCTTATTCATGGTGATGTTTAATAATTGGCGCAAAACACTTGCAACAGATATTTTATATTGACTGTACACAATTCTAGAAAATGGTTTCTCGAGAAAAATGTATTAGCAATGTACACCATCCCGTCGGCGTGTAGGTACCGCACATCATTGGACAACTTCTGACAACTTAATTATATAAAGTGAACACCGGGGTCTTCCGTTTCCATCACATCTAAAGATGTTAGTGGGAAAGCTAGGAAGCCTAGTGATTGGCCGGGAAACAATCCTCACAGCTGCCCACTCTCTCGGGTATTACGTTGAAGGAGAAGGATGACAACCCGGAGGGCACTAACTTACTCTTACGAACATTCCTTGTCCGGCTTGAGTTTTAGCAGAGAAAACCAGCTACGAGAAATGCCTCTTTGGGGGATAATAGCTATTTTCTACAAATTGCATTCAACAAAATCAGACTCCTCCCCTCAGCACAAGGGAATCTTAAAGAGGGGAGTAGGCATTGCATTTAAGTTAATTTGTATGTATGAAACAAATGATAATAGACAAATGCTATTTAAAAAAAATTAAGTAATAGTACGTATAATAACAATCTTTTACAAACATTATACTATAACAGTTATACTGATATTACACCATTTGTATTCAAATTATAAGAAACCTTCAGGCTATTAAATTTAACAGAAATTTTCAGAACATTAAATACGGCCATGTACCCTGACAATGGACTGCCACCCCAAAAAGATTAGGGGATAGATGCTAAAAAGGTTTAGGTTTATTTATATTAGGTTTATTAGGTAAGAATAAACGGGACTCCATTTACCGGTTGTATCAGGTAAAGTTTGAAATTTCTACAAGAAATATCCATACTTATTTCAGTAAGGAGATGCTCGGGCCGAGCCGTGTCCTAAATTAAAAAATTCGATCATTTGTCAGCAGGATAATTAAGAGAAAGCTCTAACGAAAAATGAAATTATGAGTGGAAATAGGATATTATGTTGATGAAAGTTGAAGACAAAAAAAAAAAGACCGGATATCGAACCCACCGAAGGTAAATTGAGGATAACGGGCAAGTAATTGTTTTTGAGAGATCTCCCTGAATAGACAAAAGAGGGATCTTTTTAACAGCACCTACGTTCCACGTCGGCTTTTGGCCTAAATTTTCTGTAAAAAGGCTGCAGGGTGGATAACACGTTGTCTTGAACATACCTAATAACCCTTCAGCAAGTGTGAGTGGAACCTCATACTCGAGTGGGACTATGAATTCGGCCCTTTGACTGTCAAAAAGGACAATGAGTACTAAAGGATCGTTCTTGATAATAAATATGCGCTAGGCGTACAGGATAATTTAAAGTTTTTTTTGTACTGCTGCATAATTGCAAAGTTGACTTTTCGTTTTGATTTATTACTCCTTGATTCATTCTGTTTTCACCTCTCCGATTCGTCCCACGCCGTTTTTGGTACCGGCAACTAGAGCACAACTTACCAACAGTCAAAACCTTGATCCACCCCAAAAGCGAGGGTGCGTGTTTAGGCATAAACGTTGTTTGATTTCATGGGATGAATCTACCCATCAGGTAACGATTGAATACCAGCACAACGTTCTCAACATGTACTTTGATCATTTCGATTACATAAAACATGGTGCCCAACCAGCAAGATTTTGTCAAGGATTTGAAACCTTTCCAACCTGGAACTCTGTTACAATGGGTTACTTACCTATTGATAATATAATGAACGGGCGATTCGCTGACCGATCATGCTGTTCCATTTCTAGCAACAGCGTTTATCACGAAGTGAATCTCGATGTAATCATTATTTACAGCATTCGGCCTTCGAAGTTGATTCATAACTGTTTCTATTGGGAAAATAATGATGAAAGAAAAATAAAAACTTCTTCCTGTTGGAGGAAATGTGCTAGCGCTTTTCTTCAACTCACAAGTTTCTTCGCCGGTTAGGGAAGTCTTTTCTGGGGGTGGGAGACTAACATTGATTGTTGGATGTTCTCATCGTGGCCGCTTCTTGCAGTAAAAGAAAGAATATTATTCTCAAACCTGGAGAAAAACCGGGGGAAAAACTGTCGGAGCAATCTCTATAATTTACGAGATAAGGAAAGAAAGTGAAACAGAAAGTCTCGAAGTATATATATTAATATCACCTTAATTCTTGACTCCTCGTAACATCCCTGGTTTCTCTCGATATTTCTCAACATCATTTTTCAAGTGGAATTATTTTGGAGGAGCTCAATCCAAGTTCAGAACTGCGTTTTCTTTTTCAAAGTTGAGAATTCAAATGGCTTCACTTTAAATTATTCTTTACAAGCAACGTAAGCCGAGATTTGAAACAGCTTGAGTAGGTGCTTAGCCTATTTTTCGGGGTAACTGACTTGGAATGGGGCCCCCAACTGTGAGGAAGTTAAGAGATTAGGATGAAAGGGCCTCAGTACATCCAACAATGGGTACATATTGATCGTTAAATCCTGAAAACGTGCGTGTTATACAATCACCGTAGTTATCTACTTCAAACTCACTGTCCTACTTCTCATCACTCCCATTGACTATATTAATTACGATGAAAACTCGCCTACATCTCGTATTTTCAGAGGAGGAGAATCTACCGAAGATGGTAAAAGGACATATAAATACAAGTACCGCTGGGTCGCAGCATTCAACAAGCATAAGTCGTTAGAAGTCGACGCCCACGACACAAATCCTACAGTCAAGATTTCCAGTCACGATGCCCACCCGGTAAGTAATCTAAATATATTGAATAGAACCTAATATTGTAAACAATGACTGATAATGGCAAAAACGAGGTTTTTTTTTTTTATGGTATTTACCTAGTATTTTGCTTTGAACCGACTTGGGTGCCATCTACAATATCCGCCTTGAAGTTTTGAGGACAGCAACTCGTCAATTTTTGATCCTCTGAACGTATAAGTCGTTGGTCACTGACGGCCTTTTTAGTTGTATGGGAATGTTTACAATGTGCCTGTAAAAGCTATCTAATCTATCGCACCAATCAGGACCAGTAAAAATTTGCTATCGATTAAATGACTGGGGCTTGTACAGAATGAAAGAGTGAAGAAGTTCAAGAGTTTCTTGAATTAAACCTCTTGAAAAAAAAATCTCTCTTTTACGTCAGTGATACGTCTGAAAGAACAACATGCTTTGTTGAAATAGAAGCCTGAGTGTGGAGCGGTGTTTGCTCGGGAAGAACCAGGATCGCACCTCACTCTCGGTCCATTAGAGCCCATTAGACCATGAGAAAGGGACGGAAAATGAATATGATTTCGAAGGGAAAGGCCTGTGCTTGCCGGGTCCTGCTGCTTGATTAGGGCTGGGGTGATGGATGTGGGTGGCTGACGCAAAATGACAGTGGAGGAGCGGTGAGCTATCGGGTTCCTTGCAGCGACTTGTCATTAATACTACAATATGGCGTGTTCACAGGAGGAGACGATCGTTCAGGAGGAGAGGAAGACTTCTTTTCCCGAGGACTCGTCTCAAACAACGCAAGGTGAGTAATTTATCAGTTTTCAACCAGAAGTTGGGATTTTCATGTTGGAGTTGTTATCTGTGCTACACTGGAACCTGCTTTCTCCCTAAATATAAAACACAGATGTAATCTAGACAAAAACATCAAAAGATCACATCTTTGTGCTGTGCCCACGTAGGTAGACCATAGCGAGTGACGTTCCAATGGAAGCCGGACACTCGTAATCTCCTTCAATTACTTGGTATTAGTATTATTCAGTCAGGACCCTTGAATCTGGAGAACAGTAAGTATCTAGGTTTATGTTGTCTCCAAACGAGTAAAAAGACGGTCCAAGCCGTTCATTCGTCCTTGCAACTGTACTGGGCAGAAACCTGCTGAAAGTTACAGACAAATAACTAATTCACCACAGCTTCGTTTATCCATGACAGACAAATAACTCATAAATAAGCTTAATTTATCCAATGTTATTGTAATCGCTCGTACAAGTGATGAACACGGTTCGGGAGCAGTGATCCAAGGCGCGAGGCTCCCGACTTGATATCTGCGGAGTCCTCCAAGAAAAATATGCTGTCATTGTGATTGATGGTTACGAAAGACTTGGAGAAAGCTACGAATAGCTTTCTGTGCTCGTATATCTGTGCATTGCGATCGCGAATGAAATGGATTCAAGTGTTCGTGGAGCAGCAACATTATTTTTATTCCTAAGGTTTCTTCGTTGAGACCACAGTTCAGAATGAGAAGAAGCAAGCTCACATAAGTTTTATTTTTTGAAAAGTTCTTCAGTTTAATCCACTTTGAATTCCTTGAGAATAATTTGATACGTTTCCCTGTTTGTTTCAACAGAAGTGGATGAAGCAGAAGTCTTCAAGAGAGGAAAAGTCTACAAAGGAGTCTACATCCTGTCTCTAACGAATAGTTTCAAAGAGAAGCGGCTGGAACTCGCCTACCAGCGCTACTCTCATCGCCAACGCCAAAGATCTCTTATATGGGTTAATATAGTAGATGCCATCGTTAAGATAATCGTAGCGGGTGAGCATAGGTTTTTCCGCCTACTTATTCATATTTTCGATTCTGTTTCTGGTATAATAGGTTGATTCTTATTGTTGCTTAATCAACATTCTGGGTTGTTTTCATTGTAGCGCGTAAAACCTACAATCTATTACTGCCATTTAAATGTCTTTCTCTATATATAAAAAGGGGAGAGGGGTATCTTTAGGGGAAAGCGGCTTTCCCGTAATCGACCTATTCCGGCCATTTTACATCCAATTCATGTTGCAGTAGCGGCTCAAAGTATCTCCTATCATTTACTTGAATGAACGACACGATTTCCTCGCCATCGGATGTAGGTAGGAACCTATTTCCCTAATCAGTATTCACACCGAAAAAACAATAACGCTTCTCGACTTAAGGAGAGAATTCTAAGGACGAATATCTCGGTGTTATGACCATTGTGTGGGAGTAAAGACGCCAGGGACTTGTTACCCTCCAACCGTCTCGCCCCGTTTTTTCTTACGGCTCTTGAAGAAGAAGATCCCTGCGCATGCATAATGCGCCCGTTTCGAGTATGATGGATTCATAATCAGAGGAGGAAAGAAAGGGATGATGGCACTCCACCATCATTTTACGCTATCGCGCCTCTAACATCAGATACGCCACTCGAATACACTCCACGTAGTTACGCTTTGTGAACGGGGTAGGTCAAGTGAAATATATTGATTATTACCTCCCACACACTCCAAATCAAATCCATTGTCACATTGAGGCCAATTCACGAGCGAGCAGGAAGAAACCAAAATGAGGCCTGAAATTAATACACGCGGTCACATACACTTTTTCGGTTTGTTTGCTAACGCCACACAATTTTCGGAATTTTGAAGAGGTTAAATAATTGACATTATGAATATTGCCACTTAAATTATTCTTATAGATCTTTCAGATTTTAATTTTCGGGTAAAAACCAGAATATTCTATGGTGGTTGTATCGCAACAAGCCTTATCATTGAAAGTAGCTCCAATTAAACTCGTGTGGAACCGTGAACTCGGGGCTGCAATCCGGGAGGTTGTTTAATCCTCACGACGAGATAATATAAATACCTTGCTTCCTTGCCACTAGTAGTTCCCCCATTCGCCCTCGAACCGGGGGATTACGGCGTTACCCCGGCCGTTAATTTCCAATTCATTCCTGCTTTAATCCGATACCACACCCTAGTTTGATATCGCACCTTTTCTCCTCTCCAGGGCGATGCGCCATCTCTTTCATTGATCGACAAGAACGGCATCACATCTGGTGGCAATGTGAACAGGGAGTGTTGGTCGAAACACCAGGGATCGGTTCTGCATCCCAGTTTTAAGTTCAGCATGATCCCCCCCCTCAATTTATACTGTTGCAAGGGAGTTGTGAATCGATCCGGCGGGGTCTAGTCTCGTAGAACCTCGTAGAACAATTATCAGTCTCATCTTACAGTTGCATGCAGGTGAATACAATGCGGATATTTCCTCATTCTCCTGCCCCCCTCACACGAGATCACATCAACGACTTTGAGGCTAATCGCTCCGTCGAAACGTTTTACTAAAAAATTGTTGTTGATGATAAATACCTCGATAGGCCAGTAACTCTAATTAATTATTGTAATTGATAAAAAAATTCCGAGAAGCTGAAAAGAAAGGGAGAATTTGTTCTGGGAACTTGGAAGGGTCGGGGGCGAAGGTATTTGTCTAAGGGTAGTCATCCAACATATATTATTACAATAACACTATCTAGTTACATTAATACGTCCAAAATGAATCAACGGATTATCGACCGAATATGTTTTTGGATGTACCTAGCTGGTTTGTTTTCAGCAATATCGTTGGTATATTCGAGTTGAAACTTATATACATGGGCCGAATTTCGGCCAACATACTCGTAGTTTGAGCCGTTAGTCTTGCGAATTATCAACCAAATTAGACTGGGGTGCCCTTACAGTATGTACTTGCTTCAAGGGTTCATTTTCATGTAAATTCACTACTGTCTTCAGAATGGCAGATTTGACAGAGGTTTTACTAGCTAGGTCAGAAATAAATAATAACAAATAAGAAAAATAAGAAACCAATCAACAATTAATTAATATTAATAAATCAACAACTTCTTCTCAGTCTTTTTCTTCGCAGTTTAGCTTCTTTTGGTCAAATGCTGGTAGAAAATTAGTGCTTCAATGAAGATCTTACCTAATATCATACGTAACATAGAATATTTATCATTTGTTTTGCAGTAATTGCCTCTAATGCGAAGGGCTTCGTTTGGCACAGGAGTTTGGCGTGGACGGTTGCAGGTGTTCTGGGCAACTTGATTCTCTGTACTTTGGGATGCTGGAGAAATGTGGCCAACAACTACTTACATTGGGCCGCCCTTGCGACGTGGATCGTTCTCAATATTCAAGGTATCTCTCGCTGTTATAGTATCAATTGGACGCGATCACTCTCAAAGAGTTCCTATGCTCTAAGCTCTGTGCAGAGGCTTACGGCAATAACACTAACATTATTCTAGGTAGGCACAAGGATTTTCCAAAAAGCAACGACTTCAATCTAGCTTGGTTTTGATCCCATCTATCGCAAACTGTAGAATCCGGTGTTTGGCAGAGAAAATTTGCCTTTTGCCGCACACTGGAAGGGAGCACTTCGTAAAAAAAAAGACATTTTGAAAATGGTTGCCTACTATATTTAAAAAAAAAAAAAAAATGTTTCTTCATGAAACAGCAATGGATATAGTTATAAGTAAAGGCTTGTTCGTTATCTGTCCTCAAGTCGCAGTGAAGGCCAAGAAAGGAGTGGACCAAAATAAATCAAAACTGTTATCCCATTGAAAAAGTTTCCTCACACCGTGGTGACAATCGCGAATTTGGGAGGCAATGGCATTCAATTGCTCGCTTGTCCTTTTACTTCGCGAAATATTATTCAGCACAGCCCACAGCGTCAACGTTGTGTGGAACGTCGTCACACAATTCAAGAACGTCTTTATACCCAACGACTCTAGTCCTTGATAAACGTCAGGCTTTCTTACGCAATTTGTCGCATTGAGAGATGTTCGTTGAAGGTGAGCCGAGCGGTTCTGAGTATTTTTGTATAAGTAAACTGGGTCACCGTCCCTTTCTACTTCCAAGCAGCCTTCGCTCCACTCTGCTTCCCTCGCCATCATTTGCTTCGCTGTCTTCATCGTTGGTTTATGTCTGCTCAAGTCAACATAGGTGTCGGGAACGAGGGCCTCACCAAATACCATCACTTCAGGTCATCTCGTTAACACGGACGAATATGGGGTTTCCCCTCGTGAATACACTTCGTATAAATACGTAGATCGACCAATTCCACGAAAAATTGATTCACCAAACGCTCGCGATCAAAATTTGAAGGCAAGGGGGATTTTGAGGATAAAGCATTTCGAACGTTGGCCTAAATCTTAAAATTGGTCACTGTGGAGAGAACTCTGTCTGCCGGCTCAGCATTTAGCTATAGTTTTCTTCCTTCAACTCGTTCTATGTATACGTGTATTTTTCTACATGACTATCTTTCTCACAAGATGTACACTGTTTTCTCCTCTTCGAACTTTCCCATGAGCGAAAACGTTTGCCAAGAAGAAAACGAGAGGAGGAAAATATATAAAATGAATTTATCTCCAACTCCAAAAATTACGACGAAAGACGAGGCGGGAGGACGTGTCCTGCACGCGTTAAGCCGGTAATCATCTTTCCACTACTATCCCCGCTCCCGACGACTCAAGTGAATTGATATTGATCTGTTGAGCTTGGGTTTCGTGACCGAAATATCAAAAGGAAGAGTAAAATTCAGAATCATGTTTCACAAGGAGGTAAAAAGGGAGGGGAAGAAACGGGCGAAGGAAACACCCTTGAGCATGGCATCACTTTTATTAAAAATAGCCTTGAGTAATCTACTCTCTGCAGTATAATCATGTGAATTCACTAGAATATTCTATGATATCTCAAAATAAAAAAAATAATATCATTTCCTCATAAATAAGCGCACGAGCCTGATTTTCGGTCAAGTAATGTTGTTATGGCCTTGAAACTTGCCAAATAATCATAGCACGGTGGTAATGCGTGTAAATATGCTCAATATATCTAACATATATAGGACAATTTTAAATAAAGAGGATGATGTTATAAGATTACAAGCGCAATCCGGTTGAGAGCGCGAGAGGGGCATCCAGTCATCTGCTCATCGCTTCAGCTACATCGCATTTTATTATTACCATCAAAATACCATCACTACTGTTTGAGACCTCCCTGATGAAGAAAACTGATAACGGAGATCGAATGTTTTCCTTGTCATCGCGGAATGGGAATGATGTTTCTGTCAACTCTTTCCCCTAGTATCTTTACTGGAGCCCTGGAGCGGAAGGGTGAAGCAATAATTTCAAATTAACGTGCTTCTCTAACGCTTACTGACAAAAGGCAGTTTGGAGCTTTTCCCAAAGGCTCTCTTTTGTACATGGTTTTAACCGCCAACAACTATTCAGTCAACTATTTCCCATCCGTGACGGTACCTGTAGTAGACTTCAAACGGTAACCTTCTATCGGGTTTGAACGGTATTTCTGCAGAGCCTGTTTGAGTTCAGTGGGGATCACGTTTAGGTGGTTAAATACGTCTAAAAACTCAAGAAAGATGAGAAATATTTTAATCAGCAAGGGCTTGCAGAGTGAGGACGTCCTCAGGAATTTTGGATGACCTGACCATGGTGACGTAAGACATTAAGGGGAGATATGGGAGGCACAAAAACTAGGCGTAATTGTCATCGATGGGTAGAAGGAAACATTTAGTAGGTCTGGTATTCTGTTCAGAGCTCACATTGAATGAATCACGATGGACTCGTCTATTGTAGTGCAATAAGTACTTATATTTGAAAATATTTACAAGCATGACTCTCAGTTCTTATTGACTCAGTTATAATTGAATATTGAATAATGATAAATTGAATGAATACACCTTCAATAAGGTTTTTTTTTTTTTTTTTGCTTTTTTTTTACATGTTTGTCATAGAAGCTGTTTCACAGCAAACATCCATCATCACAAATCTATGACTAGTGACCCTCTGAGTGCGGGGTAGAGCACTGAGTGCACCGATGATGTTCTTTCATTCTATATCCCCATGAAAGGGGCCTAGGCGGTCCTATTCCCCCAGTATCCACTGAAGTGATGGATTTTCATGTCCAAAAGAATTACCATCTGCCTCATGTGCTGTACAGAAGCTGAAACTACTGAATCTAGCTGCAGCCCCTAATGACATGAAAACATGAAAAATTGAGGGCAATCTGGAACCAACTTTCGCACCCGTCGTGGAATACTGTCACATCGCGAAAAGGACCAGATGGGTTCAAAGTTATTACTGGAGTGAAAGATGTAACAGTATGCAGCAAATGCAGCAGGCGAATCCCCTCAACATAAAACTGTAACTACCGTTGTCCGGCGGCCAACTACTGGACTGCGCTTGGTGCTCTATTCTACGAGCAAATTAGACGCTGCCGTCACAAACAGAACAGAAGTTCCTATTATTCAAGAAATAACCAACCAAAAGTACAAGTGCGTTCTAATGGACAATGCCAACTCACTCGTGGTGGTCTATTAGTGAACCGTGTCGGAATATTCTTGCCGTTCTACTGCTTATCATCCCACCGAACGTCGTCCACCTGCAGTTTGTTTATCCAAACGTTGTTTCCAGTTTTCCGCGTTTTTCCACTGTATTTCAGTTGCTTATTTCCGTCTGTATTATGTATTCAAAATTTCCTTGGCAATGGCTGAGTGTGAAGTTGTGGCAAAATTTTTAAGGAGGTGACCTATCTGCAGGAGCATTGCCAACTAGTTCACGGCTGTTGCTACCAATGCTCCTTCGCAACCCGTTACAAGTGCTTTCATTGAATACGAATGGATAGAAATGGAAGCTTGAGGATAAGGTTTGGGCGGTCATGATTGACTGAGAGATAACGCGATCTGTGGGCTGTATCAAGAAACATTGATTGGACATTGGTGGAACTTCTGCATTGGCTTTCTACCGTTATATTCTATTCTATGAATGGAATGTTGATGTAATGGAAGAGGGATGAAGGTCGATAAATAGTTTTACCAGGAACTCTTTCCTACAGTATTATGTTTGGTGATTTGAGTTACTATCTACCGGTCAGAGTGGGAACATAAGAGACTATACCCGCAACCCCGTCCCATTACGCATTGATACGGTTAACTCTAATATTATTAATTTCAGGGCTCGCTGGCTTGTGCTACGGTTTCTCATGGGGAGAAACAATGGTTTGGTACGATCTGTTCATTATCTTCGTCACCTATGCTATGCTGCCACTTCCTTTGAGGTGGTCTTTAGCTGCTGGATCAATTACTCCTATCCTTCACCTCAGTATTACGACCTTTTCTCGAATAGGAACTGTGGTGAGTGTCCACACAATTACAAACACCAAGTAAACAATTTTTTTTTTCTGCTTGTTTCTCCGCTCATATTTTCGGTTATTTCGGGGTGTGATATCACCTTTTATGCTTGATTCTCTACGGGAATTGAACTTATGAGTTGCCGACCATGAACACATAAGATATTTCCCTGAACCTACCAGGCCTCAGTACTTTAGATGTATAGGCTACGTTAAGATTTTAAAGGAATCCTTACACTTATATAAAATTCTTCTCTCGAGAACAAACAGTTCAATTATACGCCTAATTTCCATTCTCACTTTGCTGAAAAGGCTGTTCTCGTGCGTTAATAAAATTACGGGCTTCTCTCTATTAAGTGAACTTTGTCCCTCAAAACCTCTTAGCATGATGAGTTGGCAACTGAGGAGTTCGGCGTGACTTCGGAAAGATCCTACAAGAGGCAAACACAACCCCTTTACAATCAAATAATATCGTAGAATCACGCTATTTTCTTGACTAAAAAATCTAGATAAGGAATAAATCATATTATAAAAGTTAATTCTTGTTTCTCATTGGCCTTCTGGCAGGCACCCAAAAGTAGTTGCTTCATCTATCTAATCTAGCCCATCATCTCAAATTTTAATATTTACTCAATTAAAAGCCCATGAGAACTTCTCAAAAAATTGCTTATTGACTTGAACTTGAGCTTATTGAATTATATATTATATATCATATATGTACCCTTATATATGAATTATATTATATCAATTCCACTGTTTTTCTTTCAAATTTAAATTTTATTAATATTACATAAAAAGAAATTAAAATGTGAGTTTTCTTTGAACAGAACAAATCCCTTTTTTTCAAAACGGTTTATCCATTGTTTTTCTTCAAACGGGCTTATATCCAAATTACAAATGGCGGTTCCTCCTCCAAAACATGAGCCTGATTTTCGAAATTTTACGGTGTAGTTGACGGTTCTTCATACAAACTATTTGGAAAATTTGGGAACTCTGGAAAATTCGCTTCGTCATGAAATCTGTTTTTCTCATTTCCCCACAAAAAGTTAAAAGTGGATATAAGCCAGTTTGAAAGAAAGCTCTTCAAATGCTTTGTATATCCCTTGACAAAGGCACTTTTTTTCCTTTGAAGGATGCCAAGTGCCTGCTGAAGCAGCTGCTCGCTACGGCCTTACTTTACGCGGCCGTTAATTTCACAGGAACTTATACCAAGTACCTGACTGACAGAAGCCAACGGAAGGCGTTCCTGGAAACTCATAGATCTACTGAAACAAGGTTCAAAACTCAAAAAGAAAATGAACAGCAAGAAAAATTACTTCTTTCTGGTAAGCAGAAGTCAGCTTTCATTAATTTGATTAATTTATGTACATTTTTTTGAACAAGGTCGCAATAAAGTGGAAAGGTTGCAAAACATATTGTAAACTATGCGAATACAACAAATTAAGAAAACCAAGTGGAAATCCAATCAAGACAGGTGGATGAAGCTCACATTTTTCGATGACCTGTTAGACCAAGTTATTTTGAGCGTTGGATTTCCGGAGGCTTCAAAAAGCACATATTACATCATATAGGAACACAGGATGTTCAAGTACTGTCCAAAGTCCAACAAGGCAAACCATTTGAGTTAATTTTTTGATGATGATTCCTGATTAACTCTCATGTTAGCCGTTAAAAGTCAGGTCACATTCTAATTGATTTTAACTTCATCTCACCATTCGTCCGATTCGTCTCAGATTGGTTTATCCTGTAATTAACAACTCTTAATTGTATGGCTGTCCAACGTAGGCTTAACAAGAAAAAGGAAATATTTGTGTTGCCTCCCCGGCGGTATCATAATTCAGGTGATCTGGGTTGCAGTACTTCCGGATTTCGTGGCAAAGGAGATGATCAGAGACATCGCAAATGAATCGGAAAGGGGAGCATTCACGCCCCATCAGTTCCACCGTATCTATATTCACTGCTATGAAAATGTCAGCATCCTGTTTGCTGATATCAAGGGCTTCACAGGTACGCAACTAGTTCACTTCTCGTGAAGACCTTATATTATAATTAATATCCTGTTGTTGAAATTGTTAGTAGAATGTGAATTTATTGGGTATTTCCGCGCGTCTCCTTGATCTGCAAATACGATAATTTATACTACCACATCTGCATGAAAAGTTATATTTTCGAGTAAAAAATATTGGTATTATCCAAGAATGTAATGGTGATTTCTCTCTCTATTTCTCCTCATTTCTCCTTGTGCCTAACCATAGCCTCACCTCTTTTCTTTCGTGATCTCTACCATAAAAGATACCTATTCATTTGAGGGTTAACAATAAAAATGAATGTAACTGTGGTGGCTCGAGTGTTTCGTGTGGTAGGATACATAAGCAAGTAAAAATGTTGCTAATGAATCTGTTTGTCTAGAAAATATCTCCGGGGAAATCTTATGGTATGAGAAATGCAAATGATTTCTTTAGATTCTCCACTGGCGGAGAATATGGAGGTTTCTCTCTCACAAATTCGTAACAGAGGCTCCCTTAGTTCATGTCTCCAAAGCAGCATTTGTCATCCAACAGAGTGCTCTCGCATATGAATATACCAAGAAGTTAGCTCGAGTTGGAGGGGAAAAGTCTACCGTCAACGAACTAGGTCAGAAATCTTCTTCTCGTTGATGAAGCATGTAGGATTTACATTACTCACTCTCCTTCCTAGTTTGTGGGGAAATGCACTTTGCTGGATTGACTATGCTGAGATCAGCTTTTCTCACGGAAGGGATGTCCTGCACACCTGACCAACTTCGTGATTCGGGTTAATCGTTAAGAAGACTGTTTCTTATCTTCCAGCTTGGGCTAGCCAGACCAGTGCGCAAGAGCTGGTGAGAGTTTTGAATGACTTGTTCGCCAAATTCGACAAACTTGCTATGGTAAGTTCATGGATTAACAGTGCTTGATGTGACTGTGTGTGGTTAGAGTTATTGTTGAATGTGAAAAGGCTGCTCGCCATGGAATTTCAATCTTCCGGGGTGACTATACTTGAGGGATCGTGGAGTTAAAAAGTTTGGTCTCCAAATTTGTATTCTCGCAATGTTCCTGATCTCTAATACGTACAACAACCACTCTGTTTCCCCTAGTGTGCGTTCTTTCTGGTTCCTGAGGTCAACTTGAAGTAAACAATCCAAATAAAATATTTCTTGAATATCCTTTCATCTTACAGGAAAACCACTGTCTTCGCATAAAGCTATTAGGTGACTGCTACTACTGTGTTTCCGGATTGCCGGAAGAACGGACCGACCACGCCGCTTGCTGTGTTGAAATGGGCCTTCACATGATTAAAGCTATCATGGACGTTCGCAACAAGCTAGGAGTAAGTCGAGCAACCTTCGACGTGCAAAAAAAATAAAAATAAATAAATAAATAAAATAAAATAAAAACTTGCGCATAACGAGACAGTAGCCATGACTGATAACTTTTTTACTTTCTAGGTGGACTTGAACATGAGGATAGGAATTCACTCTGGGTCGGTGCTCTGCGGCGTGTTAGGTCTTCGTAAGTGGCAGTTCGACGTGTGGTCATACGACGTCACCCTTGCGAACCACATGGAGTCAGGTGGCATTCCCGGGTACCGTATCAGCCTTGAAAATGTTTTCGTCGTTTTTCCGTGTTGCAATTCAATTTGTACCAGGAATGCTTCAGTGAACCTATAACCTCACATAATATTGGATCAAAACGAAAATAATGTTTCAGAGAAACATTCTTTTCATATGAATCAAAATGGGGCAAGGAAGAGGGTATCTACTAGGTAGCGCATCTACTAAGTAGGAAATGAATCTATCTCAATATTCCCTCATTCATATTCTGCCGCCAAACTCCATGAGAGTACATTTGGATTCTGGGGGAACCTACTGCATACATGTTACCCTGCTCGCTCTCTTACCAACAACTAACCTACACACCTTGTTGGTGATCTAAAGTTATTATTGAATGGATTGATGGTAGGTTAGAAGTTAGTATCCGACATCAATGTTCAACTTGAAAAATTACTATCTCGAGTTTGGAATCTCATGGTGGAGGAATAAAATGATGAAAATGAGATATCCTACTTCTTAGAGAGTTCATTGCCATGAGTTCGGGTCGCTGCGTTTATTAAATATTATTGTCTCATGCCGACAGGCGAGTACATATTTCGAAAGCAACTCTTGCGTGTCTCAACAACGCCTACGAGGTTGAACCTGGCTATGGAGATACTCGAGACCCTTATCTCAAGGCAAGTAGATATGTGATGTTCATTATTATTTTATTCAGACATACCTGTTGACATCAGTAAATTACGGTATGTTTCCGTTGCAACCTTTTCATTTTAATTTGTATCTGTTAAATACGCGCTTGCATTTCTGGCAAAGTATTTCCTCATAAATAGGGATCAAGATGTGTATTGCAAATCCAAAACCTATCAATCGAACTACCGAGCTGACAGACTACGTTATACTTGATAGATAATCGGGTACACGGGACCTGAATTTTCAGAAACAATACGAATTTTTCAATACGAAGACAAGGGTATATCATTCGAATAAGAATCACAAACCTAACCTGCCCACTATTCAAGAAATTCCCTGCCTAGACATATGCTGTCTGATGAAGTGTTTTGGACGTTCGACCAAAGCTCAAGAGCTTTTGATCATTCATGAGAAAAAGCTTCAGTCAGATAATGCATGAAGTCCGAATGAAATGCAATTCAAAACGGTCTTTTTGCATGCGTGTTGTGAACGCATTAAACGTGCGTCTCTGAAGTCTAGTGAGTGACGATTCAAATCATCATCATCAAAAATACGGTTGAATGTACTAAACTTCTGTTCTTCAATGCTCTCCTTGGTGTTATCCACATTTTTGCGCTTTCAGATCGTCCTCGTCTTCTCTTAGAAGTTTCCCTCCGGTTTATAATTTTGTCGATTTTCCATCGTGGGAGGTTCCTTTACTTTTAGACCTTGTCCACAAAGTGCTGTAGAGACGTTTGCGTGCTGTCTGGCTGAATTTCTCTTGACTTACTGTCCTCGTAGGTGAGCGAGTTGGGGAGAGGGAGGTGCAGGTAATTAATATAAGCTAGTTAAACTTCGAGAATACGACGAGCCTTCAACATCTCTCCTCCGAAATTTCATCGATAACGAGACTGTAACTTACAAGGTAGTTGAAACTATAGCATTACCGTGTATCAGGAACAACAGCTAGTCTGACTTTCGCTTGTATGAATAATTAATATTTCGTCATGACGTATAGGATGGGAGTCCAAAAAGGTAGTTGAGGGGGTGGTTGCTTCGTCATTGATCGTACTTACTAATTACGAAGGTTTGTAACAGACGTATCACGTATCACTTGAGTTACCTGAATTACCAAATGTGACAAACTCCGTACTCCACTTTCTTTGTTGAATAAGAAATGAGATGCCACCCAGATAATAGATCCTCACTGTTGCTGCTTTCCTGTCAAAAATGATATTCAAGTTGGAAAAAAATGCAGGATAGAATACTTGTGTGGAAATATGAATATAGACGTGATGAATTTGGCTGCAGGAACACGAAGTGGAAACCTACCTGATCAAACAGCTAGTTCCGACGAAGCAAGTCCACAGAGTGGGTCGAGAAGTGTCAAGAGCTCGCCTTTGGTCTGAAGGGGAACAAACGCTTATTGCAGTTCATCAAGTCACGAGTGAGTACCTCGATGTATTTTTTATTGGATCCGTTCGTACAATGTCCTGCCGTGCCTGAAATGTCGTCATCCTTCCGTCCCATCACGCTATTTCATCGTATACAACTTTCAATTTCTATCTATACCTTAATGCCATTTTTGTTTCCAATCAATAACCGACTCACTTATTTCAGTGGATTTCTTACCTCTCCCAGGTAGGTCGAAAAAAACCATTATAGCTTCCGGCGGTTACTGATTGCCTTAGTTATATCGCAGCCGCACAAAATGCTACACGAAGGCTTACCAAGTTGAACCCAATTTACTTTGCATTCTGAACACCGAGTTTCTCTCAATCTCATATTTATTTGACAGAATAGGAACGCCTTTTAATTATCAACAATACCTCGGGACAGCTTTTGGTTGGTGCATCACGAATGATACATTTACGTAGTTTCCGTCAATATAATTGTTGCACAGACTTGTTGCTGCCTTTTGAAGGTCTTATAATTTAAACTGTAGGATAATTTCCTTAGGTAGGTTGCGGTAAATGGTATTATACTCAACCCAATTTCTATGCATATAAGATGAATGAGTTTGACTCGAAATCTAGTAATTGAATTCTTCGCATGCATGTTAGAAGACACCAGATGCTGGAATATCAGCTATCATTCATGCCCTCAGTCTAACAGACCAGTCAATAATTGAGGGTATGGGGTGTAGTAAAGCTTTGATTTTTCCGTAGGAGAACATTCTTTGTTCCATTAAAGCGTCGTTGAAAACATTACTGTCTTATGCTCCCCGTGTGCCCTCAAATCTACGCCCATGACGTACCCTGCGCTCTACATTGTAATCATTCCCAACCTGGTGGACTTGTTGTGAACAATCCTTTTCGAAGTTGTGATCCTTGTGTGTTCTTGTTTGCTTTCCCGTAGAACCAAAAATCCGTAATTGTTTGGCTAGCTTCCTCACTGCGACACGGAGCCTCATCCCACGTCTATTTGGTTGCATTGCAGAAAAAGAGAGGAAAAAGCAGGTGGACAGCAATGGAAATCATGGTAATCATTCGGCAGGATACACTGAAGTGTGGACCCCTGAAATTCCGTTTGAAAATGTAAGTTTTTTTTTGTAGAGTAAAGTGCTCTTGTTCGATAGATAAAAAAAGGATTGAGAGTAAATTACGTGCTGAAAACTGGGTGTAGATAAAAGAATTTGTATCAAATTTCCCCCTTACCTTAGGGAGGACCCTACAAGAAGACAATAAAGTGAAGGAGAATGTTTTCTTTTTACCTTTTTATTTTCCGTAATTTTTTTTGTTTATTATCGCACAATTTACTTTTAGTTTCTATTTCGTTTATATTTGCTTTCTTCAATTTCCTAGGAATCATTCAAATAGCGTAAAAATCAGTGGTTCTTTTACAGGAGAAGATTCCCTACTATGGGCTATTGAATAGCGCTATTGATAACCCTGAAACCAATGACAGCTGGGGGGTTACGTCAAAATTACAGGTAGAGCAGTGAGTATTTTGTTGGTATCCTCATAACGAGAATATTTGACTAACAAATTAACGGCACGGGATTTCCTTCACGAACCATCAGAGTATTTTGATGGCTGAATCGGTCAATAATGTATGGGTAATGGGAGAACAGTATTTACCAAGTCCTCCGCTAACTTGATATTTTTATTGAGCAGGTATATATTAAAGGTCCACTTTAATAAACCTGATTTCGTTCTCTTGGCCCCCTCTTGGAGCAATGGCGAGCAAATGAGTATGAGAATAGTTGATTTTTAGTAGGGAGTGGTCTACGTACCCCCGTGGTTCTGGTTTTGAATCACCTCGCACAACATCGTTCGTAGCAAAACGTCTACAAGTGCACCTAACAAATCGTTCGCAGGATATGATTAGGTTCTCTTCTTCGTTTTTGTCTTAGTTATTATTTTCCTTTTTTTTTCAAACTCAAATTTGAAGACACATTTTTATATATTAACCTGTTTTCAGTTAATGTGACCTTTACCAGCGCATTAATTTCATATCGTTTTTAATACCTAGTTCATGGACAGTTGTTATGTTCTTCTTTGCTAACAGCATCATAACTACGCATGTCGCTGAAATATTTTGATAATGACGGTTAGTTTGAAATTGAAATTGGCTGCTGCCTATGATTCGTGGCCTATTTCATGAAAGCTTCATCCAGCTTTCCCGACAAAAAATTAATCTTGTTGGTTTGCAAATGTTTCCACAGTTGAGCTCAGCGGGACAGGAACTCGATCGCAGCGAAGCGGAAAATGAAGCGACAAATGATATCAGTTCTGCAGAAGAGGCTGATATAATGATGGATCACTGCATAGAAGTTGAAAGTAATCAAAGGATGCGAAAAGAGAACATATCTCCGTGGACGCTCCGCTTCAGGCTTCCGAGCATGGAGGACGAGGTAAGAAAAAGCGTTGAATACTCTGAGTGTTAGTTGGCCCAACAAAACGATCGCGGGATTGGAGCAGATTCGGTAGAACTTGCCATCTGACTGAATATAATGTACCCTCTTGAAGTAACCTTAAACAACACTTAATAATATGAAACTACCAGTGATGAAACCACCCCTTCAGTGGCACTTGAAGTTGAATGATGATGCATCATTTACAGGGTAATAAAATAGTTTACCTAAAGTTGACTTTTTAAAAAATGTTTTATGAGTTTTTTCTTCTTTCAGTTCTGCCAGCTTCGAGAGGACATGTTCAAATCCAATATGCTGATTTGCTATGTTATATGGATTTTCATCGTCATAATCCAAATAATTATTCTACCCATGTAAGTAAGATTTGTATCAGTTGCTTTGAAATTAGCCAGAGTTTGGATTTAGGAAGTCCAAAATAACGATGAGAATGATCTTGAACAAACTAAATACTCAAAGAGCCTTCTCCAGCTCCACATCTGACATCCTTTCTGACATGATAACCGACCACAGTTTACCCCAGGGGCTCTAAAGTGGTACAAAAGTACTTAAACAATTGTTCTTTAATTTTAATTCTTTTCCGTTCTTCGAAGCTATTTGTGTGATGTGTAAAATTACAAATCTACTGCTATCCCATATTATCACCATTCGCAGTTGTCAGCGGCACTGTTGTAGTCGTCACGATACTACGATATGTACTATGTTCATAAAATCGTAATGTGTAGTAGGTGAAACTGTCTGCCACAGTTAGGGTAGGCAGTGAACGGCACGACCGGGCGGTTGTGCGGGCACTGTAGAGTAAACCCCGCTCTGTGTTGAGTCAGTGTAACAATGTTGTCATGGTGCAGAAAGTCTTAGAGCCAACTGCATTCATGTTTTTACGTACTACCTAATAGAAAACAACTCGATGAGGACCAAGAATGATTAAAGCCTTGGGTTAATAAATTAATTAATTTGGTTGTCTTCGAAGAAAGTCTTTGAGCGAACTGCATTCATGTTTTTGCGTAGATACTACCTAATAGAAAACAACTCGATGAGGACCAAGAATGATTAAAGCCTTGGGTTAATAAATTAATAAATTTGGTTATAGTAATCACAATTTTCGCGCTCTTATTTATTAAAAACAACCAGAGGGTGACTTGAACACATCATGAGTGATTCACCCCTCATGTTCCCTTCTACAGGCTCCGTAACGAACAGGCCCAACTCCTTGCAATAACAAATGAACCGGCATCATAGGTCTAATTGAGTAGGTAGTATGCGCAGTTGAAGATGTGGCTGCGAATCTATAACTTTTGATTCATTTTGATTTATGACCAATGTCCAGTGATTGATAACATTAAATCTTGCAGGAGCGCTCTTGTTGCTTGTTACGTATTTTCCGCGACGTTCATCCTCACGAGTGCAGTTCTCCTGGTTATGGCAGAAGAGCTCCCTAAATTTCCACTACAGCTTCAGCGTTTGAGCACGGCTCTTGTCCACGATAGGTTTCGTCGGTCCGTCTTCATTCTTGGATTTGTGGTTGTAATGGCTATTGCATCAACGTTGATTTTGGTAAGATGGACTTGAATTGGCCAATATATCTCGCTTCAAAAATCATTACCATTTGATTTTGTGTTTATTTATTCATTTTTATACTTTTCCAGGTGATGCTCTCAGACCATTTACACATCGATCGAGTTGTGACGAATGCAACAACGATACTTCCAACAACTGATTGTGATGGCTCGGAGTGTTATTTGTCCAAAGTTCCTACCAATAATACCCAATTGAGCCCAAACAAACATCTCAAGTCCAAATCGTTGTCTTCTTCTAAACTTGGAAAAACAACTTCGGACTCCATTCTGACAGCTAACAGCGTGGCTCAGCGCACGGACGATCTAAATCCCTATTATTCCTTGGACCAATATTTCAACACATACGCTCGAGTGAAAAGAGAAGATATTGGGGAATTGGATTTTAATGTCACGAGTGCGCTTGACAGCAACGTGACGGAAATTGAGAGGGATTCATATATCAATTGTATTCATGTCGAACATCTAGTTTTCACGTGGGTTTTGTGCCTCATCGCCTTGGCCACGACCCTCAAACTGTATTTCCTTGTCAAAACTGCTTTAGCCGCGTTGATGGTAGCCGGCTACGGTTATCTCATACTGGTCGCTTTTCCACAAGTTTTCATGCAAAAGGAGCTCGATAAAGAGTAAGATATCTTGCTATCCCTCGGAACGTGTTTTCAAATTTTAGTCGCTTTGTTCAGTATTTACCAATGAAAATGGATTCCGTGGTCTTCTGTTCCAGCTTAAAGATGCCCTTTTACGCTCAGATGCTGCTACTATTGTCGATATTCTTCATGTTGGTCGCTTACCACGCTCGGTTGGTTGAGATAACGTCTCGTTTAGATTTTTTATGGAAATTGGAGGCGCAGAGGGAATTGGCTGACATGAGAGAAACTCGGAAAAATAATAGACAACTTCTGAGGAACATACTCCCTGATCACGTGGCCCACCATTTTCTCCACGACAGAGTTGCCGACGTGAGTGAAACCCATCTTGCTACTATTCAGTGCCCTGTCCTACCAATTCGACTTGTGGGCGTTTTGAGAATTCAACGTTCTTATTGTTACCAGATTAATGTGATCTCTATTGAGTTTGTCCAAGTTCTTACAGGAAACCTCAAGTCTTCGAATTATTTCCGTATTTCGGAACACTTAACAATCTTCTTTACAACTAGATAGGATGACCGCCAGCCTACAGCTATAGCCTACACATAGCAGCTTCATGTATGTCTCCTTGCACACTGACCTCATGACAAAATTACAACTCACAATTGACATTTCAGGAATTATACTCCCAAACGAGAAACAAGGTTGGAGTTATGTTCGCCAGTATTCCCAACTTCACCGAATTTTATTCGGAAGATGTTAACAAGGGGATGGAGTGCATAAGATTACTGAACGAAATCATTGGTGAGAATTATCAAGAGGTTCAGATTTCGGTGGATCTCGTATGGAACCACACCTAAATTATTCTTGTTTCACAATTGTAGTGGATTTCGACGAGCTGCTTGCGGAAAGTCGATTCAGTTCTATAGAGAAGATCAAAACTGTAGGAGCATGCTACATGGCGGCGTCTGGTCTCAATCCATCAGTTGAGGTGAATGAATCTCCCGAACCACCATTCGGCTCCCTTTCGTTTATTATTCAACAAACAAAAATCATCCCGTATTAAATAACTTAAATGCTAACATGTTGTTATGACTTTATGACTTTTTAGACGTCAGATGGCTACGCTCATGTATGCGCCTTAGTTGACTTTGCCCTGGCTATGAAGCATTGTTTAGACAGTATAAACAAGCACTCTTTCAACAACTTCCATCTGCGAGTGGGTAAGGAATAAGCTTCCGTGGTAGAACGAACGAAAGGGTAGCGAAACCGTTGAAGGATGGGTGGAGCGCTAGATAGCGTCCCGAAATGAGACGGTTGCAGTACTAATTGCAGAAGGAATTATGAATCATACTGTATGAACACGATTAGTATCAAATTTCCATTTTCTCTGTAAAAATCAGGGATCAGCAGTGGGCGCTGGTTGGTGGAGTGATTGGAGCGAGAAAAACCAGTGTATGATATTTGGGGCAAACACAGTTAACGAAGCCTCCCGGATGGACTCAACTGGGTTAAAATGGGAAGAATACAAGTGCCAAAACACCACCGCCACGGTAGGTCTCAGGCGTACGGCCATAATGTTGAAGTACCTAAGCAATGTTCAAGGGTTGGAAGGTACAATTGTGGTTAGGTATCCATTTCTAGAATGTAATACATAGGACGTCTGCAGAAAACTATTTCGCTTCTTGTTTCAACAATAGTTATTATCCATGGCTCGTCTAGCCTTTGATTCTTAGCCCCAGGACCCCCGCACTTAGACCTGGGTGGTCACAAAGCAAGCAATACTACACAGGCAAACACGCATGTTGTGATATGCCCCCGGACAACCATTTTGGATACTTACTGCCGGTACTATATTGGCCTCGCGACGTCGAGTAAACGCCGGGGGGTGCTGGATTCGAACCAGCAGCCTCGAAACTCTGACCACAGGAATCTCGAGCCCTTAGAGACCGACGCCTTAGCAGGCTCGGCCACCTCGGCCCCTATTATATTCATACGACACTATCTTCTAAGCGTTGTTATGTTGTTGATTTCGGAGAATTAATATTTGTTCGTTATTATCATTATCCAGGGAGGGTGAAAGACAGGGTCACTAGGCCCTAATTTGCCCCTGGTCTCTCAATAAACAAATTCAATCAATAAACCAATCTTCCAGATGCTAATTGAGAGGGGATACCTGATGGAATACCGTGGGTTCGTTGCGGTGAAGGGGAAGGGCGAAATGGAAACCTTCTTCGTGTTGGGTCGAGGGGACGCGCAAGAGGACGCAGCACCCAAGCCCACGATACAACACGCGTCGCTAGCTGCAGTCGTCTATGGCATGGTCCAGGCGCGGCGACGGCATAACACGTTAAAACATGCCACTCGTGAGTATCCATACGTCACCAATTATGTGATAGACCACGACGAAAACGGACAATTCTTTGGATAGGACAGAAAATACCCCCACTTACTGCTGTTTGCTGTGATCATTTAGGAAATTTTCGTACTTTTGAATGATAGCTTTGTATGCACTTCAAAGACTAATGCGTATTCTTTAGTCAAATACTCATAATTATTGAACGAGTAATTTTCGGTCTAATCGATTCTCTCTGCTCCTCGACAGTGGATGACGACGACGATGACTACATAATGGGTAGGTGGGAAATAAAAGGTCCCCCAAAAATACCAGTTCCCTCGAAAATCATACCGATTCACTCTCTTTCAACCATCTCGAACATAATACAGAAGAGAAATAATACATTCACCCAGTAATACAAGTGTGAATCAAAGCAAAAAATTCAACTACTTTTTTCCGCTCCATTACAACTCATGAGACTTGATTGATCGAATGATTTGACTTTGGTAATTTTACCCCACTCTCGTGTTTTATTTATTTATTTTTTATATATTAATTTCTATATACTTCTCTAATTCCTCGAGGGCGCTTCCGTTATAACTGGGAGGAGTTACTTCTGCAAGAAACATGCATATTTGTTCAAAACTACCCTTGCCCGTTGTCATACAAATTGGAAAGTATTGGTGTAATCTTGAAACTCAACACTGACTGAATTATGAAATGATTGCAAATCATTAAACTGTCATTTCTATCTTGAAGCAAATTTTGTAGCTCAATCATAATACGGAATGAACTGTTAGATGAGCTAAAGTAAGTTGTTGAAGTCATTCCGCATTCATGATTTAGGTTTCTTCTTCTATTCTAGGATTTTCTTCTGACCCAACAAAATTTTTTCTTGGATTAGGCGCAAGGGGAATCAAGGGGTATCAAGCAGGTTAAGTACCTGCTTTACGTATCAATTCGGCATATTCCATAAGTTAACTATTCCGACAAGGAAGGTAGTGTCCGAAAGCTTGGAATTTTTAGGAGGAAGTCTTCATTTATCACGGGAAATTCGGAAAAGGTAGCTGCAGATTCCTTGCTGCGATCTTACAAGCTTGCTTTCTCTGTGCTTCAGTTCTCCCTAGGCAAAATTACAATATTTTCCAAAAATTATATTTTATCCACAACTACCCATACAGCTTCTTTGTGGGTTTTCTACAGTCTATACTATAGTTTCAGTAGATAACATTGTTTTTACTCTTTGTGTGCTTTTAATTTTTCAACACTCCACTCATTAAAGTTGGAGAAATCTTCATTTTTACCATCCTTTAATTTTAATTATTTTCTTCTTCCTTCATTGTTCAACCAAGCTATTTACATATCCCGTTTTCTCGATTTTTCAGAATTCCGACCATAAACCTCTCAGGACTCAAAAAATTGGTCTATGGTATATTTTTTTCTCTTCAATGCTTGTCAAACATTGCTTGAACTAACCTGTTCGTGCTTACTGTTCTGGTGGAGGATTAGGTACTTAGTACATGATTAGATTCGGTGAAGGATCGTTGTAATACCATCACTTGGTTCTGGTGTTATCAGAAATCTTTGGTAATTCTCGCATTTTGCAGAAACCTAGGTACCTGCCACATAAGAGTGCTTATTATTCTTTCCTTCTTAATCAAATCGTTGGGATTGGGGAGACGCGATGGAACCTTTGCTCGTTCCAGGCTTGTTAGTATTTATTTTATAATATTCGGGGCTACTGGTCATATCTTTCAAGTCAAATTTTCTAATATGTAATAAGAGTAGAGAAAACTATTATCACATCTTAGGAACGATCGCGTTCTTGTCTTCGCATGCGATGGGAATGTATTTTTTACTTATCAAAGGTTCTGATCTTAGGAAGGTGCTTACTTACCCACTACACAGTATATAGCTTCTAACTATTTATACTATGGTTCTTATCACATTTACTAACTAATACTTATCGGAAGGAATAGGAGTGGAATGCTATATACATACGTTTAGTCCAAGTTTTGGATCGGTTTCGAATTCCTTCGGGTGTGAACGTACATGCTGTTATATCAGTTGAAGTTGTTCGGTGACCTAGATTATTTTTTACTTTATTCTAGTACTTCAAGTGTCCTCGCTGTGTTCTTAAAATGAATGGTAAACAGTCTTTCCGCTTAAAGGGTTGAAAGAGTCTCTGAGAAAACTTGCTCATGAATTTTACCGCTTAAAGAATTGATATTATTGATATTGACATTGTATGCCATTCTCATTCTGACTTTTTCCGATTTCCGAAGGTATGGGTCGCTTTTACCGCTCAATTCCAATCAGATGGTTTCGAGGTTTACCGAAAGGTTGGTACGCTCCTCAGGATACTCGTGCATTTGTTCTCCATCACGTCTTTTCCACCCCTGTACGAGATTAATTTATATTCGAGGTTATTTCCCCAGGCACTTTAATTTTGATTTACTTGAGCACATTTCCCATCGCCCAAGCTTGACGCTACTTCCCTTATCATTATTTTTTTTTGTTGATTATGTCCGGTCTCTCATCATGTTTGACCTCCCGTTGTTGTTGTCTCGTGTCTTATCCAACGCAGCGCTCTAGCATGATTCCGGTTCGTAACTACATCGACCTGCAAATATTGCATTGATCTTCCAGCCAGTTCTCCAAGGCTCTCGTAGGTACCCGGTGTCATCCTCGGTCGTTCTGTCTTCTTAAGTGCAATCATTCGTCTGTCCAAGGAGTCTACAGCCCTATATGCGATCGTCGTATAAAATGAAGTTTCAACACGTTTCCCACTGATCGCCTCATTGCCCACCTGTAGCGGTCAACCCTGCCATGCTTGAGTGTTCCCCGGTGTTTCCTGGTGGTTCCTACTGTACCTCTGGTTGATCAGTTCTGATTTTCTTCAACCAAAAACAAAATCATGTTCTGCAGGATCGCTCTAGAGGATGCTATTTCGAACAGCTCAGACGCTGTCGAACCGTTTCCAAAAGAAAATAGAAGGAAATATCAGCCGATCGACTACATTGATGGGAAAATCGTCCACGTTTCCATCATTCGCTCACTTCAGTTTACTCTGCAATCGACTGAATGACGGTTAGTTTGATTTCGCTTGTGCGCCGATCGTTTGAAGTAAAATAATAATATTTTTCTCGTGTTCAGAAAATATTCATATTTACACTTATTGAGGGTGGAAAAAGTCAAGAAAGAAAAATTTGAGTGCTCCGCAAATGAATATTTCTCTGTTTTCAATTACCATCTACCGCATCGTATCATCGATTTTTGTGCATTACGTGAGAGCCCTCTGATGTGTGTGCAGCTGCGCCCCTTCTGTGAAGAATAACATATTGACCAACCATGGCGAGAGTAGGTAATGTAATCAGAGATTCGGCTAACGCCTGAGTCACTTGCGACTTTTCCTCTTTTGTTCTTCAAAAACTCTAAAGGAGATCACAAATAGGAAGAGCATTTGAATTAAAGAGTGCAGAATATGTTAGTTTGTAGGAAAACACAAAGATTCCGGTGATCCTAGTGCTTTGTTTTTAATGTGTGGTAGAAAACGGTTAATTGCGAGAGGAGCTCAACCGAATTTTTATCGTGAGGTGGAGGGTGATGTATGACGGATCTAAGGGTGCATGAATGTGTAGGGTAGAAATGTATTTTTTTCATTTTTTTCAAAGGAATGAAATACGTTTTTGGTTGTTCACAGCTGGCGTTGGCTCTTTAAGCCGAACTAAATCTCAACAAGCTACGTCACTTTCAGCCGCCCACAAGCTGGTGAATTTCAGCAGCTTCCGAATAGCAAAGCCATCACCGTCTCCTCTCCGCCGGAACACAACACGCGGAGCTCGAGGAACTTCTCAGAACACTGTTCACACCTCTGACAACAGCTTACGTCAGCTGTCAGTTGATCCAACCCTTCTTCATTCAGCTCCTGACACGAGGAATACTTCACCTAATCTATCGGAAGGGAACCTTCGCTCGGTGTCCATGAACTTCAGTAACACGACATCGGAGCACGGGAGATGATCTTCGGCGAGAGAAGCAGCGATCAAGTCTTCGTTGTTCCCATGATTATCGTGGCACCACGTGGGCCAGAAGTTGTCGCGTGGAAATTTTTGAAACTGTAACTCGAATCTGAGGATTCTTTCGTGTGGGTCTTCATGTTCTTCAAATTAGAACTGTATGGAAGGGAACCAGGCCACGAACTGATGTTCCTGGAAGGGTTTTGCATTGAAGCGAGTCAGATCCGATTCTTTGGTTGCCCAGGGAATTTAGGTCGCTGAAATTCAAGAGCAGTCGTAGAATGTAGTTTATTGGTGTTTTCCCCCGAACCTTCACGGTTCGAAATAGGTAGCTGTAAATTATAATGGTGCTTCAAAATTAAGTTCCTCAACCATTTTTTGATTCGTTTTCTAAGCTTGAAGACTTGAATTCGGAGGGGGTTTCGCCTTAAGTGGTATCACTCGATTTCTGTGTAGATACATCAGCGAAAGGTACCCTCAACTGCGGAAGAATGATGATTTCCCCAAGAGTACAACAGTTATGAGGGACCCATTACTTGAATATAAGTGAGATTGTACATTTTGTTGTTTAATCGCGAGGAAGTATTCTCATTTAATATTATCAATGTATTTATTGCTCGAAGAGACGTGAGCGCACGGATTTATCGACTTGTCTGGTGGATCAAGATTCTATTTTGTACTAAAGCGCGATTTTCTTGGAGTTTTTATTCAGTTTTTTTGTGTTCTGATTAAGCCATTATTGTACCCTTGGGCGATGCCGACTGGTATTAAGTTTCGGGTGGCCCTCGGGAAGCGTCGTGTTACCTGAGTTTTATAAGTTGAAGACTGGTCACTCTAATGTTGTGGTAGCCAACCTCCATCATACATTTCAGTTCACCAGCGTTATTGGTTTAAATGTATTTTGGATCATTTTTAAATTTTCAAATATTCCTAATTGTAGAAAAAAGAACATTATCCTCTAGTTTTGTATTGGAATTTGTATACTTGAATACATTTTAACAAAAAATGACACTTAAGAGAATATAATGTTCGTTATCAAAATTATGGTGAGGTTTGGGCCAAGTAATGTACATGCTCCGCCGGTAGTTTGTGAAATACAATTGTTATGTGGTTTCCAACTCGCAGTTTATTAATCCTTAATGTGCAAAATGTTGTAACTAAGCGTCTGTAAAAATTCGATTACATTTACGTATGTAATTTCTAATGGAGCCCTTATTTGTGAGACGTTATTTATTTTCATTATTGTCAGAATAAAGAAAAAATCGGCAAGTTTTCATTTATTATTGTTTTCACTTCTGATATTGACGAATCGATTTATCAGGATTGTACCTAGAGAGGTCTCGTTGATTTACTAAAACGAAATACTGCTACTATCCGCCGATGAGATGTAACTGCGCTCTCGGTGCCACCCCACGAATTTCCTGGTTGGAGAATTACTACACAAGACCGCGTTCTGATCATCGGATATGTTTTTCCATGTCCCTGCAATGGGGCTTCACTTCGTTGAGGAATTTTAATGCAATTTTAGAGACTTTAGCATAAATTGGAGGAAGATTCGTGCTAACATGATGGAGAGTTAATAGTAATGAAATTTAAACGAGTTTCGTCAGGGAATACAGTTGTGCACGTTTCTCGATAAACTATTTTATTCTGGACTGGGAATCTGTTGATGAGAAATAGAATGATGCGGAGTTGCTTACAAACATCACGACCTCCTAAACACCACGACCAATGAAAATGTGTATCAACTTTGAAGTGTAGGAAATTTTTCACAGGTACTATTACGTAGGCAAAAGGATAAGGGAATTTTTTTCGAAAGTAATATTACTGTTTATCCTTATACTCGTGATTCAAGGATAAAGGATAGGATAAAAAATAAAAATAAAAAGGATAAAATATGATAGGATAGGAATAAAAAGGATAAAATTGGATAGGCAGGAATAAAAAGGATAAAGTATGATAGGATAGGAATAAAAGGGATAAAGTAGGATAAAAAGTGATGGTAAGAATTTCCTCTAATATTTCTTTCATATGAACAACTACAATGGAAACATTACTTTCTTTGAAAAGTGGTAGTTATAATTTTCTTCTGCCTGCTAATAAATTCGATTTGTTCCTATTTTACTGTCTTCCCCTTTAAAAGCACGTTAATTAGAGCCCCTTGATGGGTCTCAAGAGGGGGGTTAAGCCAGGCAGCCGTCGGGTAGTGCCAAACAACTCCCCAAAGTTTCAACAAGTTTCAATTTTCACTAGCGATTGCGAAGTTCAAGTGCTTGTAGACTGAACAATATAATAGTCGCATATGAGAGAAGACATGGAATAGGCCAGACTCAACCAAACCAGTCAAACCAAATTCCAGGCCTACGAAATGAAGGACCACTCAACACCACGCAGGTACTTAAAACAATTATCACTCTCTGCGGAGCGACCCTCCTGTTATTGGGAATGTCATCGGCAAGATTGATACTTGGTTTCTGTATTGCTAGCGGCTGTAGTGGGTTGTAATCGAATCCGCCGAATGACCTCGAACTGCGGAAATATTAATTCCCACCTGGCTGCAGGAGAGGTCAGACAAAATAGGTTCCTCTGGCTCTGGGCTGAGTGATTGGCACCTGCTCGGTTTGGGGAAGGTTAATTCTCTTCGTATAACACTATAGCCCAATTAACCAGTCACAACTCCCCTTCCTTACTTCAACGTCGAGCCGAAGTTAAATTGCATTACTTTCAATCAATTGAGGCGGTAACGATTGAAGTGAGGATGGTGCCCGTAGACGTGCGTGTTACAACGCCGGGCCCAATCAACCTGTTCATAGAAGGAGTCAAGTGAGCAGTGAAATAAAACTGAGCGAGCACTCCGCTAATTGGTTCTTTAGGTGGCGGGATGTGATCCTGATTTCATCCTGAAGTTCATAACAAGGGAAAGTTTTGAGGAAACCATAATACCATAACCAATAATACCATAAGTATATTATTTCAATTAATGAATATAATAAACCAAAATTTTTCCCCTACATCTCTCTTTCTCTGTATTAACTAGGGGGATACAATAATAGGTACAACTGATGGTAGATTTTTGTCCATGTTATCGAGTTTTGTACTATGTGAATTTAAAATCGATAACTGTGCGCAAAGCAGGCCTTACAATAAGTGATATCGTAATCATTCAACACAAAATCCCTGGGGCCTAGAAGAGCTGAAAGTCTTGATGTATTCAAGCATATAAATGTGGCGGCCAAAACATGGTTCAAATACCTAGTTATAGTAAGAATCCTTAGCTGCGTCACGCAAATAATTCACTCGCCAATGATTTCCAAAACCTCCTCAAGAGGAAGAATGCTGTTTAATTGTTAACGCCAAATGCCAAATTTTTTGTTCACAGATCAGAAGCCGCGTGACTTCCATGCGTAGTATTCGTAATGACTCAAATATCACGTACCTACGTACTGAGCTGCACTTGTTCTTCAAGTTCAGACTTACTATTCTTACCACAATTTCATCCAAAGTGACTCTTTATACTATGATGTAAGCAAAGTCGTCCATTTCCGCTCCAGGTCCTTCACTTACTTAACCAATCGCTACTCGGTTGACGAATCCGTGCTGTTAAAGAATGCATGCGAGTATGCCATGGAGATATTCTCGGGTAGGAGCCACTCCTGACACGCTTCACATTCTCAAGTACTGTGGAACCTTTGACTCCGGCCTACTTCCAGCAAGTATTGGAGGAGGGGGAGAGGGCTCCCTCCGTGGCGAGGGACGCTCCTTGAATAAACTACCAGGAAAGGCAGAGGAATGAAGTCTCCTGTCGGGAGAAAATATGAAGATTCCATGGAAATTAGACTACCCATTTCCTTCCCTTTGACTCAGGCTTCATCCTCTCCTGCTCGTCAGCCAAGATGAGCAGCGCCAGTGGAAGGAATCAAGTAATATTAAAACAGGTCCATCTATCCTCTTTTGCATCTTAATATAAGCCACCGCACTGGTTGGAATTCGTTACCCTAATTAGTTCGGTTCAAATTGTCTTCTCTTAGCTACAATCCACGGTGTAGGCTTTATTTTTCTCCAACCGTTGTTCTTTCGCCAATATCGCAAAGCTCTGTTTTCTTCTTATCTCTCTCGACTTGAGACTCGAGTTGGAATTTAGAGCACTCTAACAAGCTGTACCCTTCTTTGCCGGAGGATGGAAAAGCTTTTTCGATATCACTTTAAATCGCCAAATCGCTAAGTAATTGCGAACATCTGGATTTCTCTTCAGAAATCTATCTTCTACAGCTGGTACCCGAAGATGAATCACTTCGGGCTGAAAAATAATAGCATTCATCGCATGCTACATTCTCAACCATTTTGTTGTGCCATCAATGGAAAATTCGTATAATACCCCTTTCTAAAAAAAACATTATTTTTTGTTTTAACTTGGGG
>CM033998.1:7137641-7174316 GCA_019603395.1 Cyrtorhinus lividipennis
AATTGGCTGATCTCCCAATTCCCGAGTTCTCACCCTGAAGGAACCACGATACACTCGTTCCCTCAGGTCACTTTCACAACACCGGGTTCACAAGGGGTTGACTTGCTACGCGTCGGTTGTTCCGCTTCGATGTTCCGGTTCACTTCACTTCGTTCCGCCTTGTCCTCACGGGATTACGGCGAACGGGGATTCCAACTTTCCTTCTCTTGAGTTCGGATACGACTGCCTGATGTTCCTTCTCTCAGTCCGCTCGTCAAGTCGCCTTCCCCTTCTACTCCTCCCTGGGTGTCTCGCGCCGCCCATCGCCTACCCAATCCAATGAGGACACGCCTTCCGCCCAGCTGGGGTGAGGCGCTTGGAGGGGAGAGGGGCCGTTCCGTCCCCCGCCGCCGAAGTTTCTTGACGGGGCGCTTGGAATCTGCCGCCCCGTTACATATCTACGAGGACTTTTCTACCTAATGTCAAAGTGAGTGAGATGGTGCACCCAGCCGAGGTCGTTCCAATAGGGTTGCTACTTTCATAATAATTTTTCAACTGATTTTATTCATTCATGACTACTGCTATCAGTAGAATCACAATGTCAAATAAAAGGAAAATATTAGTTTACGGATGGAGGTTGGAAAGATTAAGGGATAATAATTCTGCACATTTTCAGAGACAATGTTTATCATGAAATAGGCCAACTGGCGGTGTTCCCTTACGCATCCCTCGACCTCGTTTGGGCAGAACGCCAACAGCCCTTTGACTCTGCTTTCATTTGATTTCATCGCTCACTTTTGGCCCTTGAGTTTTTTCGTAACTCCAACTTTGCGAAACTTCTTCAGAAAAACTCTTTGCTGAAACAGGTCTGACAACAACAGACAATTTCAAGGCATCCCTACTTTTCACTTCTACTGGGGTTCTGATTGAGAGAGGAGAGCTCTGTTTATTCTCTACAATATCTTCAAGTGTAACATGTCGGAAGTACCTAGTATACAGAGACTACCGTTAGATTGGCGTTCTCACTGTCAAAAGTCAAAACCGTGGACCCAAGTCGGATTCAAATCCAGATTCCAGAAACATTACTCAACCGCTTTTGGACTACGCAAAGCTGACACGCCTGTAATGTGGTGGACTATTTGCAGCTTAGAGCTTACGTTTTTATTACTAGAACTGAACATCAATGGTCTGAAGGCCGTTGCTCAAGATAAAGAAAGCAATTCAGGGGTTTCCTTGGTCTGACCAGGCGAGCGGTGTTTAGATGATCATGACCTAATCTGATGTACTCTGATTTGGTGAAGAGGAGGGAAGTTGCACTTCTTCAACAGCCATCGATTCGCTTTTATTTTCACTTAAACTACGCCGCAAAATTTCATCATGCGTGCCAAGGGGCATATCGCATGTCGCTATCAGAAATTATCCAACTGAGAGGATACTACCGTGCTGCGTGTTACAATACCGTAAACTTGACATTCGATATTAAGCCTAGAACATGGAAGGGCCTAAACGTTTACTTTACCTATCGTGAGTAACCAGGTCGGCCAAACAGGTGAACATCATTTAGAAAATTTCTCGTCCTGACGCCAAATTACTGGAATTAAAGCAAACAAATTTGAGTGCTCAAGGATGCTCAGGGCTATTCGTCTTTGAACTGCTGATTATGGTTTAATTTAATCTTCACATGAGATTAAAAAGATTAAAAGTAATATTAAGTAAAGAGGAAGCATAAAGGAAGTAAATCTTCTTTCACCAAAATTTACTGGCGATCTTTCCAAGGAAACATTGCTCGTTTTGTTATTTCTTAAAACTATTTGTTCAATAGGGGTCCTCTCAAAATCGATGCTTGTTACTCCTTCGATTGAATCGTCAAGATCAACACGTCCATCACGTTGGTACCTGTGTGGCCAATCTTAATGAGGTCTTCTCCCGAGTCAAGTGAAGAAAAGAAGTTATACGAGTCGTTATCGTTGAGGAACTTGTGATAACTCAAGTTCTTCTCCTTGGCTAGCTGAGTCAAGCCGTTGTAGCCAATAGCACCGGCTGCGTCCGTAGGACCGTCCATCCCATCTGTTCCACCACTGAGCAGAATAACGTTGAAGAGACGGTTCACGTGATCCTGAGAAGAAATTTCGTCTATAGCTGCAGCAAAACGCAAAGCCAGTTCTTGGTTCCTACCACCTTTTCCCAAACCCTTTACATTTACAGTTGTCTCTCCACCAAAAAGCAGCACAACCTTGTTTAACGATTCAGACGTTAAAACTACTTCCAGTTGGTTGAGAGGACCAGATTCCATGCATAAGACTGGTTTCAGTTTTTCTGTTTCTTGGGTAAAAGCTGTTTCGGATATTGTCCGAGCCATCATCTTACAGATTAGCGTTGATAACTGTGCCAGTGCCAGCGCCACGTCAGCTACAGGACCTTCAATGCAGCTAGACATGATGTAACATTTAGCCCCAGATTGGATGACCATCTCACAGCCTGCGTTTAGTGCTATTCGATTATTTCCTATGATGTAGTTGGATGTGTGTTTGAATTCGTCCATCATGTCTTCAGGAAATTCCTTCGTTAACACTTCCATGACTGACTGAGATACCTGATCTAAAAGGTTGTACTTCTTCAAAATATCCAAAGCAATTGTCGAGGATGTTGTGTCAGGCACTGTTGGACCCGCAGCAATGAATTCCAATTTATCGTTAATAACATCTGAGATTATGAGGGAAATCACTCTGGCTGGAAATGCAAGCTTTGCGAGTTTTCCACCTTTGAATAGCGATAGTTGCTTCCTTACTGAATTCAGCTCTATTATGTTGGCTCCTTTTTTAGACAGCATTTCTGTCACTATTCGCTTTTCCTCAATAGTGACTGGTGGCGTAGGGTACGGCAGCAAAGCAGAGCCTCCACCAGAGATTAGAACAAGCAACAAGTCATTGTCTGTCAGGGGTTCTACTAATGCTGCTATTCTTTTTGACGTATTTTCGGCTTTGACGTCGGGTAAATTATTTAACGCGCCATGAAAAACCTTAATTTGTGATTGCTCGGGGATTTCATGTTCTATAGTTCCCTCTGGTATGCTTAATATACCTGCTTTCACATGTTGCCCAATGATGAGTTCTGCAGCTCTACCCATCTCTAGTACCGCTTTACCGAAACCGATAATGTATACATTATTGTGCAATGCGTAACTCTCACCTCGAATTTGTAGTTTACCGTCTATCACAGCCAACTCTTTTTTCACTAGGTTTTTGGGTGACACAAAACCTATGCAGTGTTTGAAAAACGGCACGCGAGAATGTTTTCAGTTCTTTCAATTGTGTTATCACTTTAACTGCTTCCATACTGAGTACAGCAAAAAGTCAGTCAATGAGATAACACTCTCCCGGCTAGGTCTCACTCCATGTAGATACGTCACAAGGTTACAACGTTTGATTGATGTGTCAACACTCACCAAGAGCCCAAGATACAATGTTATCACCTCCAATAGGATCGAACAACTGGGGACGCAGATGTAAGGAGGAGAACAGGAACGAGTGAGGTAGCAGCTGGATATCTCTCAAGGACGCCTCCAGTGTTGCCTGCCCCTCGCTATGGTTGAACCGAACGTACTGCCAACAAAAACAAGGGCCAACTTCCCAACCTCCAAATCCTCCTGCGTTTTCAACTTCGATGTGGGTTGAAAAATATCTCAAGTATGTTGAAAAAGTCTGAGATAGTGAGCACTCGAAGGACTTCAGTGGATTTCTCGGCAACCAAAACATTGTTTTCAATAGTGAGTTTAACTATAACTTTTAGGTAGGATTTTTCAAGGTTAAACTACATGTGGGCATACTTTTTCAATAAGCTGTAATATACCCGTCAGTGACAAAACCTTTAATTAATTTCCTTACTTCCACCTCGTTTTGGATAGCGGTGAACTTTAGTGCATACCTAGTACTGCCTACCTAATAGAAACGAATGTAATTTTCTTTTAGGTTTTTGTCACCTGACCATCCATAGGCCCCCATGAAGTAAAAGGATCGAGAATGGCGTAAAAGATAATGTCACTCTCATTCACGAGGAGGAACCTAATGGACAAACACCTACATCCGGTCGGGTTCCTTTGAGTTCAAATAACGAACACGATATTCTCACGGTGCCTCTTTGATCTTCAATTTTTTAGATACGAATTCGCTAAATTGTGACATTTATTAAACTGAAAAATAACCAATCGTTACTAGTACCTAATTTAAAATAAATTGAAAAACACGAACTCTGACGGATCACCGTCAAACGTTGGACAGTTTTTGTTAAAATGAACTACTTACTGCCAAAGTCATTTCTAAACTTTTCTCAGGTCGTCCAGAACAACCCCTACTTTTGGCCCCCAAACGGAAATTATACAATGAGAATCCCAAGACGAAAACAGGATTGCGCTGGAAGTTTACTCTAAGGAAAGTAGTGGGTACCGTTATAATTATACCTATTGCAATCAGCTCTATTGACGATAATTTCTTAATATTCTGGTTGGGAGCGAAGTGACACAAAAATTAGGACGTTCATTTGCCGTAATTAGATGGTACGATTCACTAAAATTATTCTAGTGAAACAGTTTTTGAACAGAAAAGTTGAGCGCGAAAAAAGTGTCAACCTCTGCGTTCCTAAGGCGAAGTCTGGCATGGGAACTTGACATCGAGAGAAATGTGCTTCGAGCTCGCCCTGATTCAGTGGAGTGCGGATTTTTATTGTTATTCTTTTTTTTCATGCCCGTGAAATACGAGTAGAACGTTGGTCGCTCACCTTTGAGCAGGGGTCTTTGTTGAGTAAACATCATAAATAATTCACCACGTAGTCCTCATTTAGCTTCGTGTGGTTTTTCATTAGAGAAAACTCAATTCAGACATTCTGTACTCATACCAGCCTACTGCGTTTCTTCTCAATTTAGCCGAGCTAGATCTATTTATTATATTTCTCTCACTCATACCACTTATAATGCTGCTGTACGTCTTGTTGATTCCCATTACAGCTTGGTACGAATCGGTACGAGTTTAAAAGTTAAAAGTTTGTTTTTCAAACGAGACGTGAATGATTTCACGTCAATAAAAACTTATATAACTTTCATTCTATTTCATTTAAGCACACAGACGAGTTCAGCTCGTGTAGATACCCTGTGATTTCTGAGAAAAGAAAAACTCTAGCCATCAAATCCTCATTTCTGGAAATGAGCCCTACAACGGAGAAATGACGGCTTATCTTGGAGATGATCAGCCCAACAAGAATTTTATGAAAGTGGAAAAACTCCAAGATTGGCTTCGTCTCAATATCAATGATAGCAAAATTCCCTTCTGCCTACAAATGCAACACAGCGTCATGAAAAACCAATTTGTGCCTCATCGCGAAGCAAGAGCACTGGGAACTGCCACCAAAAAAATGGTTATTTACTTGGTCACAGTCGGTAACTAATAAAAATGTTGTAGTAAAATAATGGACAAAATTGTTGTTAGGGAAATGGGTATTTTTCGCTAAAACGCTCATCAGACTCCAGGGTGGCTTATGACTTGCGTAGCTGCCCGATTTGGAGTAGTGCCGATAACCCGAGTTTGTACGAGTATTTACGTCCACCTAATGAAACAGTCACGGTTTTCGGCCGGTTGCTGTGTGAGTTCAGTAAACCAGACAATGGCTTTCCTTTTCATAAAGCCAATCATCGGCGGTAGTTCTGTCAAACGTCAGTTTACTGGTGGAAATGGTGGGGACCGTTGTGTGTCTCCCCGTTGTTATTATTATTCCGGCTGAGGAAGAGTGTTATGCCCCTAGAAAAGCCCGTTTTGGGTCAATAGCTCCACAAACCCTTGATGTCCCGTCAAGCGACAATAGGTGACCGTCCCCACACCCTTAGAGAGCGCTCATAATATATTATAACACCCGATGTTTTCCTCGTTTCGATCGGTTCAGTACATAGGGTCTCGTGGTGATGAAGTATTCAAGGCCTTGCATTCAGCTCCATTCCTCTTTAAACTGAATCGCCGATTATGAAAATTGAGGGCAAATTTAAAAGCTTACTATTAGACCTTCTAGATGATAATTACTGTGATAATCTCACTTCTAACTTGGAAAAAAATGGGATCATGCCTACTAGGTAACTGATCGATTAGTTTCATCGATTTATGTTACGTTGATTGACAACAGGGTTTTCCCTGCATAAATTGAAAATTTAACTTGTGTTAACACGCCCGTATCAGATTGTGCTCAGTCATAACCGGATTGGTTCCACAGTTTGTCCACGGAAGGGCACGGCCGTTATTTCCCATGGCACCAGAGTCGCCTTGAGCCGGATCGACGGGGTCTTATCTAATCCGGAATTGATTAGGCTGATGCTTTTTAGGGTATCTCTGGTTGCGTGCAGGGTTTTCCACCTGTGCCCAAGGGAGACCAATATAGATACTACTCGTTCATACCAATTTAGGTAAAAGGTGTACTCTACCGAATGTCTCCATCCTCGGTCCTTGAAAAACATTAATTATCTATATTTAATCCATGACTAGCCTACACAACGATTTATCGATGTAAGTCCTAAAATAATAGTCGAACTGAAAATCCATAATCTTGGTTTGATAAGAAACTAACCTGCTTTTAGAGATTGATTCGTCAACAGATTACGACATGAGCCACATACTCAACCCTAGAATATGTACCTACGTCTTATTTTATAAATAATAATGCCAATCATCATTGGTTTTCAGGCGGATCGTTTCACAGAAATTGTTTGAAAGAAGTCAGTGCATTTCGCAAAGTTTATCTCATTAACGTTCATGTTACATGAGCTTGGGGGTGAATTTCTAACTCCACAGTTACTAAAGTTCTTTTTGCATATACAACTCATGTACCTGTAATACTCATAACCTCACTCAGACAATTTCTTGCTCGCGGACGGAAACGGTGCTTTCTAGAGCCATCGGAGGGTGGAATTACCCTGATGACGTCGGATATTGCCATTCTTACAGTTCATGAACTCGTGGGACTGAATTTGTAGCATTGACTGGTGAAATTTCCGTTTAAAATATGTCAATCTTACTATTGAAAATCCTGATCTAATTTGAGCGATGTCAAATCGTAGAGGGCTACGAGCCCTAAATTATAACGGATTACTTTATGAATAAATAATCTAATCTAATCCTTCATCGTATGATTCACCGTCCTTATTAATGTCGAGTTTTTTATCCTCGTTACTGCTAAAGAAAGACGTTGCGACTGAAATTAACAATTTTTCATCAGTATGCAAAATTTGCAAAGGGTGAGTGTAGCGTTGAAATAAACGCAATCTGATGTTGAATCTGGTTTCAGACCCCAGACTCTCTTCGTTATACTCGAGAGCCCAAAATTACGAACCCGTAATTAGCCTGTAATAAAAATCAAATAGATTGAATTCCATTTCTCAAGTTTTTATATTTTTTAATTGAAGGAAGATTTAAACCGCAGGTCGTAGTTGTTGTTTTCTCCAATCCTCGAATAAACAATACATCTTCCTTAAATTTTTGTTCCCTCTGTTATTTTAGTTAGAAGCTACATACACCTAGTAGTTTGACCTACCTCAATACAGTGTATTCTAACCTGGTCATTCATTCATTCTTCATTTCACTTGTGGCGGTTCAATATTATTAAATCGATTTGCAAAACCCCACGGAAGCAGCAAAAGAGATTTGTTACATAGTTTCAACCGTGTTTTAACCACATTTCGTAAGGTAGAATCAGACAAATACCGTAGATATGATACTGTGAATACCACAGTTTGATATAATTTAGGTATTAATGCGATTCTTAAACTGTTACCACAGCCGGGTCCTGTAGGTCCCGTTCAGTCCCTAAATGTACATTTGTAATCATCAGGCCCGTCCCCCAATTTAATTAATGTTGCAGGTCTATCTTTTCGCCTCTTTTGTTTTTCCAAATTATTTTTGCTGGCTTTTGGGATCACCCTTCTGACGAAATATACTTACAGTATGGGTTTCAAGTGGCTCTGCGTTTATAATTTCCTTAAACATGAAAAGAAGTTTCCAGTCTTACTTGTACGTAAGTACGACGACAATGATGGGGCGTTTTTGACAAAGACGTCAAAACCTCGATAATATCAAGGTGAGTGGTTTGAATCGTGAGTCATGGTCTATGCCTGATAACGCGCTGTCAGACGCTTTCAAGTTCGTGCACCTTCCTGGCAGTGATACGAGCTTTCCGGTCGTGATGGCGAACTGACAATAACCGAATGGAGGCAGTTGAGACACGAACTTCTCAGACCTGAGGATTTGAGGTCGAGGAACGCTATACTGTCCCTTCGCATGATCTCCGTCTCTAGTTATCCGAGAAAATTATTTACCCGTGAAATGATCCCCCCCTCACCTCATAACGAAAGCGTTCGGATAGACATCCAAACGCTAACTACACAGTCCCGCCATTTCGACGTCGCCTGTCAGTGTTCCGCAGTAAGTGGTAGTGGTTCCAATTTGTAAATGACTTACACACGGGTCGTTTATTCCTCGAACCAGGCGCATGGAGGTTTATTTCATCAACATGGAGAAAATGGGGGAAACAATGGGTGTGGCGGGTCCCGGACCCATTCCAATCGATTCAGGGTCCAAAATAAAGTGGAAAATGATACCCCACACGCCTAGGTACCAGAAATCTGGAAAACACATTCAAAATAGGTAGATAGGCACCCACCTTACCCATAGCCTCATCTAGAGGGCACCAATCATTCCGAGACCCGTCTCATTGGATTCAGCGTCCAAAAGTTAGTGGAAAATCATAACCCACACGCCTAGGTACCAGAAATCTCGAAAACACATATTCAAAATGGGTAATAGATACCCATTTGCAGGGTTTTTGATCTAGACACCATGAAACGTCCAAAAAATTGTTTGTGTCGAATCGGAGAAATTGACCTTTTGCATGAAAACATAGGTTGATTATTCAAGGAATATTTATACGAGGAATATTTTTCTTCGTAATCCATGAGTTGAAAAACACACCTCATGTTTCTCAGCGGCTGTGTATTTGTCGCAGCAAAGAAGGAGTAAGAAGGAGTATAATAAATGACCACAGGTGATTCATGCACTTCCCTTGTTTTTCCTAATTCAACTTTCTTACTTAAATAGGTAAGGAGTAGTACGTATATTACGATTACGATTATATATTAAGATAAAACGATCTAGCTTCAGTATTTGACCGGTTATTCTAAATTAAATGGAAAGGAACGAAATGAATTTTTTTTAATCAATATTGGAGCGTCATGTCTCTTCAAAAGTGAATGAATTTATAAAACTTCATGCAGTGGTAGACATCATAGCTTGAGTCTGAGCATAGCATAGAGCTTGAGTCTGATGACTATTCCAACATTGGTCGGTAGGCCTTACGGCCGCTGGCTATTTAATCTCATCCAACTGCAGGTTTTGATTAAGGAAAATATCCATTTGTCTGGTGATTGATGATAGTCCCACGAGTGATGGAAGGTAAATTGTTGTCTAATGGAAGATGATACGTGTACAAGCAAAATTACCGACTCGATAGTAAATAGAAGGACGTCCTTGGGTGAGAAACCAAAACCAACAAAACGGGGGAAAGAGAATGCTACTAACTTAACCTTGAAACTAGTCAAATGTTGATGGCAGAGGCCAAAATGTACAACAATTATATTTCTCGAAGGGAACAGTAAGGCAATCCGAGACTCTTTCACATTACGCCGACATCATTTCTGCGGATCTTCGGAAGCGCAAATATTTCCGCATGAATGTTCCAAAAATGACGCTTTCGTTTCATCCTCGGGCCTCACTTTCTACTTGACTTATTTGAAGGCCACTGGCTTCCTTACTGTACACGCTTAAAGGCGTGTAGGGTATCTCATTCCATGAAGTTTAGAAGGTCGAATCGATAATGATGGGGCCCGGACCAATTACCGCAACCCTAATGGTTTTTCCTTTATACTCTAGTAGCCTCGACGACACAATCTTCTCCACGATCAAGATATTTGAACCATAATGTACCAACAATTCCGGAAGAATATGCACTTTTTCCTCAAAAAAGAAAAGAGAGAAATTATGTAGATTTGAAAAATTTGGGCGAGAAAATGCAACGTAGTATAATAGCCTACCGAGAAAAGTTATAAATAAGAGACCATCAAGCAGAAATGTAAATTTATACCCCATATCGTCGTTTGAGTAAAGAATAATCTCAAGTTAGCGTTTCAAATTCAGATTACATCGTAAGCGATGACTTGGTTGTCTCTAGGTCGGTAACCAACCTATGTTCCTCAAAATATTCTCCTGTCTCACAGTACAATAGTCTACCTATCATTTCGAACTTCAGTCATGACTGTGAGATCGCCAAGCCTAGACCTTTGTCAAAATGCGCCTCAAAAGCCTGCAAACGCTTGATTACTTTCAATGTGCACGACACATGAGGGGAGGAGTGGTGTTCTCCGCATTAACAATCCACCGCACCATCGCGTGTTCCGTTGCAACCTTGTGCTGTTTGTTTACCTACATGATATGCTTAACCATGAATACTAATCCAAGCTTTGGTAGTATACATTCAAGTCTAGCGATTCTAAAGATTTTCAACTCTAGTTGAATGATAAATGACCGTATTAGGAGCAAAAATAACAAAAATGATGGGTTTTATGACACGACCTAGCTCAATAATATGTGATAAGTAATAAGTGAATTATTCTGTATCAAACAGGAAGTATCGAGGTTATCTTAGATGCTACAAGATTCCGAACTAAATAGTTGTGTTTTGTTTGCTGGTAGATGAATTGTTACGATATTATTGTTTTTTGTTTTTTTTTTTTCAGGGGAGAGCCGTGGCGATGAGCTAGGATAAGGAAAAATGGAAGGCGAAGCTGTGATGGAAACCGATGGGTGAGTTGGCACATGAAAAATAATAGTTCCAGATGTGAGGTCTCTTGGCACCAATAAATAAACGCTGCAAATTCATACACACGGGTTGGTTATTCCTTGGTCCAGGCGCATCGACACTCATTTCTTCAACAAGGGGGAAATGGGGAAAACAGTGGGTGCGGTGGGTCCCAGACCCATTCCAAACGATTCAGGATCAAAAATTTAGTGGAAAATGATACCCCACATGCACAGGTACCGGAAATCTCAAAAACACATATTCAAAATGGGTAATATATACCCAATTTGACCCATAACTTCTTCCAGTGGGTGCCAATCGCTCTGGAACCCACTTCATTGGATTCAGCGTCCAAGATTTAGTGGAAGATGATACCCCACACGCCTAGGTATCAGAAATCTTGAAAACACATATTCAAAATGGGTAATATATACCCAATTTGACCCATAACTTCTTCCAATGGGTGCCAATCGTTCTGGGACCTATTTCATTGGATTCAGCGTCCAAAATTTACTGGAAAATGATACCCCACTCGCCTAGATCGCCCAAAATCTCGAAAATCCATTTTTCAAAAAACACATTTTGGTCCAATCGGACAGAAAAGTTTTGAGGATCGTCCTAGGCCGGGAACAGACCCCTGACCAAAATTTCAGATTTTTAGAAAATTTTATACTACCAAAAACGGCGCGGATGGCGGACGGCGGACGCACATTGACTTTTTTTGTTCTAGACACCATGAAACGTCCAGAAAAAAATTTTGAGCCGAATCGGAGAGGTTGACCTTTTGCATGAAAACATAGGTTGATTATTCAAGGAATAACCAACCAAAAATGATAATTTGCTTCTCCCATCACTGAGCGATTGAGTCGACTTCCGACACTCAATTACCATTGTGACTAATAACTTTTGATATGGGAACTCGCTAATTTAAAAGTGATCTGAATTGTATAAGAACGTTGAATTTCAACAACTATCAGTTATCAGATTGCTACCCAAATAGTAGACCTTTGGTGAGTAGAATGACGAAAATTCGCCTTTACTTCACCAACCCGCAAAGTATCATATCGTTCATACGATCCTTGTTGCCTGAATAAAACAGCTACTAGCGCGTCGTTTTGGTAGTGGAGGGGGGCCATTGACGCAACTGTCTAGTATAATAGCTGCCGTACGAACATGACGGTTGTTGCTGTGGTTTAATATTAATGGGGAGTAGTTCTATTCAGATTGGAGGTTGAAATAGCGGGTAGCATCAAAGTATAAATGATCGTTGACTCTTGGCTACATTTCCGAACGTCTGGTGCAAGAACCAAATTATTAAGAGAGGAGCTTCAGCCACGTAGCCCCTTCCTCCCTGTCATCCTAAATTCACCACTGAATACTAGTTACTATGCACGTGCCTCCGTTGGTTCTGCCGGCAGAAACTGATAATAGTGAAAAATAGTGTTGTTATGCCATTATGTTAGGGCTTAAAACAAGACAAGAGGTCTGGTACACCGAAACTGACTAAGAAAATATTGCTTTGAAACTAAAGAACCGGCAGTCAAACACTCTGAATAATGAAATCCTTACGAAATGCATATATTCACACGTATTTTTCGTAGATCATATATTGCAGCGTTTTAGGTATTTATTTTAAATTTTAATATTAATTTATAAGATGTACAGATTTTGTATTATGTTCTTGCTCACTTGATACCTGTTAGTCCCGCGACATTACTTCGAGTAACTAGGATGGTGATTTTTTGGTCCAACGACGTAATTAAAGAAATATGTCTCACTATTACAGAATGTGTAAAATTTGAATTATAAACCTATGAAACAAATTCCAACATAGAAAAGACCAATTATCCGGAAGAGCTTTTGTTATAAAAGTACTTTAGGTGTCCTTGTCTTCGAAGTTCTTAGGAGTAAAAACGAAAACATAACTTCTTGTTTTGGTGGCTGAAACAAAACCTGAACCCTTCAAGTTAATAAATTACCTGATTAATGAGGCGATCACTCTCAAGCTGGAGTTTGTGACTCGAAACTAATTAATTTCCTACCCGGATGACCCTATTTTATCGGTAGGTTAGTGTACGAGAATAAATATTTACTAGAGTGTAAAAAGTTATTTTTGACCAAGCTATACTGCTGTAAAAATGGTAGAATGGGGCACCGTACTGATCGAATACGGGGTAAGGGATTACGGGTTTACATGGCCAGTTATCCCCTTGATTGGTTCCTTGGAATACCTCTTCAGTGGCTAATGGTAGAATTATAAAATTATTTTTGTAGTCTTGTTTTTTGTTTATATTGGAGGCTGAAAATGATGTATCATTGTAGTGTTTGAGTTCTCTTGGTTAGATCTTGATTATACTGCGGTCAACCTACAAGACGCAACCGCACAAAGCTAAAACTGCCGCATTGACTAGATTTTTTAGTTTTGGTTGGTTATTCCTTGAGTAATCAACCTATGTTATCATGTAAAAAGTCTATCTCTCCGACTCGGCCCAAAAATTTTGGACGCTAGTTCCAATGAAATGTGTCCTAGAACGATTGGTGCCCGCCGTAAGAGGTTATGGGTCAAAATGCGTATCTATCTACTTATTTCGAAAGCGAGTGTTCGATATTTCTGGTTCCCAGGCGTGTGGGGTATCACTTCCCACGAAATTATGGACGCTGAATCGATGGAAATGAGTCTCCATGCTCCTGGTTTGAGGAAAACGTTTTTTTCGCCTTGTACAGTGATATTCCTCTTGTCAAGAAGAGATCACTGGAAAGTTACTAGTCAGTCTTTGGCCCATCACAATGGATTAGACCTACTAAGTTACTTATATCATGGTCGCCCTCAGCGTTTTCCTTCTTTGAATTCGTGAGAAAACCCAACAACAAACTAAACACTTATGTTGACTGTAAAACATCTATGTCCAGTAATATCGACTAAGTAGCTCAACATCGATGGTATAAACATAAAAACATCAGAGCCAAAACTTTGACTCTATTTGTTACTTACGAACGGACGGAGAAGTTGATGTCATTGCGCTCCCATGAAACTCGTTGAAGGAAATCGATTTCTTCTGCTTCTTTGCCAGCTCAAGGGATTTCTGAAGGGTCATAATATGGGAGGGGCTTCAATATCAAGAGGATATTGACTTGTTTACGTGGCTCGGGAACAGTTGATGCGGTATTTCGTTCTTCATCACTGAACCGTTAGTCTCGGTCTCCTAGGCAGACAAACAAAGTCGCTGGAATTCATCAGGAAGTTGCGTAAGGTAAACGACGAAAATGAATTATTTATGGACTGTTGACGATTTACTACTCCTTCCTTCGGATATCGCCATTTTCACTCTATCAACACACGCTGGAACAATCCCAGATTCACAATAAAGCAGTCTGACGCCATTCGCAATTGAAATTCAGATCTTGGAGGAGGAGATAGAGGAACATGGGTGGAGAGTACGCTTTAGAATGATCCTGTAACGACACTGGGAGTAGTAGGATTGTCTTTCCTGCTTCACTGCTTTTTTGACATGGAAACGATGAAGCGGCTCTTGAAATCTCTTTGGAAAGGGAAATCTCATCAAGGATTGAAAAAGCTTCAGGGTGGCTTTTTAGTAGCTGAAAACTCCGGACCACCCTTACCACCCTAGCTCACGTACCGCAAACTGTTTGTATTTATCTGTCTAGGCCAACCAGAATAATTTATCGAAATGTTGACGCTAAATTTTCTATCCATTTTAATTTACAAAAGTAAAAAAAAAAAGTGAGTTTGTGAGTTATCTTCAAGCATTGGAGGACGGCTTACCACGTCCACGACACCAAAAGTGGCCGTTGGCACATCGAAATCAATGAAATTGTGCTCGGGGGCTTTTGATTGCACAGACTTTTTCTGTAATAGGTCAGTGCTGCGGGAAGCAGTTCTTGATTCGTGTCATGTTCTTTATCGACTCAGAAATACGTCTACTTCGCTCAAATTGTCAGAAAATGCTCACAAATATTTAATTGGTTGGAAATCCTTGATTCTGGAAGTTTTGAAGCCGTTCAGAGTTCATAGAAAGGAAGTTATAGTTATCTTCTATTAGAACTATTTTTCCGATTCTAGTGGTTATGAAAGTATTTAAAGTCAATTTATATGCTCAGCAAACATATGACCATTAGCATAACATTCTAGTCTGCAATTTTATGCCGTAATACAACGATTTTTTCTTATAATATAAAAAAAAGGTAATTATACCTTAGGTATATTATTATATTAGGTATATTATACCTAAGTGTTTCATTAAGCCGGGTAGGTGGAGAAGGGGGGGGGGGTCCTAACTACCAGCATACACGGCTTTTATGATGTACCTCCAGGGTTTGGTCGTTGGTTGTTTTGTTTACGAACCATGGACTATAATATTGCGTGCAGTATCGTGATAACTATACTCGCATGCACAACGAAACGATTCGACCTCACCCACTTTCCAAGGGGTAGATGTTGAAGGATGATCTCTGTAATATATTCACCTACCTATCTCAGTGACGATCAGAAATTCTGCGTGATGCGTGCTCCGTTCGTCAATCGTTGAATTTTCATTTCCACTGTATACTAGAGTTGTTTTGTTTTGGAGCTTAGGTTGACGTGGTTCGGAGACATAAGTGTCAATGGTTAGGTATTTATTATATCGTCAAGAATTACCATTTTTGCATCAAGGGCTCGAGAGATCTCTAGATCACGGCCTGGGAGTCCACTTCTCTTTAGAAAAGAACGAGAAATCCAAAGACCCATACGAGAATTCGGGACTAAGTTGAAAGCAAATATCGTCCGTTACATCCAATTGGTTATAACAATGTTTTACGCGCGACCTCTGTCCCTATCAAGTTTCAGCCTTGGTACCCAATAAGGCCCAACTCCTTCAAATGCCTATTTCCCGTATCATCATGCTGCATAGTAAAGAACCTGGGTGGTTAAAAGAATATTTGATGAAATTAGAATCGTCCCATAACTGTCCATGGATCTCAAAGTAAGTAATAAATACGCCCTTAACAAGGGCCAAAAACGTAAAACGTAATCAAAGCACTAAAAACAATCACCTAAAATTCGTCAATAAGGAAGATGAGCCACAGCCTAACAAAGTATGCAATTCAGCTCTGAAAGTAACATCAAGAACGCCACATAATTCATCAAACTAAAACAGCTGTTCCCTACATCAAAAAGAGGCAAAACCGATAAATCTCGTCATCTTGAAATTTTAATCCGACTTCTTTATCCCGCATCCAACCCATCTGTCAGATTCATCTTTTAACTGCACCACTTTTGAGTACCGGTCGTAAAAACAACATAACTTTGTGTTCGTGAGATTTAACAACCCTCCATGGCTCGAATTCAAAACATCGGATCGTTCCTATCGAAAAACGCAGCAAGTTCTTACACACGGGTTGGTTATTCCTCGGACCAGGCGCATGGAGATTCATTTCTTCAACATGGGGAAAATGGGGGAAACAGTGGGTGTGGTGGGTCCCGGACCCATTCCAATCGATTCAGGGTCCACAGTTAGTGGGAAATGTAACCCCACACGCCTAGGTACCAGAGATCTCGAAAACACACATTCGAAAAGGGCAAACAGACACGCATTTTGACCAATAACCTCTTCTAGTGGGTGCCAATCGTTCGGGGACCATTTTCATTGAGTTTAGCGTCAAGAATTTAGTGAAAAATGATACCTCACACGCCTAGATTGCAAAAAAGCTCAAAAATTCATTTTTCAAAATACATATTTTGACCTCTACCTCACCCAAATTTGGTCCGATCGGGTTAAAAAGTTTCGAGGACCAACTAGAGCCATGAACGGACCCCTGACCAGAATCAGATTTTTAGAAGAAATTTAGAAAAAGGATTTTGTGCTGAAGGGATTCACTTGTTTTTCGATTTTTCCAAAACTGATGTTTCTGATATGCACCTATCTCACATATTTTTAATATAATACATAAAACTTCTTGTTGGTTTTCTTTTTTACGATAATGCACCCCATTCATGTTTACTCCTTATCTACCATATAATATATGCCTGGAATTCATTACATTCTTGCGAAACCGAAAATAACATGAAGTCAGCCATTGAATGGATAACTTCAGTGAGCAATACAGGGTTATGTATTATAATATAATATATTGTATTAATATATATCAACCTGCTCAACTGTTGCTGCTTATTCATGGTGATGTTTAATAATTGGCGCAAAACACTTGCAACAGATATTTTATATTGACTGTACACAATTCTAGAAAATGGTTTCTCGAGAAAAATGTATCATCAATGTACACCATCCCGTCGGCGTGTAGGTACCGCACATCATTGGACAACTTCTGACAACTTAATTATATAAAGTGAACACCGGGGTCTTCCGTTTCCATCACATCTAAAGATGTTAGTGGGAAAGCTAGGAAGCCTAGTGATTGGCCGGGAAACAATCCTCACAGCTGCCCACTCTCTCGGGTATTACGTTGAAGGAGAAGGATGACAACCCGGAGGGCACTAACTTACTCTTACGAACATTCCTTGTCCGGCTTGAGTTTTAGCAGAGAAAACCAGCTACGAGAAATGCCTCTTTGGGGGATAATAGCTATTTTCTACAAATTGCATTCAACAAAATCAGACTCCTCCCCTCAGCACAAGGGAATCTTAAAGAGGGGAGTAGGCATTGCATTTAAGTTAATTTGTATGTATGAAACAAATGATAATAAACAAATGCTATTTAAAAAAATTAAGTAATAGTACGTATAATAACAATCTTTTACAAACATTATACTATAACAGTTATACTGATATTACACCATTTGTATTCAAATTATAAGAAACCCTTAGGCTATTAAATTGAACAGAAATTTTCAGAACATTAAATACGGCCATGTACCCTGACAATGGACTGCCACCCCAAAAAGATTGGGGGATAGATGCTAAAAAGGTTTAGGTTTATTTATATTAGGTTAATTAGGTAAGAATAAACGGGACTCCATTTACCGGTTGTATCAGGTAAAGTTTGAAATTTCTACAAGAAATATCCATACTTATTTCAGTAAGGAGATGCTCGGGCCGAGCCGTGTCCTAAATTAAAAAATTCGATCATTTGTCAGCAGGATAATTAAGAGAAAGCTCTAACGAAAAATGAAATTATGAGTGGAAATAGGATATTATGTTGATGAAAGTTGAAGACAAAAAAAAAGACCGGATATCGAACCCACCGAAGGTAAATTGAGGATAACGGGCAAGTAATTGTTTTTGAGAGATCTCCCTGAATAGACAAAAGAGGGATCTTTTTAACAGCACCTACGTTCCACGTCGGCTTTTGGCCTAAATTTTCTGTAAAAAGGCTGCAGGGTGGATAACACGTTGTCTTGAACATAATAACCCTTCAGCAAGTGTGAGTGGAACCTCATACTCGAGTGGGACTATGAATTCGGCCCTTTGACTGTCAAAAAGGACAATGAGTACTAAAGGATCGTTCTTGATAATAAATATGCGCTAGGCGTACAGGATAATTTAAAGTTATTTTTGTACTGCTGCATAATTGCAAAGTTGACTTTTCGTTTTGATTTATTACTCCTCGATTCATTCTGTTTTCACCTCTCCGATTCGTCCCACGCCGTTTTTGGTACCGGCAACTAGAGCACAACTTACCAACAGTCAAAACCTTGATCCACCCCAAAAGCGAGGGTGCGTGTTTAGGCATAAACGTTGTTTGATTTCATGGGATGAATCTACCCATCAGGTAACGATTGAATACCAGCACAACGTTCTCAACATGTACTTTGATCATTTCGATTACATAAAACATGCTGCCCAACCAGCAAGATTTTGTCAAGGATTTGAAACCTTTCCAACCTGGAACTCTGTTACAATGGGTTACTTACCTATTGATAATATAATGAACGGGCGATTCGCTGACCGATCATGCTGTTCCATTTCTAGCAACAGCGTTTATCACGAAGTGAATCTCGATGTAATCATTATTTACAGCATTCGGCCTTCGAAGTTGATTCATAACTGTTTCTATTGGGAAAATAATGATAAAAGAAAAATAAAAACTTTTTCCTGTTGGAGGAAATGTGCTAGCGCTTTTCTTCAACTCACAAGTTTCTTCGCCGGTTAGGGAAGTCTTTTCTGGGGGTGGGAGACTAACATTGATTGTTGGATGTTCTCATCGTGGCCGCTTCTTGCAGTAAAAGAAAGAATATTATTCTCAAACCTGGAGAAAAACCGGGGGAAAAACTGTCGGAGCAATCTCTATAATTTACGAGATAAGGAAAGAAAGTGAAACAGAAAGTCTCGAAGTATATATATTAATATCACCTTAATTCTTGACTCCTCGTAACATCTCTGGTTTCTCTCGATATTTCTCAACATCATTTTTCAAGTGGAATTATTTCGGAGGAGCTCAATCCAAGTTCAGAACTGCGTTTTCTTTTTCAAAGTTGAGAATTCAAATGGCTTCACTTTAAATTATTCTTTACAAGCAACGTAAGCCGAGATTTGAAACAGCTTGAGTAGGTGCTTAGCCTATTTTTCGGGGTATCTGACTTGGAATGGGGCCCCAACTGTGAGGAAGTTAAGAGATTAGGATGAAAGGGCCTCATACATCCAACAATGGGTACATATTGATCGTTAAATCCTGAAAACGTGCGTGTTATACAATCACCGTAGTTATCTACTTCAAACTCACTGTCCTACTTTTCATCACTCCCATTGACTATATTAATTACGATGAAAACTCGCCTACATCTCGTATTTTCAGAGGAGGAGAATCTACCGAAGATGGTAAAAGGACATATAAATACAAGTACCGCTGGGTCGCAGCCTTCAACAAGCATAAGTCGTTAGAAGTCGACGCCCACGACACAAATCCTACAGTCAAGATTTCCAGTCACGATGCCCACCCGGTAAGTAATCTAAATATATTGAATAGAACCTAATATTGTAAGTGATAACTAATAATGGCAAAAACGAGTTTTTTTTTTATTTTTTATTTTTATTATTGGTATTTACCAAGTATTTTGCTTTGAACCGACTTAGGTGCCATCTACAATATCCGCCTTGAAGTTTTGAGGACAGCAACTCGTCAATTTTTGATCCTCTGAAAGTCGTTGGTCACTGACGGCCTTTTTAGTTGTATGGGAATGTTTACAATGTGCCTGTAAAAGCTATCTAATCTATCGCACCAATCAGGACCAGTAAAAATTTGCCATCGATTAAATGACTGGGGCTTGTACAGAATGAAAGAGTGAAGAAGTTCAAGAGTTTCTTGAATTAAACCTCTTGAAAAAAAAATCTCTCTTTTACGTCAGTGATACGTCTGAAAGAACAACATGCTTTGTTGAAATAGAAGCCTGAGTGTGGAGCGGTGTTTGCTCGGGAAGAACCAGGATCGCACCTCACTCTCGGTCCATTAGAGCCCATTAGACCATGAGAAAGGGACGGAAAATGAATATGATTTCGAAGGGAAAGGCCTGTGCTTGCCGGGTCCTGCTGCTTGATTAGGGCTGGGGTGATGGATGTGGGTGGCTGACGCAAAATGACAGTGGAGGAGCGGTGAGCTATCGGGTTCCTTGCAGCGACTTGTCATTAATACTACAATATGGCGTGTTCACAGGAGGAGACGATCGTTCAGGAGGAGAGGAAGACTTCTTTTCCCGAGGACTCGTCTCAAACAACGCAAGGTGAGTAATTTATCAGTTTTCAACCAGAAGTTGGGATTTTCATGTTGGAGTTGTTATCTGTGCTACACTGGAACCTGCTTTCTCCCTAAATATAAAACATTGATGTAATCTAGACAAAAACATCAAAAGATCACATCTTTGTGCTGTGCCCACGTAGGTAGACCATAGCGAGTGACTTTCCGAAAGAAGCCGGACACTCGTAATCTCCTTCAATTACTTGGTATTAGTATTATTTAGTCAGGTAGCGACCCTTGAATCTGGAGAAATGTAAATATCTAGATTTATATTATCTCCAAACGAGTAAAAAGACGGTCCAAGCCGTTCATTCGTCCTTGCAACTGTACTGGGCAGAAACCTGCTGAATGTTACAGACAAATAACTAATTCACCACAGCTTGTTTATCCATGACAGGCAAATAACTCATAAATAAGCTTAATTTATCCAATGTTATTGTAATCGCTCGTACAAGTGATGAACACGGTTCGGGAGCAGTGATCCAAGGCGCGAGGCTCCCGACTTGATATCTGCGGAGTCCTCCAAGAAAAATATGCTGTCATTGTGATTGATGGTTACGAAAGACTTGGAGAAAGCTACGAATAGCTTTCTGTGCTCGTATATCTGTGCATTGCGATCGCGAATGAAATGGTTTCAAGTGTTCGTGGAGCAGCAACATTATTTTTATTCCTAAGGTTTCTTCGTTGAGACCACAGTTCAGAATGAGAAGAAGCAAGCTCACATAAGTTTTATTTTTTGAAAAGTTCTTCAGTTTAATCCACTTTGAATTCCTTAAGAATAATTTGATACGTTTCCCTGTTTGTTTCAACAGAAGTGGATGAAGCAGAAGTCTTCAAGAGAGGAAAAGTCTACAAAGGAGTCTACATCCTGTCTCTAACGAATAGTTTCAAAGAGAAGCGGCTGGAACTCGCCTACCAGCGCTACTCTCATCGCCAACGCCAAAGATCTCTTATATGGGTTAATATAGTAGATGCCATCGTTAAGATAATCGTAGCGGGTGAGCATAGGTTTTTCCGCCTACTTATTCATATTTTCGATTCTGTTTCTGGTATAATAGGTTGATTCTTATTGTTGCTTAATCAACATTCTGGGTTGTTTTCATTGTAGCGCGTAAAACCTACAATCTATTACTGCCATTTAAATGTCTTTCTCTATATATAAAAAGGGGAGAGGGGTATCTTTAGGAGAAAGCGGCTTTCCCGTAATCGACCTATTCCGGCCATTTTACATCCAATTCATGTTGCAGTAGCGGCTCAAGGTATCTCCTATCATTTTACTTGAATGAACGACACGATTTCCTCGCCATCGGATGTAGGTAGGAACCTATTTCCCTAATCAGTATTCACACCGAAAAAACAATAACGCTTCTCGACTTAAGGAGAGAATTCTAAGGACGAATATCTCGGTGTTATGACCATTGTGTGGGAGCAAAGACGCCAGGGACTTGTTACCCTCCAACCGTCTCGCCCCGTTTTTTCTTACGGCTCTTGAAGAAGAAGATCCCTGCGCATGCATAATGCGCCCGTTTCGAGTATGATGGATTCATAATCAGAGGAGGAAAGAAAGGGATGATGGCACTCCACCATCATTTTACGCTATCGCGCCTCTATCATCAGATACGCCACTCGAATACACTCCACGTAGTTACGCTTTGTTAACGGGGTAGGTCAAGTGAAATATATTGATTATTACCTCCCACACACTCCAAATCAAATCCATTGTCACATTGAGGCCAATTCACGAGCGAGCAGGAAGAAACCAAAATGAGGCCTGAAATTAATACACGCGGTCACATACACTTTTTCGGTTTGTTTGCTAACGCCACACAATTTTCGGAATTTTGAAGAGGTTAAATAATTGACATTATGAATATTGCCACTTAAATTATTCTTATAGATCTTTTAGATTTTAATTTTCGGGTAAAACCAGAATATTCTATGGTGGTTGTATCGCAACAAGCCTTATCATTGAAAGTAGCTCCAATTAAACTCGTGTGGAACCGTGAACTCGGGGCTGCAATCCGGGAGGTTGTTTAATCCTCACGACGAGATAATATAAATACCTTGCTTCCTTGCCACTAGTAGTTCCCCCATTCGCCCTCGAACCGGGGGATTACGGCGTTACCCCGGCCGTTAATTTCCAATTCATTCCTGCTTTAATCCGATACCACACCCTAGTTTGATATCGCACCTTTTCTCCTCTCCAGGGCGATGCGCCATCTCTTTCATTGATCGACAAGAACGGCATCACATCTGGTGGCAATGTGAACAGGGAGTGTTGGTCGAAACACCAGGGATCGGTTCTGCATCCCAGTTTTAAGTTCAGCATGATCCACACCCCCTCAATTTATACTGTTGCAAGGGAGTTGTGAATCGATCCGGCGGGGTCTAGTCTCGTAGAACCTCGTAGAACAATTATCAGTCTCATCTTACAGTTGCATGCAGGTGAATACAATGCGGATATTTCCTCATTCTCCTGCCCCCCTCACACGAGATCACATCAACGACTTTGAGGCTAATCGCTCCGTCGAAACGTTTTACTAAAAAATTGTTGTTGATGATAAATACCTCGATAGGCCAGTAACTCTAATTAATTATTGTAATTGATAAAAAAATTCCGAGAAGCTGAAAAGAAAGGGAGAATTTGTTCTGGGAACTTGGAAGGGTCGGGGGCGAAGGTATTTGTCTAAGGGTAGTCATCCAACATATATTATTACAATAACACTATCTAGTTACATTAATACGTCCAAAATGAATCAACGGATTATCGACCGAATATGTTTTTGGATGTACCTAGCTGGTTTGTTTTCAGCAATATCGTTGGTATATTCGAGTTGAAACTTATATACATGGGCCGAATTTCGGCCAACATACTCGTAGTTTGAGCCGTTAGTCTTGCGAATTATCAACCAAATTAGACTGGGGTGCCCTTACAGTATGTACTTGCTTCAAGGGTTCATTTTCATGTAAATTCACTACTGTCTTCAGAATGGCAGATTTGACAGAGGTTTTACTAGCTAGGTCAGAAATAAATAATAACAAATAAGAAAAATAAGAAACCAATCAACAATTAATTAATATTAATAAATCAACACTTCTTCTCAGTCTTTTTCTTCGCAGCTTAGCTTCTTTTGGTCAAATGCTGGTAGAAAATTAGTGCTTCAATGAAGATCTTACCTAATATCATACGTAACATAGAATATTTATCATTTGTTTTGCAGTAATTGCCTCTAATGCGAAGGGCTTCGTTTGGCACAGGAGTTTGGCGTGGACGGTTGCAGGTGTTCTGGGCAACTTGATTCTCTGTACTTTGGGATGCTGGAGAAATGTGGCCAACAACTACTTACATTGGGCCGCCCTTGCGACGTGGATCGTTCTCAATATTCAAGGTATCTCTCGCTGTTATAGTATCAATTGGACGCGATCACTCTCAAAGAGTTCCTATGCTCTAAGCTCTGTGCAGAGGCTTACGGCAATAACACTAACATTATTCTAGGTAGGCACAAGGATTTTCCAAAAGCAACGACTTCAATCTAGCTTGGTTTTGATCCCATCTATCGCAAACTGTAGAATCCGGTGTTTGGCAGAGAAAATTTGCCTTTTGCCGCACACTGGAAGGGAGCACTTCGTAAAAAAAAAGACATTTTGAAAATGGTTGCCTACTATATTTAAAAAAAAAAAAAAATGTTTCTTCATGAAACAGCAATGGATATAGTTATAAGTAAAGGCTTGTTCGTTATCTGTCCTCAAGTCGCAGTGAAGGCCAAGAAAGGAGTGGACCAAAATAAATCAAAACTGTTATCCCATTGAAAAAGTTTCCTCACACCGTGGTGACAATCGCGAATTTGGGAGGCAATGGCATTCAATTGCTCGCTTGTCCTTTTACTTCGCGAAATATTATTCAGCACAGCCCACAGCGTCAACGTTGTGTGGAACGTCGTCACACAATTCAAGAACGTCTTTATACCCAACGACTCTAGTCCTTGATAAACGTCAGGCTTTCTTACGCAATTTGTCGCATTGAGAGATGTTCGTTGAAGGTGAGCCGAGCGGTTCTGAGTATTTTTGTATAAGTAAACTGGGTCACCGTCCCTTTCTACTTCCAAGCAGCCTTCGCTCCACTCTGCTTCCCTCGCCATCATTTGCTTCGCTGTCTTCATCGTTGGTTTATGTCTGCTCAAGTCAACATAGGTGTCGGGAACGAGGGCCTCACCAAATACCATCACTTCAGGTCATCTCGTTAACACGGACGAATATGGGGTTTCCCCTCGTGAATACACTTCGTATAAATACGTAGATCGACCAATTCCACGAAAAATTGATTCACCAAACGCTCGCGATCAAAATTTGAAGGCAAGGGGGATTTTGAGGATAAAGCATTTCGAACGTTGGCCTAAATCTTAAAATTGGTCACTGTGGAGAGAACTCTGTCTGCCGGCTCAGCATTTAGCTATAGTTTTCTTCCTTCAACTCGTTCTATGTATACGTGTATTTTTCTACATGACTATCTTTCTCACAAGACGTACACTGTTTTCTCCTCTTCGAACTTTCCCATGAGCGAAAGCGTTTGCCAAGAAGAAAACGAGAGGAGGAAAATATATAAAATGAATTTATCTCCAACTCCAAAAATTACGACGAAAGACGAGGCGGTAGGACGTGTCCTGCACGCGTTAAGCCGGTAATCATCTTTCCACTACTATCCCCGCTCCTGACGACTCAAGTGAATTGATATTGATCTGTTGAGCTTGGGTTTCGTGACCGAAATATCAAAAGGAAGAGTAAAATTCAGAATCATGTTTCACAAGGAGGTAAAAAGGGAGGGGAAGAAACGGGCGAAGGAAACACCCTTGAGCATGGCATCACTTTTATTAAAAATAGCCTTGAGTAATCTACTCTCTGCAGTATAATCATGTGAATTCACTAGAATATTCTATGACATCTCAAAACAGAAAAATAATATCAGTAGGGCCATTCCCTCTTAAATAAAAATAAGCGCACGAGCCTGATTTTCGGTCAAGTAATGTTCTTATGGCCTTGAAACTTGCCAAATAATCATAGCGTGTGAATGGTGGTAGCCATGGTGGTAATGCGTGTGAATATGCTCAATATATCTAACATATATAGGACCATTTTAAATAAAGAGGATGATGTTATAAGATTACAAGCGCAATCCGATTGAGAGCGCGAGAGGGGCATCCAGTCATCTGCTCATCGCTTCAGCTAGGTACATCGCATTTTATTATTACCATCAAAATGCCATCACTACTGTTTGAGACCTCCCTGATGAAGAAAACTGATAACGGAGATCGAATGTTTTCCTTGTCATCGCGGAATGGGAATGATGTTTCTGTCAACTCTTTCCCCTAGTATCTTTACTGGAGCCCTGGAGCGGAAGGGTGAAGCAATAATTTCAAATTAACGTGCTTCTCTAACGCTTACTGACAAAAGGCAGTTTGGAGCTTTTCCCAAAGGCTCTCTTTTGTACATGGTTTTAACCGCCAACAACTATTCAGTCAACTATTTCCCATCCCTGACGGTACCTGTAGTAGACTTCAAACGGTAACCTTCTATCGGGTTTGAACGGTATTTCTGCAGAGCCTGTTTGAGTTCAGTGGGGATCACGTTTAGGTGGTTAAATACGTCTAACAACTCAAGAAAGATGAGAAATATTTTAATCAGCAAGGGCTTGCAGAGTGAGGACGTCCTCAGGAATTTTGGAAGACCTGACCATGGTGACGTAAGACATTAAGGGGAGATATGGGAGGCACAAAAACTCGGCGTAATTGTCATCGATGGGTAGAAGGAAACATTTAGTAGGTCTGGTATTCTGTTCAGAGCTCACATTTGAATGAATCACGATGGACTCGTTTATTGTAGTGCAATAAGTACTTATATTTGAAAATATTTACACTAAGCATGGCTCTCAGTTCTTATTGACTCAGTTATAATTGAATATTGAATAATGATGAATTGAGTGAATACACCTTCAATAAGGTTTTTTTTTTTTTTTTTTTTTTTTTTTTTTACACGTTTGTCATAGAAGCTGTTTCACAGCAAACATCCATCATTACAAATCTATGACTAGTGACCCTCTGAGTGCGGGGTAGGGCACTGAGTGCACCGATGATGTTTTTGGTTGGTTATTCCTCGAATAATCAACCTATGTTTTCATGATAATGGTCAACCTCTCCGATTTGGCTCAAAATTTTTTTCTGGACGTTTCATGATGTCCTGATCAAAAAAGGTCGATGTCCGTCCGCCGTACGCCGTACGCCGTACGCCGTACGCCGTACGCCGTACGCCGTACGCCGTACGTTGTACGCCGTACGCCGTCCATGTTCCGCGCCGTTTTTGGTAGTAGAAAATTTTCTAAAAATCTGAAATTTGGGTCAGGGGTCTGTTCCCAGCCGAGATGGGTCCTCGAAACTTTTCAGCCCGATCGGACCAAATTTGGAGGGGGTAGGGGTCAAAATGTGTTTTTTGAAAAATGGATTTTCGAGATTTCGGGCGATCTAGGCGAGTAGGGTGTCATTTTCCACTAAATTTTGGACGCTGAATCCAATGAAACGGGTCCCAGAACGATTGGCACCCACTGGAGAAAGTTGATGGAATATCTTATACATTCCATGTAACATACGAACTACATATTGCTCTCCTTAGACTGTTAGTGGTCATGAGGGTTTGCAGCTCTGTTCATTTAAGTCTCAAGTCACTCCTTCTTCTAGAGTTGTAAGAAAGTGAGTACAAAAATATATTGTTCAAATTGTGATCCGCGAGTTATAATTCCCATTTTCTCACCAAGAAAGTTCAAGAGAAGTAATGGGTCAAATTGGGTATTTGTTACCCATTTTGAATATGTTTTTTCGGGATTTCTGCTACCTAGGCGTGTGGGGTATAGTTTTCCACTAAATTTTGGACACTGAATCCAATTAAATGGGTCCCAGAACGATCGGCACCCACTGGAAGAAGTTAGGGGTCAAATTGGGCATTTATTACCCATTTTGAATATGTGTTATATTTTTTATATTATTTTTATTATTAAGGGGTATAGTTTTCCACTAAATTTTGGACGCTGAATTCAATGATGTGTGTCCCAGAACGATTGGCAACCACCGGAAGAAGTTATGGGTCAAAATGGGTATGTATCCACCCATTTTGTATGTGTCAGGATTTCTGGTGCCTAGGCGTGTGGGGTATCATATTCCTCTAAATTTTGGACCCTGAATCGATTGGAATGGGTCTGGGACCCGCCACACCCACTGTTTCCCCCATTCGAGGAATAACCAACCCGTGTGTAAGAATTTGCAGATTTTTTCATTCTATATCCCCATGAAAGGGGCCTAGGCAGTCCTCTACCACCTATTCCCCCAGTATCCACTGTAGTGAGCGCATTAACTCGTACCGCCCACCCCACACTTCATGTCCAAAAGAATTACCATCTGCCTCATGTGCTGTAAGAAGCTGAAACTACTGAATCTAGCTGCAGCCCCTAATGACATGAAAACATGAAAAATTGAGGGCAATCTGGAACCAACTTTCGCACCCGTCGTGGAATACTGTCACATCGCGAAAAGGACCAGATGGGTTCAAAGTTATTACTGGAGTGAAAGATGTAACAGTACTGCAGCAAATGCAGCAGGCGAATCCCCTCAACTTGAAACTGTAACTACCGCTGTCCGGCGGCCAACTACTGGACTGCGCTTGGTGCTCTATTCTACGAGCAAATTAGACGCTGCCGTCACAAACAGAATCAGAAGTTCCTGTTATTCAAGGAATAACCAACCAAAAGTACAAGTGCGTTCTAATGGACAATGCCAACTCACTCGTGGTGGTCTATTAGTGAACCGTGTCGGAATATTCTTGTCGTTCTACTGCTTATCATCCCACCGAACGTCGTCCACCTGCAGTTTGTTTATCCAAACGTTGTTTCCGTTTTCCGCGTTTTTCCACTGTATTTCAGTTGCTTATTTCCTGCCTGTATTATGTATTCAAAATTTCCTTGGCAATGGCTGAGTTTGTGGCAAAAGTTTTAAGGAGGTGACCTATCTGCAGGAGCATTGCCAACTAGTTCACGGCAATGAAGTCATTCTGTTGCTACCAATGCTCCTTCGCAACCCGTTACAAGTGCTTTCATTGAATACGAATGGATAGAAATGGAAGCTTGAGGATAAGGTTTGGGCGGTCATGATTGACTGAGAGATAACGCGATCTGTGGGCTGTATCAAGAAACATTGATAGGACATTGGTGGAACTTCTGCATTGGCTTTCTACCGTTATATTCTATTCTATGAATGGAAAGTTGATGTAATGGAAGAGGGATGAAAGTCGATAAATAGTTTTACCAGGAACTCTCTCCTACAGTATTATGTTTGGTGATTTGAGTTACTATCTACCGGTCACAGTGGGAACATAAGAGACTATACCCTGCAACCCCCGCCCATTACGCATTGATACGGTTAACTCTAATATTATTAATTTCAGGGCTCGCTGGCTTGTGCTACGGTTTCTCATGGGGAGAAACAATGGTTTGGTACGATCTGTTCATTATCTTCGTCACCTATGCTATGCTGCCACTTCCTTTGAGGTGGTCTTTAGCTGCTGGATCAATTACTCCTATCCTTCACCTCAGTATTACGACCTTTTCTCGAATAGGAACTGTGGTGAGTGTCCACACAATTACTAACACCAAGTAAAAAATAATTTTTTTTTCTGCTTGTTTCTCCGCTCATCTTTTCGGTTATTTCGGGATGTGATATCACCTTTTAAGCTTGATTCTCTACGGGAATTGAACTTATGGGTTGCTGACCATGAACACATAAGATATTTCCCTGAACCTACCAGGCCTCAGTACTTTAGATGTATAGGCTACGTTAAGATTTTAAGGGAATCCTTACACTTATATAAAACACTTCTCTCGAGAACAAACAGTTCTAATTATACGCCTAATTTCCATTCTCACTTGCTGAAAAGGCTGTTCTCGTGCGTTAATAAAATTACGGGCTTCTCTCTATTAAGTGAACTTTGTCCCTCAAAACCTCTTAGCATGATGAGTTGGCAACTGAGGAGTTCGGCGTGACTTCGGAAAGATCCTTCAAGAGGCAAACACAACCCCCTTTACAATAAAATAATATCGTAGAATCACGCTATTTTCTTGACTAAAAAATCTAGATAAGGAATAAAATCATATTATAAAAGTTAATTCTTGTTTCTCATTGGCCTTCTGGCAGGCACCCAAAAGTAGTAAATGCTTTGTATATCCCTTGACAAAGGCACTTTTTTTCCTTTGAAGGATGCCAAGTGCCTGCTGAAGCAGCTGCTCGCTACGGCCTTACTTTACGCGGCCGTTAATTTCACAGGAACTTATACCAAGTACCTGACTGACAGAAGCCAACGGAAGGCGTTCCTGGAAACTCATAGATCTACAGAAACAAGGTTCAAAACTCAAAAAGAAAATGAACAGCAAGAAAAATTACTTCTTTCTGGTAAGCAGAAGTCAGCTTCATTAATTTGATTAATTTATGTACATTTTTTTGAACAAGGTCGCAATAAGTGGAAAGGTTGCAGAACATATTGTAAACTATGCGAAATACAACAAATTAAGAAAACCAGGTGGAAATCCAATCAAGACAGGTGGATGAAGCTCACATTTTTCGATGACCTGTTAGACCAAGTTCTTTTGAGCGTTGGATTTCCGGAGGATCACTTCAAAAAGCACATATCACATCACATAGGAACACAGGATATTCAAGTACTGTCCGAAGTCCAACAAGGCAAACCATTTGAGTTAATTTTTCGATGATGATACCTGAATTAACTCTCATGTTAGCCGTTAAAAGTCAGGTCACATTTTAATTGATTTTAATCTTCATCTCACCATTCGTCCGATTCGTCTCAGATTGGTTTATCCTGTAATTAACAACTCTTAATTGTATGGCTGTCCAACGTAGGCTTAACAAGAATAAGGAAATATTTGTGTTGCCTCCCCGGCGGTATCATTAATTCAGGTGATCTGGGTTGCAGTACTTCCGGATTTCGTGGCAAAGGAGATGATCAGAGACATCGCCAAATGAATCGGAAAGGGGAGCATTCACGCCCCATCAGTTCCACCGTATCTATATTCACTGCTATGAAAATGTCAGCATCCTGTTTGCTGATATCAAGGGCTTCACAGGTACGCAACTAGTTCACTTCTCGTGAAGACCTTATATTATAATTAATATCCTGTTGTTGAAATTGTTAGTAGAATGTGAATTTATTGGGTATTTCCGCGCGTCTCCTTGATCTGCAAATACGATAATTTATACTACCACATCTGCATGAAAAGTTATATTTTCGAGTAAAAAATATTGGTATTATCCAAGAATGTAATGGTGATTTCTCTCTCTATTTCTCCTCATTTCTCCTTGTGCCTAACCATAGCCTCACCTCTTTTCTTTCGTGATCTCTACCATAAAAGATACCTATTCATTTGAGGGTTAACAATAAAAATGAATGTAACTGTGGTGGCTCGAGTGTTTCGTGTGGTAGGATACATGAGCAAGTAAAAATGTTGCTAATGAATCTGTTTGTCTAGAAAATATCTCCGGGGAAATCTTATGGTATAAGAAATGCAAATGATTTCTTTAGATTCTCCACTGGCGGAGAATACGGAGGTTTCTCTCTCACAAATTCGTAACAGAGGCTCCCTTAATTCATGTCTCCAAAGCAGCATTTGTCATCCAACAGAGTGCTCTCGCATATGAATATACCAAGAAGTTAGCTCGAGTTGGAGGGGAAAAAGTCTACCGTCAACGAACTAGGTCAGAAATCTTCTTCTCGTTGATGAAGCATGTAGGATTTACATTACTCACTCTCCTTCCTAGTTTGTGGGGAAATGCACTTTGCTGGATTGACTATGCTGAGATCAGCTTTTCTCACGGAAGGGATGTCCTGCACACCTGACCAACTTCGTGATTCGGGTTAATCGTTAAGAAGACTGTTTCTTATCTTCCAGCTTGGGCTAGCCAGACCAGTGCGCAAGAGCTGGTGAGAGTTTTGAATGACTTGTTCGCCAAATTCGACAAACTTGCTATGGTAAGTTCATGGATTAACCGTGCTTGATGTGACTGTGTGTGGTTAGAGTTATTGTTGAATGTGATAAGGCTGCTCGCCATGGAATTTCAATCTTCCGGGGTGACTATACTTGAGGGATCGTGGAGTTATAAAGTTTGGTCTCCAAATTTGTATTCTTCGCAATGTTCCTGATCTCTAATACGTACAACAACCACTCATGTTTCCCCTAGTGTGCGTTCTTTCTGGTTCCTGAGGTCATCTTGAAGTAAACAAACCAAATAAAATATTTCTTGAATATCCTTTCATCTTACAGGAAACCACTGTCTTCGCATAAAGCTATTAGGTGACTGCTACTACTGTGTTTCCGGATTGCCGGAAGAACGGACCGACCACGCCGCTTGCTGTGTTGAAATGGGCCTTCACATGATTAAAGCTATCATGGACGTTCGCAACAAGCTAGGAGTAAGTCGAGCAACCTTCGACGTGGAAAAAATATAAATTAAATAAATAAATAAATAAAATAAAAACTTGCGCATAACGAGACAGTAGCCATGACTGATAACTTTTTTACTTTCTAGGTGGACTTGAACATGAGGATAGGAATTCACTCTGGGTCGGTGCTCTGCGGCGTGTTAGGTCTTCGTAAGTGGCAGTTCGACGTGTGGTCATACGACGTCACCCTTGCGAACCACATGGAGTCAGGTGGCATTCCCGGGTACCGTATCAGCCTTGAAAATGTTTTCGTCGTTTTTCCGTGTTACAATTCAATTTGTACCAGGAATGCTTCAGTGAACCTATAACCTCACATAATATTGGATCAAAACAATAATGTTTCAGAGAAACATTCTTTTCATATGAATCAAAATGGGGCAAGGAAGAGGGTATCTACTAGGTAGCGCATCTACTAAGTAGGAAATGAATCTATCTCAATATTCCCTCATTCATATTCTGCCGCCAAACTCCATGAGAGTACATTTGGATTCTGGGGGAACCTACTGCATACATGTTACCCTGCTCGCTCTCTTACCAACAACTAACCTACACACCTTGTTGGTGATCTAAAGTTATTATTGAATGGATTGATGGTAGGGTTAGAAGTTAGTATCCGACATCAATGTTCAACTTGAAAAATTACTATCTCGAGTTTGGAATCTCATGAGGTGGAAAGTGAGGAATAAAATGATGAAAAATGAGATATCCTACTTCTTAAAGAGTTCATTGTCAATCGAGTTCGGGTCGCTGCGTTTATTAAATATTATTGTCTCATGCCGACAGGCGAGTACATATTTCGAAAGCACTCTTACGTGTCTCAACAACGCCTACGAGGTTGAACCTGGCTATGGAGATACTCGACGACCCTTATCTCAAGGCAAGTACATATGTGATGTTCATTATTATTTTATTCAGACATACCTGTTTGATATCAGTAAATTACGGTACGTTTCCGTTGCAACCTTTTCATTTTAATTTGTGTCTGTTACATACGCGCTTGCATTTCTGACAAAGTATCTCCTCATAAATAGGGATCAAGATGTGTATTGCAAATCCAAAACCTATCAATCGAACTACCGAGCTGACAGACTACGTTATACTTAATAGATAATCGGGTACACGGGACCTGAATTTTCAGAAACAATACAATTTTTCAATACGAAGACAAGGGTATATCATTCGAATAAGAATCACAAACCTAAACCTTCCCACTATTCAAGAAATGCCCTGCCTAGACATATGCTGTCTGATGAAGTGTTTTGGACGTTCGACCAAAGCTCAAGAGCTTTTGATCATTCATGAGAAAAAGCTTCAGTCAGATAATGCATGAAAGTCCGAATGAAATGCAATTCAAAAACGTTCTTTTTGCATGCGTGTTGTGAACGCATTAAACGTGCGTCTCTGAAGTCTAGTGAGTGACGATTCAAATCATCATCATCAAAAATACGGTTGAATGTACTAAACTTCTGTTCTTCAATGCTCTCCTTGGTGTTATCCACATTTTTGCGCTTTCAGATCGTCCTCGTCTTCTCTTAGAAGTTTCCCTCTGGTTTATAATTTTGTCGATTTTCCATCGTGGGAGGTTCCTTTACTTTTAGAACTGTCCACAAAGTGCTGTAGAGACGTTTTGCGGTGACTGTCTGGCTGAATTTCTCTTGACTTACTGTCCTCGTAGGTGAGCGAGTTGGGGAGAGGGAGGTGCAGGTAATTAATATAAGCTAGTTAAACTTCGAGAATACGACGAGCCTTCAACATCTCTCCTCCGAAATTTCATCGATAACGAGACTGTAACTTACAAGGTAGTTGAAACTATAGCATTACCGGTATCAGGAACAACAGCTAGTCTGACTTTCGCTTGTATGAATAATTAATATTTCGTCATGACGTATAGGATGGGAGTCCAAAAAGCTAGTTGACGGGGTGGTTGCTTCGTCATTGATCGTACTTACTAATTACGAAGGTTTGTAACAGACGTATCCCGTATCACTTGAGTTTACCTGAATTACCAAATTAATGTGACAAACTCCGTACTCCACTTTCTTTGTTGAATAAGAAATGAGATGCCACCCAGATAATATGATCCTCACTGTTGCTGCTTTCCTGTCAAAAATGATATTCAAGTTGGAAAAAAATGCGGAATAGAATACTTGTGTGGAAATATGAATATAGACGTGATGAATTTGGCTGCAGGAACACGAAGTGGAAACCTACCTGATCAAACAGCTAGTTCCGACGAAGCAAGTCCACAGAGTTGGTCGAGAAGTGTCAGAGCTCGCCTTTGGTCTGAAGGGGAACAAACGCTTATTGCAGTTCATCAAGTCACGAGTGAGTACCTCGATGTATTTTTTATTGGATCCGTTCGTACAATGTCCTGCCGTGCCTGAAATGTCGTCATCCTTCCGTCCCATCACGCTATTTCATCGTATACAACTTTCAATTTCTATCTATACCTTAATACCATTTTGTTTCCAATCAATAACCGACTCACTTATTTCAGTGGATTTCTTACCTCTCCCAGGTAGGTCGAAAAAAACCATTATAGCTTCCGGCGGTTACTGATTGCCTTAGTTATATCGCAAGCCGCCACAAAATGCTACACGAAGGCTTACCAAGTTGAACCAATTTACTTGCATTCTGAACATCCGAGTTCTCTCCAATCTCATATTTTATTGGCAGAATAGGAACGCCTTTAATTCATCACAATACCTCGGGACAGCTTTTGGTTGGTGCCTCAAGAATGATACATTTACGTAGTTTCCGTCAATACAATTGTTGCACCAGACTTGTTGCTGCCTTTTGAAGGTCTTATAATTTAAACTGTAGGATAATTTCTTAGGTAGGTTGCGGTAAATGGTATTATACTCAACCCAATTTCTATGCGGATAAGATGAATGAGTTTTGACTCGAAATCTAGTAATTGAATTCTTTCGCATGCATGTTAGAAGACACCAGATGCTGGAATATCAGCTATCCTTCATGCCCTCAGTCTAACAGACCAGTCAATAATTGAGGGTATGGGGTGTAGTAAAAGCTTTGATTTTTCCGTAGGAGAACATTCTTTGTTCCATTAAAGCGCCGTTGAAAACATTACTGTCTTATGCTCCCCGCGTGCCCTCAAATCTACGCCCATATCGTACCCTGCGCTCTACATTGTAATTATTCCCAACCTGGTGGACTTGTTGTGAACAATCCTTTTCGAAGTTGTGATCTTGTGTGTTCTTGTTTGCTTTCCGTAGAACCAAAAATCCGTAATTGTTTGGCTAGCTTCCTCACTGCGACACGGAGCTCATCCACGTCTATTTGGTTGGATGCAGAAAAAGAGAGGAAAAAGCAGGTGGACAGCAATGGAAATCATGGTAATCATTCGGCAGGATACACTGAAGTGTGACCCCTGAAATCCCCGTTTGAAAATGAAGTTTTTTTTTTTGTAGAGTTAAGTGCTCTTGTTCGATAGATAAAAAAAAAGGATTGAGAGTAAATTACGTGCTGAAAACTGGGTGTAGATAAAAGAATTTGTATCAAATTTCCCCGTAACTTAGGGAGGACCTACAAGACAGACAATGAAGTGAAGGAGAATGTTTTTCTTTTTACCTTTTTATTTTCCGTAATTTTTTTTGTTTATTATCGCACAATTTACTTTTAGTTTCTATTTCGTTTATATTTGCTTTCTTCAGTTTCCTAGGAATCATTCAAATAGCGTAAAAATCAGTGGTTCTTTTACAGGAGAAGATTCCCTACTATGGGCTATTGAATAGCGCTATTGATAACCCTGAAACCAATGACAGCTGGGGGGTTACGTCAAAATTACAGGTAGAGCAGTGAGTATTTTGTTGGTATCCTCATAACGAGAATATTTGACTAACAAATTAACGGCACGGGATTTCCTTCACGAACCATCAGAGTATTTTGATGGCTGAATCGGTCAATAATTTATGGGTAATGGGAGAACAGTATTTACCAAGTCCTCCGCTAACTTGATATTTTTATTGAGCAGGTATATATTAAAGGTCCACTTTAATAAACCTGATTTCGTTCTCTTGGCCCCCTCTTGGAGCAATGGCCAGCAAATGAGAATGAGAATAGTTGATTTTTAGTAGGGAGTGGTCTACGTACCCCCGTGGTTCTGGTTTTGAATCACCTCGCACAACATCGTTCGAAACAAAACGTCTACAAGTGCACCTAACAAATCGTTCGCAGGATCTGATTAGGTTCTCTTCTTCGTTTTTGTCTTAGTTATTATTTTCCTTTTTTTTTCAAACTCAAATTTGAAGACACATTTTTATATATTAACCTGTTTTCAGTTATTGTGACCTTTACCAGCGCATTAATTTCATATCGTTTTTAATACCTAGTTCATGGACAGTTGTTATTTTTCATGTTCTTTTTTGCTAACAGCATCATAACTACGCATGTCGCTGAAATATTTTGATAATGACAGTTAGTTTGAAATTGAAATTGGCTGCTGCCTATGATTCGTGGCCTATTTCATGAAAGCTTCATCCAGCTTTCCCGACAAAAAATTAATCTTGTTGGTTTGCAAATGTTTCCACAGTTGAGCTCAGCGGGACAGGAACTCGATCGCAGCGAA
>CM033998.1:7179190-7215608 GCA_019603395.1 Cyrtorhinus lividipennis
TTATTATTACTGTATATGAAGACAACAGGTTCTCATGAGGGGGATAAAACGATTAGGTTGCAGTCAGAGTAGTTCATATTACTCGCCATAATGGTCAGGTAAACAAGGGGGGTACGTTTATTGGGCTGTATAGAAACCTGACTCAGATTTTTATTATCACTGTATAAGACAACAGGTTCTCATGAGGGGGATAAAAACGATTAGGTTGCAGTCAGAGTAGTTCATATACTCGCCATAATGGTCAGGTAAACAAGGGGGGGTACGTTTATTGGGCTGAATGGAAACCTGACTCAGATTTTATTATCACTGGCATGAAGACAACAGGTTCTCATGAGGGGATAAAACGATTAGGTTTGCAGTCAGAGTAGTTCATAATTACTCGCATAATGGTCAGGTAAACAAGGGGGGGTACGTTTATTGGGCTGAATGGAAAACCTGACTCAGATTTTATTATCACTGTATGAAAGACAACAGTTCTCATGAGGGGGATAAAAACGATTAGGTTGCAGTCAGAGTAGTTCTATTACTCGCCATAATGGTCAGGTAAACAAGGGGGGTACGTTTATTGGGCTGAATGGAAACCTGACTCAGATTTTATTATCACTGTATGAAGACAACAGGTTCTCATGAGGGGGATAAAAACGATTAGGTGGCAGTCAGAGTAGTTCATATTACTCGCCATAATGGTCAGGTAAACAAGGGGGTACGTTTATTGGGCTGAATAGAAACCTGACTCAGATTTTTATTATCACTGCATGAAGACAACAGGTTCTCATGAGGGGGATAAAAACGATTAGGTTGCAGTCAGAGTAGTTCATATTACTCGCCATAATGGTCAGGTAAACAAGGGGGGTACGTTTATTGGGCTGTATAGAAACCTGACTCAGATTTTTATTATCACTGTATGAAGACAACAGGTTCTCATGAGGGGGATAAAAACGATTAGGTTGCAGTCAGAGTAGTTCATATTACTCGCCATAATGGTCAGGTAAACAAGGGGGGTACGTTTATTGGGCTGAATGGAAACCTGACTCAGATTTTTATTATCACTGTATGAAGACAACAGGTTTCTCATGAGGGGGATAAAAACGATTAGGTTGCAGTCAGAGTAGTTCATATTACTCGCCATAATGGTCAGGTAAACAAGGGGGGTACGTTTATTGGGCTGAATAGAAACCTGACTCAGATTTTTATTATCACTGTATGAAGACAACAGGTTCTCATGAGGGGGATAAAAACGATTAGGTTGCAGTCAGAGTAGTTCATATTACTCGCCATAATGGTCAGGTAACAAGGGGGGTACGTTTATTGGGCTGAATGGAAACCTGACTCAGATTTTTATTATCACTGTATAAGACAACAGGTTCTCATGAGGGGGATAAAAACGATTAGGTTGCAGTCAGAGTAGTTCATATTACTCGCCATAATGGTCAGGTAAACAAGGGGGGTACGTTTATTGGGCTGAATAGAAACCTGACTCAGATTTTTATTATCACTGTATGAAGACAACAGGTTCTCATGAGGGGGATAAAAACGATTAGGTTGCAGTCAGAGTAGTTCATATTACTCGCCATAATGGTCAGGTAAACAAGGGGGGTACGTTTATTGGGCTGAATAGGAAACCTGACTCAGATTTTTATTATCACTGCATGAAGACAACAGGTTCTCATGAGGGGGATAAAAACGATTAGGTTGCAGTCAGAGTAGTTCATATTACTCGCCATAATGGTCAGGTAAACAAGGGGGGTACGTTTATTGGGCTGAATAGAAACCTGACTCAGATTTTTATTATCACTGTCATGAAGACAACAGGTTCTCATGAGGGGGATAAAAACGATTAGGTTGCAGTCAGAGTAGTTCATATTACTCCGCCATAATGGTCAGGTAAACAAGGGGGGTACGTTTATTGGGCTGAATAGGAAACCTGACTCAGATTTTTATTATCACTGCTATGAAGACAACAGGTTCTCATGAGGGGGATAAAAACGATTAGGTTGCAGTCAGAGTAGTTCATATTACTCGCCATAATGGTCAGGTAAACAAGGGGGGTACGTTTATTGGGCTGAATAGAAACCTGACTCAGATTTTTATTATCACTGCATGAAGACAACAGGTTCTCATGAGGGGGATAAAAACGATTAGGTTGCAGTCAGAGTAGTTCATATTACTCGCCATAATGGTCAGGTAAACAAGGGGGGTACGTTTATTGGGCTGAATGGAAACCTGACTCAGATTTTTATTATCACTGCTATGAAGACAACAGGTTCTCATGAGGGGGATAAAAACGATTAGGTTGCAGTCAGAGTAGTTCATATTACTCGCCATAATGGTCAGGTAAACAAGGGGGGTACGTTTATTGGGCTGAATAGAAACCTGACTCAGATTTTTATTATCACTGTATGAAGACAACAGGTTCTCATGAGGGGGATAAAAACGATTAGGTTGCAGTCAGAGTAGTTCATATTACTCGCCATAATGGTCAGGTAAACAAGGGGGGTACGTTTATTGGGCTGAATAGGAAACCTGACTCAGATTTTTATTATCACTGTATGAAGACAACAGGTTCTCATGAGGGGGATAAAAACGATTAGGTTGCAGTCAGAGTAGTTCATATTACTCGCCATAATGGTCAGGTAAACAAGGGGGGTACGTTTATTGGGCTGAATAGAAACCTGACTCAGATTTTTATTATCACTGTATGAAGACAACAGGTTCTCATGAGGGGGATAAAAACGATTAGGTTGCAGTCAGAGTAGTTCATATTACTCGCCATAATGGTCAGGTAAACAAGGGGGGTACGTTTATTGGGCTGAATGGAAACCTGACTCAGATTTTTATTATCACTGCATGAAGACAACAGGTTCTCATGAGGGGGATAAAAACGATTAGGTTGCAGTCAGAGTAGTTCATATTACTCGCCATAATGGTCAGGTAAACAAGGGGGGTACGTTTATTGGGCTGAATGGAAACCTGACTCAGATTTTTATTATCACTGTATGAAGACAACAGGTTCTCATGAGGGGGATAAAAACGATTAGGTTGCAGTCAGAGTAGTTCATATTACTCGCCATAATGGTCAGGTAAACAAGGGGGGTACGTTTATTGGGCTGAATGGAAACCTGACTCAGATTTTTATTATCACTGTATGAAGACAACAGGTTCTCATGAGGGGGATAAAAACGATTAGGTTGCAGTCAGAGTAGTTCATATTACTCGCCATAATGGTCAGGTAAACAAGGGGGGTACGTTTATTGGGCTGAATAGAAACCTGACTCAGATTTTTATTATCACTGTATGAAGACAACAGGTTCTCATGAGGGGGATAAAAACGATTAGGTTGCAGTCAGAGTAGTTCATATTACTCGCCATAATGGTCAGGTAAACAAGGGGGGTACGTTTATTGGGCTGAATGGAAACCTGACTCAGATTTTTATTATCACTGCATGAAGACAACAGGTTCTCATGAGGGGGATAAAAACGATTAGGTTGCAGTCAGAGTAGTTCATATTACTCGCCATAATGGTCAGGTAAACAAGGGGGGTACGTTTATTGGGCTGAATAGGAAACCTGACTCAGATTTTTATTATCACTGTATGAAGACAACAGGTTCTCATGAGGGGGATAAAAACGATTAGGTTGCAGTCAGAGTAGTTCATATTACTCGCCATAATGGTCAGGTAAACAAGGGGGGTACGTTTATTGGGCTGAATAGAAACCTGACTCAGATTTTTATTATCACTGTATGAAGACAACAGGTTCTCATGAGGGGGATAAAAACGATTAGGTTGCAGTCAGAGTAGTTCATATTACTCGCCATAATGGTCAGGTAAACAAGGGGGGTACGTTTATTGGGCTGAATAGAAACCTGACTCAGATTTTTATTATCACTGCATGAAGACAACAGGTTCTCATGAGGGGGATAAAAACGATTAGGTTGCAGTCAGAGTAGTTCATATTACTCGCCATAATGGTCAGGTAAACAAGGGGGGTACGTTTATTGGGCTGTAATAGAAACCTGACTCAGATTTTTATTATCACTGCATGAAGACAACAGGTTCTCATGAGGGGGATAAAAACGATTAGGTTGCAGTCAGAGTAGTTCATATTACTCGCCATAATGGTCAGGTAAACAAGGGGGGTACGTTTATTGGGCTGAATAGAAACCTGACTCAGATTTTTATTATCACTGTATGAAGACAACAGGTTCTCATGAGGGGGATAAAAACGATTAGGTTGCAGTCAGAGTAGTTCATATTACTCGCCATAATGGTCAGGTAAACAAGGGGGGTACGTTTATTGGGCTGAATAGAAACCTGACTCAGATTTTTATTATCACTGTATGAAGACAACAGGTTCTCATGAGGGGGATAAAAACGATTAGGTTGCAGTCAGAGTAGTTCATATTACTCGCCATAATGGTCAGGTAAACAAGGGGGGTACGTTTATTGGGCTGAATAGAAACCTGACTCAGATTTTTATTATCACTGCATGAAGACAACAGGTTCTCATGAGGGGGATAAAAACGATTAGGTTGCAGTCAGAGTAGTTCATATTACTCGCCATAATGGTCAGGTAAACAAGGGGGGTACGTTTATTGGGCTGAATAGAAACCTGACTCAGATTTTTATTATCACTGTATGAAGACAACAGGTTCTCATGAGGGGGATAAAAACGATTAGGTTGCAGTCAGAGTAGTTCATATTACTCGCCATAATGGTCAGGTAAACAAGGGGGGTACGTTTATTGGGCTGAATAGGAAACCTGACTCAGATTTTTATTATCACTGCATGAAGACAACAGGTTCTCATGAGGGGGATAAAAACGATTAGGTTGCAGTCAGAGTAGTTCATATTACTCGCCATAATGGTCAGGTAAACAAGGGGGGTACGTTTATTGGGCTGAATAGAAACCTGACTCAGATTTTTATTATCACTGTATAAAGACAACAGGTTCTCATGAGGGGGATAAAAACGATTAGGTTGCAGTCAGAGTAGTTCATATTACTCGCCATAATGGTCAGGTAAACAAGGGGGGTACGTTTATTGGGCTGAATAGGAAACCTGACTCAGATTTTTATTATCACTGCATGAAGACAACAGGTTCTCATGAGGGGGATAAAAACGATTAGGTTGCAGTCAGAGTAGTTCATATTACTCGCCATAATGGTCAGGTAAACAAGGGGGGTACGTTTATTGGGCTGAATAGAAACCTGACTCAGATTTTTATTATCACTGCATGAAGACAACAGGTTCTCATGAGGGGGATAAAAACGATTAGGTTGCAGTCAGAGTAGTTCATATTACTCGCCATAATGGTCAGGTAAACAAGGGGGGTACGTTTATTGGGCTGAATAGGAAACCTGACTCAGATTTTTATTATCACTGCTATGAAGACAACAGGTTCTCATGAGGGGGATAAAAACGATTAGGTTGCAGTCAGAGTAGTTCATATTACTCGCCATAATGGTCAGGTAAACAAGGGGGGTACGTTTATTGGGCTGAATGGAAACCTGACTCAGATTTTTATTATCACTGCATGAAGACAACAGGTTCTCATGAGGGGGATAAAAACGATTAGGTTGCAGTCAGAGTAGTTCATATTACTCGCCATAATGGTCAGGTAAACAAGGGGGGTACGTTTATTGGGCTGAATGGAAACCTGACTCAGATTTTTATTATCACTGCATGAAGACAACAGGTTCTCATGAGGGGGATAAAAACGATTAGGTTGCAGTCAGAGTAGTTCATATTACTCGCCATAATGGTCAGGTAAACAAGGGGGGTACGTTTATTGGGCTGAATAGGAAACCTGACTCAGATTTTTATTATCACTGCATGAAGACAACAGGTTCTCATGAGGGGATAAAAACGATTAGGTTGCAGTCAGAGTAGTTCATATTACTCGCCATAATGGTCAGGTAAACAAGGGGGGTACGTTTATTGGGCTGAATAGAAACCTGACTCAGATTTTTATTATCACTGTATGAAGACAACAGGTTCTCATGAGGGGGATAAAACGATTAGGTTGCAGTCAGAGTAGTTCATATATACCCGCCATAATGGTCAGGTAACAAGGGGGGTACGTTTATTGGGCTGTATATGGAAACCTGACTCAGATTTTTATTATCACTGCATGAAGACAACAGGTTCCATGAGGGGGATAAAAACGATTAGGTTGCAGTCAGAGTAGTTCATATTACTCGCCATAATGGTCAGGTAAACAAGGGGGGTACGTTTATTGGGCTGAATAGAAACCTGACTCAGATTTTTATTATCACTGTTATAAGACAACAGGTTCTCATGAGGGGGATAAAAACGATTAGGTTGCAGTCAGAGTAGTGTCATATTACTCGCATAATTGGTTCAGGCTAAAAAAGGGGTGTACGTTTATTGGCTTGAATGAACTCTGAACTCAGATTTTTATTATCACTGTATGAAGACAACAGGTTCTCATGAGGGGGATAAAACTGATTAGGTTGCAGTCAGAGTAGTTCATATTACTCGCCATAATGGTCAGGTAAACAAGGGGGGTACGTTTATTGGGCTGAATGGAAACCTGACTCAGATTTTTATTATCACTGTATGAAGACAACAGGTTCTCATGAGGGGGATAAAAACGATTAGGTTGCAGTCAGAGTAGTTCATATTACTCGCCATAATGGTCAGGTAAACAAGGGGGGTACGTTTATTGGGCTGAATGGAAACCTGACTCAGATTTTTATTATCACTGTATGAAGACAACAGGTTCTCATGAGGGGGATAAAAACGATTAGGTTGCAGTCAGAGTCTATGAAGACAAAAGGTTCTCATGAGGGGATAAAACGATTGGTTGCAGTCAGAGTAGTTCATATTACCGCCATAATGTTCGTAAACAAGGGGGACGTTTATTGGGCTGAATGGACCTACTCAGATTTTTATTATCACTCATAAAGACAACAGGTTCTCATGAGGGGGATAAAAACGATTAGGTTGCAGTCAGATAGTTCATATTACCCGCCATAATGGTCTGGTAAACAAGGGGGGGACGTTTATTGGGCTGATAAAACCTGACTCAGATTTTTATTATCACCTATAAAGACAACAGGTTCTCATGAGGGGATAAAAACGATTAGGTTGCAGTCAAGTAGTTCAATTACCCCCATAATGGTCTGGTAAACAAGGGGGGGACGTTTATTGGGCTGATAAAACCTGACTCGATTTTATTATCACTCTATAAAGACAACAGGTTCTCATGAGGGGGATAAAAACGATTAGGTTGCAGTCAGAGTAGTTCATATTACCCGCCATAATGGTCGGTAAACAGGGGGGGACTTTTATTGGCTGAATGGAAACCTGACTCAGATTTTTTATCACTCTATAAGACAACAGTTCTCATGAGGGGGATAAAAACGATTAGGTTGCAGTCAGAGTATTTCATATTACCCGCCTAATGGTCTGGTAAACAAGGGGGGACGTTTATTGGGCTGAATGGAAACCTGATAGATTTTTATTATCACTCTATAAGAACACAGGTTCTCATGAGGGGATAAAACGATTAGGTTGCATCAGAGTAGTTCATATTACCCGCCATAATGGTCGGTAAACAAGGGGGGGACGTTTATTGGGCTGATAAAACCTGACTCAGATTTATTATCATTATAAAAGACAACAGTTCTCATGAGGGGGATAAAAACGATAGGTTGCAGTCAGAGTAGTTCATATTACCCGCCATATATGTCTGGTAAACAAGGGGGGGACGTTTATTGGGCTGAATGAAACCTGATCAGATTTTTATTATCACTCTATAAGACAACAGGTTCTCATGAGGGGGATAAAAACGATTAGGTTGCAGTCAGAGTAGTTCATATTACCCGCCATAATGGTCTGGTAACAAGGGGGGGACGTTTATTGGGCTGATTACAACCTGACTCAGATTTTTTATTATCACTTATAAAGACAACAGGTTCTCATAGGGGGATAAAAACGATTAGGTTGCAGTCAGAGTAGTTCATATTACCCGCCTAATGGTGGTAAACAAGGGGGGGACGTTTATTGGGCTGAATGGAACCTGACTCAGATTTTTATTATCACTATAAAGACAACAGGTTCTCATGGGGATAAAAACGATTAGGTTGCAGTCGAGTAGTTCATATTACCCGCCATAATGGTCTGGTAAACAAGGGGGGGACGTTTATTGCTAATGGAAACCTGACCAGATTTTTATTATCACTTATAAAAGACACAGGTTCTCATGAGGGGATAAAAACGATTAGGTTGCAGTCAGAGTAGTTCATATACCCGCCATAATGGTCTGGTAAACAAGGGGGGGACGTTTATTGGGCTGAATGGAAAACCTGACTCAGATTTTTATTATCACTCTATAAGACAACAGGTTCTCATGAGGGGATAAAAACGATTAGGTTGCAGTCAGAGTAGTTCATATTACCCGCCATAATGTCTGGTAAACAAGGGGGACGTTTATTGGGCTGAATGGAAACCGACCAGATTTTTATTATCACTCTATAAGACAACAGGTTCTCATGAGGGGAAAAAACGATTAGGTTGCAGTCAGAGTAGTTCATATTACCGCCCTAATGGTCGTAAACAAGGGGGGGACGTTTATTGGGCTGAATGGAACCTGACTCAGATTTTTATTATCACTCTATAAGACAACAGGTTCTCATGAGGGGATAAAAACGATTAGGTTGCAGTCAAGTAGTTCATATTACCCGCCATAAGGTCGGTAAACAAGGGGGGACGTTTATTGGGCTGAATGGAAACCTGACTCAGATTTTATTTATCACTCTATAAGACAACAGGTTCTCATGAGGGGATAAAACAATTAGGTTGCAGTCAGAGTAGTTCATATTACCCCATATGGTCTGGTAAACAAGGGGGGGACGTTTATTGGGCTGAATGGAAACTGTGACGATTTTTATTATCACTCTATAAGACAACAGGTTCTCATGAGGGGATAAAAACGATTAGGTTGCAGTCGAGTAGTTCATATTACCCGCCATAATGGTCGGTAAACAAGGGGGGGACGTTTATTGGGCTGATTGACAAACCTGACTCAGATTTTTATTATCACTTATAAAGACAACAGGTTCTCATGAGGGGGATAAAAACGATTAGGTTGCAGTCAGAGTAGTTCATATTACCCGCCATAATGGTCTGTAAACAAGGGGGGGACTTTTATTGGGCTGAATGGAAACCTGATAGATTTTTATTATCACTCATAAGACACAGGTTCTCATGAGGGGGATAAAAACGATTAGGTTGCAGTCAGAGTAGTTCATATTACCCGCCATAATGGTCTGGTAAACAAGGGGGGACGTTTATTGGGCTGATTAAAACCTGACTCAGATTTTTATTATCACTTATAAAGACAACAGGTTCTCATGAGGGGATAAAAACAATTAGGTTGCAGTCAGAGTAGTTCATATTACCCGCCATAATGGTCGGTAAACAAGGGGGGGGTTTATTGGGCTGAATGGAACCTGACTCAGATTTTTTATCACTTATAAAGACAACAGGTTCTCATGGGGGGATAAAAACGATTAGGTTGCAGTCAGTAGTTCATATTACCCGCCATAATGGTCGGTAAACAAGGGGGGACGTTTATTGGGCTGAATGGAAACCTGACCAGATTTTTATATCACTTATAAAAGACACAGGTTCTCATGAGGGGGATAAAAACGATTAGGTTGCATCAGAGTAGTTCATATTACCCGCCATAATGTCTGGTAAACAAGGGGGGGACGTTTATTGGGCTGAATGGAAACCTGACTCAGATTTTTATTATCACTCTATAAGACAACAGGTTCTCATGAGGGGGATAAAAACGATTAGGTTGCAGTCAGAGTAGTTCATATTACCCCCCATAATGGTCGTAAACAAGGGGGGACGTTTATTGGGCTGAATAAAACCTGCCTCAGATTTTATTTATCACTTATAAAGACACAGGTTCTCATGAGGGGATAAAAACGATTAGGTTGCAGTCAGAGTAGTTCATATTACCCGCCATAATGGTCTGGTAAACAAGGGGGGACGTTTATTGGGCTGATAAAACCTGACTCAGATTTTTATTATCACTTATAAAGACAACAGGTTCTCATGAGGGGGATAAAAACGATTAGGTTGCAGTCAGAGTAGTTCATATTACCCGCCATAATGGTCGGTAAAGGGGGGACGTTTATTGGGCGAATGGAACCTGACTCAGATTTTTATTATCACTTATAAAGACAACAGTTTCTCATGGGGGGATAAAAACATAGGTTGCAGTCAGAGTAGTTCATATTACCCGCCATAATGGTCGGTAACAAGGGGGGGACGTTTATTGGGCTGAATGGAAACCTGACCAGATTTTTATTATCACTTATAAAAGACAACAGGTTCTCATGAGGGGATAAAAACGATTAGGTTGCAGTCAGAGTATTTCATATTACCCGCCATAATGGTCTGGTAAACAAGGGGGGGACGTTTATTGGCTGAATAAACCTGACTCATTTTTATTATCACTCTATAAAGACACAGTTTCTCATAGGGGATAAAAACGATTAGGTTGCAGTCAGAGTAGTTCATATTACCCCCATGGTCGGTAAACAAGGGGGGGACGTTTATTGGGCTGAATGGAACCTGACTCAGATTTTTATTATCACTTATAAAGACAACAGGTTCTCATGGGGGGATAAAAACGATTAGGTTGCAGTCAGAGTAGTTCATATTACCCGCCATAATGGTCTGTTAAACAAGGGGGGGACGTTTATTGGGCTGATAAAACCTGACTCAGATTTTTATTATCACTCTATAAGACAACAGGTTCTCATGGGGGATAAAAACGATTAGGTTGCAGTCAAGTAGTTCATATTACCCGCCATAATGGTCTGGTAAACAAGGGGGGGACGTTTATTGGGCTGATTAAAACCTGACTCAGATTTTTATTATCACTCTATAAAAACAACAGGTTCTCATGAGGGGGATAAAAACGATTAGGTTGCAGTCAGAGTAGTTCATATTACCCGCCATATGGTCGGTAAACAAGGGGGGACGTTTATTGGGCTGAATGGAACCTGACTCGATTTTTATTATCACTTATAAAGACAACAGGTTCTCATGGGGGGATAAAAACGATTAGGTTGCAGTCGAGTAGTTCATATTACCCGCCATAATGGTCGGTAAACAAGGGGGGACGTTATTTGGCTAATGGAAACCTGATAAGATTTTTATTATCACTCTATAAAGACAACAGGTTCTCATGAGGGGATAAAAACGATTAGGTTGCAGTCAGAGTAGTTCATATACCCGCCATAATGGTCGGTAACAAGGGGGGACGTTTATTGGGCTGATTAAAACCTGACTCAGATTTTTATTATCACTTATAAACAACAGGTTCTCAGTGAGGGGATAAAACGATAGGTTGCAGTCAGAGTATTTCATATTACCCGCCATATGGTCTGGTAACAAGGGGGGCGTTTATTGGGCTGAATGGAACCCTGACTAGATTTTATTTATCACTCTATAAGACAACAGGTTCTCATGGGGGATAAAAACGATTAGGTTGCAGTCAGAGTAGTTCATATTACCCCCATAATGGTCTGGTAAACAGGGGGGGACGTTTATTGGGCTGATACAAACCTGACTCACCCGCCATAATGGTCTGATAAACAAGGGGGGACGTTTATTGGGCTGATTACAAACCTGACTCAGATTTTATTATCACTCTATGAAGACAACAGGTTCTCATGAGGGGGATAAAAACGATTAGGTTGCAGTCAGAGTAGTTCATATTACCCGCCATAATGGTCTGGTAAACAAGGGGGGGTACGTTTATTGGGCTGAATGGAAACCTGACGCAGATTTTATTATCACTCTATGAAGACAACAGGTTCTCATGAGGGGATAAAAACGATTAGGTTGCAGTCAGAGTAGTTCATATTACCCGCCATAATGGTCTGGTAAACAAGGGGGGGACGTTTATTGGGCTGATGGAAACCTGACTCAGATTTTTATTATCACTCTATAAAGACAACAGGTTCTCATGTGGGGGATAAAAACAATTAGATTGCAGTCAGAGTAGTTCATATTACCCGCCATAATGGTCTGGTAAACAAGGGGGGGACGTTTATTGGGCTGATTACAAACCTGACTCAGATTTTTATTATCACTCTATAAAGACAACAGGTTCTCATGTGGGGGATAAAAACAATTAGGTTGCAGTCAGAGTAGTTCATATTACCCGCCATAATGGTCTGGTAAACAAGGGGGGGTACGTTTATTGGGCTGAATGGAAACCTGACGCAGATTTTTATTATCACTCTATGAAGACAACAGGTTCTCATGAGGGGGATAAAAACGATTAGGTTGCAGTCAGAGTAGTTCATATTACCCGCCATAATGGTCAGGTAAACAAGGGGGGGACGTTTATTGGGCTGAATGGAAACCTGACTCAGATTTTTATTATCACTGTATAAAGACAACAGGTTCTCATGAGGGGGATAAAAACGATTAGGTTGCAGTCAGAGTAGTTCATATTACCCGCCATAATGGTCTGGTAAACAAGGGGGGGTACGTTTATTGGGCTGAATGGAAACCTGACTCAGATTTTTATTATCACTCTATGAAGACAACAGGTTCTCATGAGGGGGATAAAAACGATTAGGTTGCAGTCAGAGTAGTTCATATTACCCGCCATAATGGTCTGGTAAACAAGGGGGGGACGTTTATTGGGCTGATTACAAACCTGACTCAGATTTTTATTATCACTCTATAAAGACAACAGGTTCTCATGTGGGGGATAAAAACAATTAGGATTGCAGTCAGAGTAGTTCATATTACCCGCCATAATGGTCTGGTAAACAAGGGGGGGGGTACGTTTATTGGGCTGAATGGAAACCTGACGCAGATTTTTATTATCACTCTATGAAGACAACAGGTTCTCATGAGGGGGATAAAAACGATTAGGTTGCAGTCAGAGTAGTTCATATTACCCGCCATAATGGTCAGGTAAACAAGGGGGGGGACGTTTATTGGGCTGAATGAAAACCTGACTCAGATTTTTATTATCACTGTATAAAGACAACAGGTTCTCATGAGGGGGATAAAAACGATTAGGTTGCAGTCAGAGTAGTTCATATTACCCGCCATAATGGTCTGGTAAACAAGGGGGGGTACGTTTATTGGGCTGAATGGAAACCTGACTCAGATTTTTATTATCACTGTATAAAGACAACAGGTTCTCATGTGGGGGATAAAAACAATTAGGTTGCAGTCAGAGTAGTTCATATTACTCGCCATAATGGTCTGGTAAACAAGGGGGGGACGTTTATTGGGCTGATTACAAACCTGACTCAGATTTTTATTATCACTCTATAAAGACAACAGGTTCTCATGAGGGGGATAAAAACGATTAGGTTGCAGTCAGAGTAGTTCATATTACCCGCCATAATGGTCTGGTAAACAAGGGGGGGACGTTTATTGGGCTGAATGGAAACCTGACGCAGATTTTTATTATCACTCTATGAAGACAACAGGTTCTCATGAGGGGGATAAAAACGATTAGGTTGCAGTCAGAGTAGTTCATATTACCCGCCATAATGGTCTGGTAAACAAGGGGGGGTACGTTTATTGGGCTGAATGGAAACCTGACTCAGATTTTTATTATCACTCTATGAAGACAACAGGTTCTCATGTGGGGGATAAAAACAATTAGGTTGCAGTCAGAGTAGTTCATATTACCCGCCATAATGGTCTGGTAAACAAGGGGGGGACGTTTATTGGGCTGAATTACAAACCTGACGCAGATTTTTATTATCACTCTATGAAGACAACAGGTTCTCATGAGGGGGATAAAAACGATTAGGTTGCAGTCAGAGTAGTTCATATTACCCGCCATAATGGTCTGGTAAACAAGGGGGGGACGTTTATTGGGCTGATTACAAACCTGACTCAGATTTTTATTATCACTCTATAAAGACAACAGGTTCTCATGAGGGGGATAAAAACGATTAGGTTGCAGTCAGAGTAGTTCATATTACCCGCCATAATGGTCTGGTAAACAAGGGGGGGACGTTTATTGGGCTGAATGGAAACCTGACTCAGATTTTATTATCACTCTATAAGACAACAGGTTCTCATGAGGGGGATAAAAACGATTAGGTTGCAGTCAGAGTAGTTCATATTACCCGCCATAATGGTCAGGTAAACAAGGGGGGGACGTTTATTGGGCTGAATGGAAACCTGACTCAGATTTTTATTATCACTGTATAAAGACAACAGGTTCTCATGTGGGGGATAAAAACAATTAGGTTGCAGTCAGAGTAGTTCATATTACCCGCCATAATGGTCTGGTAAACAAGGGGGGGACGTTTATTGGGCTGAATTACAAACCTGACTCAGATTTTTATTATCACTCTATAAAGACAACAGGTTCTCATGAGGGGGATAAAAACGATTAGGTTGCAGTCAGAGTAGTTCATATTACCCGCCATAATGGTCTGGTAAACAAGGGGGGGACGTTTATTGGGCTGATTACAAACCTGACTCAGATTTTTATTATCACTCTATAAAGACAACAGGTTCTCATGAGGGGGATAAAAACGATTAGGTTGCAGTCAGAGTAGTTCATATTACCCGCCATAATGGTCTGGTAAACAAGGGGGGGTACGTTTATTGGGCTGAATGGAAACCTGACGCAGATTTTTATTATCACTCTATGAAGACAACAGGTTCTCATGAGGGGGATAAAAACGATTAGGTTGCAGTCAGAGTAGTTCATATTACCCGCCATAATGGTCAGGTAAACAAGGGGGGTACGTTTATTGGGCTGAATGGAAACCTGACTCAGATTTTTATTATCACTGTATAAAGACAACAGGTTCTCATGTGGGGGATAAAAACAATTAGGTTGCAGTCAGAGTAGTTCATATTACCCGCCATAATGGTCTGGTAAACAAGGGGGGGACGTTTATTGGGCTGATTACAAACCTGACTCAGATTTTTATTATCACTCTATAAAGACAACAGGTTCTCATGAGGGGGATAAAAACGATTAGGTTGCAGTCAGAGTAGTTCATATTACCCGCCATAATGGTCTGGTAAACAAGGGGGGGACGTTTATTGGGCTGAATGGAAACCTGACTCAGATTTTTATTATCACTCTATAAAGACAACAGGTTCTCATGAGGGGGATAAAAACGATTAGGTTGCAGTCAGAGTAGTTCATATTACCCGCCATAATGGTCAGGTAAACAAGGGGGGTACGTTTATTGGGCTGAATGGAAACCTGACTCAGATTTTTATTATCACTGTATAAGACAACAGGTTCTCATGTGGGGGATAAAAACAATTAGGTTGCAGTCAGAAGTAGTTCATATTACCCGCCATAATGGTCTGGTAAACAAGGGGGGGACGTTTATTGGGCTGATTACAAACCTGACTCAGATTTTTATTATCACTCTATGAAGACAACAGGTTCTCATGAGGGGGATAAAAACGATTAGGTTGCAGTCAGAGTAGTTCATATTACCCGCCATAATGGTCTGGTAAACAAGGGGGGGTACGTTTATTGGGCTGAATGGAAACCTGACTCAGATTTTTATTATCACTCTATGAAGACAACAGGTTCTCATGAGGGGGATAAAAACGATTAGGTTGCAGTCAGAGTAGTTCATATTACCCGCCATAATGGTCTGGTAAACAAGGGGGGGACGTTTATTGGGCTGATTACAAACCTGACGCAGATTTTTATTATCACTCTATGAAGACAACAGGTTCTCATGAGGGGGATAAAAACGATTAGGTTGCAGTCAGAGTAGTTCATATTACCCGCCATAATGGTCTGGTAGACAAGTAGGGGTACGTTTATTGGGCTGAATGGAAACCTGACGCAGATTTTTATTATCACTCTATGAAGACAACAGGTTCTCATGTGGGGGATAAAAACAATTAGATTGCAGTCAGAGTAGTTCATATTACCCGCCATAATGGTCTGGTAAACAAGGGGGGGACGTTTATTGGGCTGATTACAAACCTGACTCAGATTTTCATTATCACTCTATGAAGACAACAGGTTCTCATGAGGGGGATAAAAACGATTAGGTTGCAGTCAGAGTAGTTCATATTACCCGCCATAATGGTCTGGTAAACAAGGGGGGGTACGTTTATTGGGCTGAATGGAAACCTGACGCAGATTTTTATTATCACTCTATGAAGACAACAGGTTCTCATGAGGGGGATAAAAACGATTAGGTTGCAGTCAGAGTAGTTCATATTACCCGCCATAATGGTCTGGTAAACAAGGGGGGGACGTTTATTGGGCTGATTACAAACCTGACTCAGATTTTTATTATCACTGTATAAAGACAACAGGTTCTCATGTGGGGGATAAAAACAATTAGATTGCAGTCAGAGTAGTTCATATTACCCGCCATAATGGTCTGGTAAACAAGGGGGGGACGTTTATTGGGCTGATTACAAACCTGACTCAGATTTTTATTATCACTCAATAAAGACAACAGGTTCTCATGTGGGGGATAAAAACAATTAGATTGCAGTCAGAGTAGTTCATATTACCCGCCATAATGGTCTGGTAAACAAGGGGGGGGGGGGGGGTACGTTAATTGGGCTGAATGGAAACCTGACGCAGATTTTTATTATCACTCTATGAAGACAACAGGTTCTCATGAGGGGGATACAAACGATTAGGTTGCAGTCAGAGTAGTTCATATTACCCGCCATAATGGTCAGGTAAACAAGGGGGGGACGTTTATTGGGCTGAATGAAAACCTGAGTGAGATTTTTATTATCACTGTATAAAGACAACAGGTTCTCATGAGGGGGATAAAAACGATTAGGTTGCAGTCAGAGTAGTTCATATTACCCGCCATAATGGTCTGGTAAACGAGGGGGGGACCTTTATTGGGCTGAATGGAAACCTGACGCAGATTTTTATTATCACTCTATAAAGACAACAGGTTCTCATGATGGGGATAAAAACGATTAGGTTGCAGTCAGAGTAGTTCATATTACCCGCCATAATGGTCAGGTAAACAAGGGGGGGACGTTTATTGGGCTGAATGGAAACCTGAGTGAGATTTTTATTATCACTCTATAAAGACAACAGGTTCTCATGAGGGGGATAAAAACGATTAGGTTGCAGTCAGAGTAGTTCATATTACCCGCCATAATGGTCTGGTAGACAAGTAGGGGTACGTTTATTGGGCTGATTACAAACCTGACTCAGATTTTTATTATCACTCTATAAAGACAACAGGTTCTCATGATGGGGATAAAAACGATTAGGTTGCAGTCAGAGTAGTTCATATTACCCGCCATAATGGTCTAGGTAAACAAGGAGGGGACGTTTATTGGGCTGATTACAAACCTGACTCAGATTTTTATTATCACTCTATAAAGACAACAGGTTCTCATGAGGGGGATAAAAACGATTAGGTTGCAGTCAGAGTAGTTCATATTACCCGCCATAATGGTCTGGTAAACAAGAGGGGGACGTTTATTGGGCTGATTACAAACCTGACTCAGATTTTTATTATCACTCTATAAAGACAACAGGTTCTCATGAGGGGGATAAAAACGATTAGGTTGCAGTCAGAAGTAGTTCATATTACCCGCCATAATGGTCTGGTAAACAAGGGGGGGACGTTTATTGGGCTGATTACAAACCTGACTCAGATTTTCATTATCACTCTATGAAGACAACAGGTTCTCATGAGGGGGATAAAAACGATTAGGTTGCAGTCAGAGTAGTTCATATTACCCGCCATAATGGTCAGGTAAACAAGGGGGGGTACGTTTATTGGGCTGAATGGAAACCTGACGAAGATTTTTATTATCACTCTATGAAGACAACAGGTTCTCATGAGGGGGATAAAAAACGATTAGGTTGCAGTCAGAGTAGTTCATATTACCCGCCATAATGGTCTGGTAAACAAGGGGGGGACGTTTATTGGGCTGATTACAAACCTGACTCAGATTTTTATTATCACTGTATAAAGACAACAGGTTCTCATGTGGGGGATAAAAACAATTAGATTGCAGTCAGAGTAGTTCATATTACCCGCCATAATGGTCTGGTAAACAAGGGGGGGACGTTTATTGGGCTGAATGGAATCCTGACTCAGATTTTTATTATCACTGTTTAAAGACAACAGGTTCTCATGTGGGGGATGAAAACAATTAGGTTGCAGTCAGAATAGTTCATATTACTCGCCATAATGGTCTGGTAAACAAGGGGGGGACGTTTATTGGGCTGATTACAAACCTGACTCAGATTTTCATTATCACTCCATAAAGACAACAGGTTCTCATGTGGGGGATAAAAACAATCAGATTGCAGTCAGAGTAGTTCATATTACCCGCCATAATGGTCAGGTAAACAAGGGGGGGACGTTTATTGGGCTGAATGGAAACCTGAGTGAGATTTTTATTATCACTCTATAAAGACAACAGGTTCTCATGAGGGGGATGAAAACGATTAGGTTGCAGTCAGAGTAGTTCATATTACCCGCCATAATGGTCAGGTAAACAAGGGGGGGACGTTTATTGGGCTGATTACAAACCTGACTCAGATTTTTATTATCACTCTATAAAGACAACAGGTTCTCATGATGGGGATAAAAACGATTAGGTTGCAGTCAGAGTAGTTCATATTACCCGCCATAATGGTCTGGTAAACAAGGGGGGGACGTTTATTGGGCTGATTACAAACCTGACTCAGATTTTCATTATCACTCTATAAAGACAACAGGTTCTCATGTGGGGGATAAAAACAATTAGATTGCAGTCAGAGTAGTTCATATTACCCGCCATAATGGTCTGGTAAACAAGGGGGGGACGTTTATTGGGCTGATTACAAACCTGACGCAGATTTTTATTATCACTCTATGAAGACAACAGGTTCTCATGAGGGGGATAAAAACGATTAGGTTGCAGTCAGAGTAGTTCATATTACCCGCCATAATGGTCTGGTAAACAAGGGGGGGTACATTTATTGGGCTGAATGGAAACCTGACTCAGATTTTTATTATCACTCTATGAAGACAACAGGTTCTCATGAGGGGGATAAAAACGATTAGGTTGCAGTCAGAGTAGTTAATATTACCCGCCATAATGGTCTGGTAAACAAGGGGGGGACGTTTATTGGGCTGATTACAAACCTGACGCAGATTTTTATTATCACTCTATGAAGACAACAGGTTCTCATGAGGGGGATAAAAACGATTAGGTTGCAGTCAGAGTAGTTCATATTACCCGCCATATTGGTCTGGTAAACAAGGGGGGGACGTTTATTGGGCTGATTACAAACCTGACTCAGATTTTTATTATCACTGTATAAAGTGTCCCATATTATTTATTATCAGTTGGCAACACTGGCCATTACAGCGGTTCAATGTGAGACTACAAATACAAGTCAGTTCAGGTTTATGCGTAAAGGCTACGTTTACTCTTTTTCACCATTATCCAATTTTATTTCTTTCATCATTAATTTATTACAATTGGCGACGAGGAAAACTTTTTTTTTACACAAGTTTGTGCATCTACGGAAGGCCCGAGGTGTTTATTTATTCATTTTATTTATTTTTCGTGAAAATGGCCCATCCAGCCGCGAAGACCACGCCATCGACCGCAGCAACCTCGGCGACAGTCACCGGTTTCCCGACGGAAGAGTTCCTAAGGTACCTTTCGAGAGGACCAGCAGTTGGTGAGTTACCGTCTTTTGACGTGGGAGATAAGTGGTCAACATTTATTGAACGCTTGGACCAATATTTCACGGGAAACTTTATCCAAGGAACACGCCGTGTTTGCTTACTTCTCACGGCAATAAGCCCTACGGTCTATGAGGTTTTGCGAGAATTATGCCACCCAGAACTCCCAAAGACGAAGGACTTTGACCAATTGACAGAATTACTCGCAAACCAGTACTCGCCAAAGATATCAGTGTGGCGAAACCGAATAACATTCGACACTCTGAGGCAAGACCAAGGGGAATCTGCAAGCAATTGGTTTGTCAGAATAAAAAAATTTTCGATGGACTGCGAGTTCGGATCACAGCTGGACGCATTCGTCAAGTACAAGTTTGTGACCGGCCTCCGAAAAGGCTCGATTTTGGACCGACTTTGCGAAGAGGATTCTTCGAAAACGTTGAAGGAAGTGGTTGAGATAGCAGTGAAGAAAGAATCATCGTCACCCTCCCACGAGCAAGGCGCCGCCCTCAACACAATCCGAACGGCTCGGAATACTCAGCACAGGAAGACGACGAGCCAAGGACCTACCACTACGCCAGGAAAGAGTACCGGACGTCAGACGCCCAGGGCGGGTGCCGACAAAGCCGAAAACTCCCGACCGGCTACTGGAAAGGGTTCTCTAAAGCAAGTCCTTTGTTTTGCCTGTAATAAGCCATCACATGACTTTCGAAATTGTAAGTACAAAACTTACCGTTGCAAAATTTGTAAACAAGTTGGTCATGTAGCAGCAGCATGCAGGCAACCTTCTGATAATAAGTTTTTAAGTACGTATGAGTCGGAGGATTCTGCTGATTTGGATCAAATTGGTTTATTCAATTTAACGTTTTCCAACTGTTTTTATGCTTCAGTCGACCCATATACTACAGTATTATTAGTTCATAATGTCCCAATAGATTTCGAGATAGATACAGGATCCGTACTATCAATTTTACCTGAAATTGTGTATCAGAAACATTTCAGTGACGTGAATTTGAAGCCAACTAGCACGAAGTTGCGTAGCTATGATGGTAGTTTTATAATGCCGATCGGCGAAATTCAAGTAATGATCGAGTTCAAAAACAAATCTCATGTATGCTGTTTGTTAGTTGTCCCTGGTGGAACAAAACCACTTCTGGGGAGAGATTTAATTGCCAAGTTAGGCATACCTTTAAGTGATGCATCCCTTAATAATCATGTGAATAACTTGGACCTATCCGTATCAGATAAGGAGAAACTAAAAACAAAAATTTTTCAAGAATTTCCAGATTTGTTTGAAGAAGGATTAGGTACCTATAAGTTTGGCAAAATCAAACTAACAGTCTCGGAGGAAGCTAAACCACGATTCTTTAAGCCTAGGCCTGTGCCCTACGCATTTAAGCAAGGAGTATTTTCGGAACTAGATAAATTAGAAAAGTTAGGGGTTATTTCAAAAACTGACTGTTCAGAATGGGGAACTCCTCTAGTTCCAGTATTAAAACCAAATGGCACTGTACGAGTTTGCGCCGATTATAAAGTCACGCTAAATGAATTTTTAGAAAACATAGAGTATCCTATGCCAAGAATAGAGGAGATATTTGCTAGGTTACAAGGTGGACAATTTTTTACTAAGTTAGACTTCTCTAACGCCTACAATCAGCTCCTTGTAGATGAGGAAACCTCCAAAATTTTATCGTGGAGCACTCCAAAAGGCATTTACCGGGTACATCGGTTACCGTATGGCACGAAACCGGCGTGCAAAATTTTTCAACGAGAAGTAGAAAAGACTCTACAAGGTTGTGAGGGAACTACAAACCTACTAGACGACATTATTGTTTCCGGTAAAACGTTAGCAGATCATAACTCTAACCTGGTAAAAGTGTTACACAGACTGCGAGAAGCGGGTTTCAGATTGAATAAAAGCAAATGTGAATTTGCTCAATCACAAATAAAATATTTAGGCCATTTAATTGATAGAGAGGGTCTTCATAAAGATAAAGAAAAAGTTAGAGCAATTAGAGAAGCTCCACCTCCAAAATCTGTGACTGAGGTGAGGGCATTTGTTGGAATGATTGCATATCATGGTAGATTCATTCCCCAATTAGCGACTATTTTGCAACCTCTTTATAAATTACTCAAAAAGGGAGTAAAATTTGATTTTGACTCACAATGTTTGGAAGCATTTAACAAAGCTAAGAAGGCTATTTCGACAGAGCAATCCTTAGTTCACTTTAATCCAGACTTACCCTTGATTTTGGAATGCGACGCATCCAATTATGGTGTCGGAGCAATATTGCTCCATAAATTTCCCAACGGTGAGGAGAAACCTGTGAGTTTTGCCTCTAGAGTCCTTAATACAGCAGAATCGAGGTACGCTGTCCTCCACAAGGAAGCGTTAGCCATATATTTTGGTTCGAAAAAGTTTTACGAATATTTAATGGGACGACCGTTCACAATTCGCACGGATCACAAGCCTTTATTAGGTTTATTGGGAGAAAGGAAAGGTATACCACAAATGGCAGCAGGTAGACTTCAACGTTGGGCTACGTTTTTGTCTAATTTTGATTATAAATTAGAATATATTAAGGGTGAAAAGAATAGGGCAGACGTTCTTTCCCGCCTGCCAGTGAAGGACACATTAAAATTTGAAAGGGAGAATCAAACCTACTTGAACTTTGTAGAGGAATTTATACCTGTAAGCTACCAGCAAATCAAATTGGAAACAAGTAGGGATGAACACCTTAGTAAAGTTCATCATTTTATTCGAGATGGTTGGCCAGAGTCTACGGAAGATGTTGAGCTGAGACCATATTTTAGTAGGAAACAAGAGCTATGGATAGAGGAAGGAATAATATTGTGGGGATACAGAGTTATTATACCTCCTAAATACCGTTTTCAAATTTTGAAGGAGCTGCATGGTTCCCATCTAGGTATATCAAAAATGAAGGCCATGTCTCGCTCTTATTTTTGGTGGCCTAATTTAGATCAAGACATCACAAATATGTGTAAAAATTGCAAGTTTTGTCTAGAATTACGACCTGAGCCCCCTAAAACATTAATTGGCAAATGGCCTGAAACATCAAAACCATTTGAAAGGGTACATTTAGATTTCGCAGGACCAGTATTCAACAACAAAATGTTTCTAATAATGATTGACTCATACACCAAATGGCCGGAAGTCTTTGAAGTTCCTAAAGCAGATACTCACCACACATTAGTAAAGCTACGTGAAGTACTAGCTAGGTTTGGTTTGCCAAAGACACTTGTCACGGACAACGATTCCACTTTTACTTCCCAGATGTTCGAAGATTTTTGTTATCCTTCCCCAGCAGAATTAATGTTTAATCGAAAGATTTCGTGCAGATTTGATCAGTTGAGGAAAAGTAAATATAAAAACATAAAACATAACAGTAGATTGATAACCTATACTCAAAATAAAGAATTCCATTTAAATGAAAGAGTGTACGTTTGGGACTACAAACATCCAAATAAGCGGGGATGGATTCCCGCTATAATAGTAGAATCAATTAGCAGAAATGTATTCCTTTGTGCAACGGATGACGGAATGGTCTACAAACGTCATACCGATCAAATCATACCATTAGGACAGTTCTTCAAAATGAAAAACATAGAAGAGACCCCTGCTTGTAAGGACAAAAATGATAACGAGACGGCGAGTATTCTGATACCTGGTTCACACAATAACGTTTCGGTGACGGAAACACCGGAGCAGACGCCAGAGTATGGGTCAACTACACAGAAAACCCCCCGTAAATCCCGGAAGTCATCCATTCAACAACCCGAAACTCCTTTCCAAACCAACATCAATGGCGAAACAAAAAACGCCGAGAATTTCCCACAAATTTCTTCCCCGAAGCAGCCCGAAGACTCCCGTAGCATTGCCATTAATAGGCCTAGAAGGGATATTAAACCACCAGACAGGTTAGCCTATCAGTGAGATTGGGGTAACAAGTGGACATTGATAAGAAGAGTTTAATTTTTATAAATTCCCACCTGATAATAACAGATAAACTTCCGTGAAGTAGGTAAATTTTTTTTTTCATTTGGGTCATGAAACACTCCCGATTCACTGTTGCAACGGCAGGCATTCATGACACCACACAATATATCACGCATTAGACGATCACGATAATTGACACACCTATTTTAGCACGCTGAAAGATGTATTAATTTATATACCTAGTTACATGAACGCATAGCAGTAGTTATTTCAGCCGGTTAATCAGTAATCCCTAGGATATTTGAGTGTTATCAGAACAGCTAACTGAGGTTGTTGTTCTTCTTTTCATTGAATTCGTTGTCTCGAAAAATCGTCCGCTGCGTCGGACACAGTTGTGTTTCTTTTTTAACTAGGATAATGAATTATTATTATTATTTTTTTTTTTTTTGCCAAATAGATTTTAATATTATTTTAGAGGGGGAAGTGTCCCATATTATTTATTATCAGTTGGCAACACTGGCCATTACAGCTGTTCAATGTGAGACTACAAATACAAGTCAGTTCAGGTTTATGCGTAAAGGCTACGTTTACTCTTTTTCACCATTATCCAATTTTATTTCATTCATCATTAATTTATTACAAAAGACAACAGGTTCTCATGTGGGGGATAAAAACAATTAGATTGCAGTCAGAGTAGTTCATATTACCCACCATAATGGTCAGGTAAACAAGGGGGGTACATTTATTGGGCTGAATGGAATCCTGACTCAGATTTTTATTATCACTGTATAAAGACAACAGGTTCTCATGTGGGGGATAAAAACAATTAGGTTGCAGTCAGAATAGTTCATATTACTCGCCATAATGGTCTGGTAAACAAGGGGGGGACGTTTATTGGGCTGATTACAAACCTGACTCAGATTTTTATTATCACTCTATAAAGACAACAAGTTCTCATGAGGGGGATAAAAACAATCAGATTGCAGTCAGAGTAGTTCATATTACCCGCCATAATGGTCAGGTAAACAAGGGGGGGTACGTTTATTGGGCTGATTACAAACCTGACTCAGTTTTTTATTATCACTCTATAAAGACAACAGGTTCTCATGAGGGGGATGAAAACGATTAGGTTGCAGTCAGAGTAGTTCATATTACCCGCCATAATGGTCAGGTAAACAAGGGGGGGACGTTTATTGGGCTGATTACAAACCTGACTCAGATTTTTATTATCACTCTATAAAGACAACAGGTTCTCATGATTGGGATAAAAACGATTAGGTTGCAGTCAGAGTAGTTCATATTACCCGCCATAATGGTCTGGTAAACAAGGGGGGGGACGTTTATTGGGCTGATTACAAACCTGACTCAGATTTTTATTATCACTCTATAAAGACAACAGGTTCTCATGAGGGGGATAAAAACGATTAGGTTGCAGTCAGAGTAGTTCATATTACCCGCCATAATGGTCTGGTAAACAAGGGGGGGACGTTTATTGGGCTGATTACAAACCTGACTCAGATTTTTATTATCACTGTATAAAGACAACAGGTTCTCATGTGGGGGATAAAAACAATTAGATTGCAGTCAGAGTAGTTCATATTACCCACCATAATGGTCAGGTAAACAAGGGGGGTACATTTATTGGGCTGAATGGAATCCTGACTCAGATTTTTATTATCACTGTATAAAGACAACAGGTTCTCATGTGGGGGATAAAAACAATTAGGTTGCAGTCAGAATAGTTCATATTACTCGCCATAATGGTCTGGTAAACAAGGGGGGGACGTTTATTGGGCTGATTACAAACCTGACTCAGATTTTTATTATCACTCTATAAAGACAACAGGTTCTCATGAGGGGGATAAAAACGATTAGGTTGCAGTCAGAGTAGTTCATATTACCCGCCATAATGGTCAGGTAAACAAGGGGGGGACGTTTATTGGGCTGATTACAAACCTGACTCAGATTTTTATTATCACTGTATAAAGACAACAGGTTCTCATGTGGGGGATAAAAACAATTAGATTGCAGTCAGAGTAGTTCATATTACCCGCCATAATGGTCAGGTAAACAAGGGGGGTACATTTATTGGGCTGAATGGAATCCTGACTCAGATTTTTATTATCACTGTATAAAGACAACAGGTTCTCATGTGGGGGATAAAAACAATTAGGTTGCAGTCAGAATAGTTCATATTACTCGCCATAATGGTCTGGTAAACAAGGGGGGGACGTTTATTGGGCTGATTACAAACCTGACTCAGATTTTTATTATCACTCTATAAAGACAACAGGTTCTCATGAGGGGGATAAAAACGATTAGGTTGCAGTCAGAGTAGTTCATATTACCCGCCATAATGGTCAGGTAAACAAGGGGGGGACGTTTATTGGGCTGAATGGAAACCTGAGTGAGATTTTTATTATCACTCTATAAAGACAACAGGTTCTCATGAGGGGGATAAAAACGATTAGGTTGCAGTCAGAGTAGTTCATATTACCCGCCATAATGGTCAGGTAAACAAGGGGGGGACGTTTATTGGGCTGATTACAAACCTGACTCAGATTTTTATTATCACTCTATAAAGACAACAGGTTCTCATGATGGGGATAAAAACGATTAGGTTGCATATAATAATAATAATTATTATTATACTATTATATTGTTGCGAGCTCACACTGGCGCCGGTCAAATGGGCTACTGGCGTCGCAAGGTTGGCGACCTGTGGAGGTTTAAGGGTCTCGAACATTCGGGAACCTCCCCGTTTGTCCCTGAACGTTCTCGACCGGGCACCAGGTATAAAAACGGGCCCAGAAACGCCGCACAGTTCAGTTCAATTCGGAGTCCGGATATAGACGCTTCTCGGGTTATAAATCGTGCCGTGCCGCGTTATAAATAGTGCGACAACCGCGTTACAACCGTGTATTGTGATTCTGTCATTGTGTAAGTGCGCGAATGTGAACAGTGTATGTACTCAAGTGAACAATTGTTAATAAATTATTTACTAAGAACATAAATTGTTACAATTGGTGTCAGAAGTGGGATTACAAATTAGTGTTATAGTGTTGGACAATAGTTAGTGTTAAAGTGTTACAGTGTTTTACAGTAGTTATAAAGTGTTATAGTGACTTTAGTTACTGCGCGTTTGAATTCTTAAAAACGAACAAAATGAAGTTGACCGATTTGAAAGTTAAACAGCTGAAGGAAGAGCTGGAAGAGCGCGGCTTACCTACTGGTGGAACGAAAGCAGATCTACGCCTATGACTTAAGGAGAACTTGGTTGAAGAAGGTCATGACCCAGACAACTTTGACTTTGTGGATGATATCACCAGAATTGAAGAGAATTCTAGACAACTGTTTAAAGAAAACTCACGAAAAATGGAAGAGAATTCTAGACAACTGTTCGAAGAAAACTCAAGAAAAATGGAAGAGAATTCTAAAAGAATCGAAGAGAACACCAGAAAACTGGAAGAGAATTTGGTGAGTCATATGGATAAAATAGTGAGTGATGTTGCCAACATAAAAACAGATGTAGACAGACTGGAGGACAATCTGAAATCATTGTCCAACACAGTTGATGATAAGATCTCTACAGTTGATGATAAGATCTCTCAGGTTAGAGACGAAATTGAAAACAGAATTCAAGCACTGGAGAGAAGCAATCAAGGGAAGTTGAGGCACATGGATATGCCAGCAGGAGCAAGCTTCAACAGTGGCAATGAAGAGCAGTTTATGGGAACCCGAGTAAATAAAATTAAGCCACCTACATTTGATGGGAAGGTGCCGTGGTCAACATACAAGAGACAATTTGAAGCTGCAGCTGCTGCAAATGGATGGCTCGAACATGATAAAGCAACAGCTTTAATAGTTGCATTGCGTGGAGAAGCCTTGAATATTCTCCAGACTATACCGGCTGGCCATCAGAATAATTACGAATTGCTGACAGCAAGGTTGGATATGAGATACGGAGATGCTCATCTACAACAAGTCTACCGTGTGCAGATAAAGGACAGGAACCAGAGGGCCACCGAGACGCTACAGGAATTTGAAGCGGACATTGCAAGACTGGTGAGACTGGCTTACCCTACAGCGCCTGATGACTTTTTGGAGCATCTGGCTGTCCAGACTTTCGTAGATGGAATCAGGGACAGTGAAACTCAGCAAGCATTGAGACTCGCACGCCCAAAGACTTTGTGCGATGCCCTGGCGCATGCTTTGGAATTTGAGGCCGCAAAGCAAGCCTCTCACCGGAGCGGAGCACGTTTGAGACAGGTAATTGAAGAAGAAGAAGATTTTGTTGAAAGGTTACGAAGGCGTTTGAAGCAAGAGCCCGATTGGGAGGACCTCAAACGACAACTCAGATGCTGGCAATTGGGGGAGTCCTCTCACAGTTACAAGACGGGCAAGAAGAGGAGACCTATTCTGGACAACTGTGGCCACAGCTCAAGACCGGACCAGCAGGAAGAACACCTACGGAGGACCAGAATTATCCTGGGTGAGTGGCAGCCAGAGCACTTGCAGGAGCGGCAAGCAGAAGACCAGGAGCTAAAGGATCTTCTGGATTGGAAGAGAACCAACAGGAGACCCAGTTGGCCAGAAATTAGACATCGTAGTCCAACTATAAAAACCTATTGGGCGCAGTGGAACTCTATCATTCTGGAAGGAGGAATCCTGAAACGTCGCCTGGAGAGCAATGATGGTACTGAGACAAGGACGCAGATCATTGTTCCACAAAAGTTGGTTCCCTTGGTTTTGGAGCATTTCCATGATCGAACATCAGGAGGACATTTTGGCATCACAAAAACGCTACAGAAGGTTAAAGAGCGTTTTTACTGGGTAGATAGCAAACAATCTGTCAAAGATTGGTGTAAGAAGTGTTTGCTATGCAATGCCGGGCAGGGACCAACTGTGAAACCGAGGGCAAAGATGCTGCAGTACAATGTGGGAAGCCCAATGGACCGAATAGCCAGTGACCGGATGAAGACTCGATACGACATAAAGGCAAATGAGGTGGGTTTCCAAGCAGGCGATCTTGTCTGGTTCTACAATCCGCGTCGGAAGCGAGAACTATCACCGAAACTCCAGAAGGATTGGGAAGGACCCTACGAAATCATGAAAAGAATCAACGATGTCATCTACAGGATTCGAAGAACTCCAAGAGGGAAACTGCGAGTGGTACATCATAATCGGCTGGCAGCATTCGTGGGCAGTTCGACGCAGGAAGACCTATCGAGAACAGTGACTACACCATCATGTATAGAAGACCCCGCAACCCTGGAGTTCAACATGTTCATGAAGAACTATGGAGGGACTAGCAAAGCGAGATTTGGAGTCACCAACGAAGTGCGCGAGAACCTTTTTGACGTTGGAAAAGATTATGCGCTAGCACACTGTGTAGCTGCCGACCTCAAAATGTCGAGAGGAATTGCCGAAATATTCAAGAAGAAATATGGTAATGTCGACCAGTTGCAGCGGCAAAATCCACGCATTGGAAAAACGTTGTCACTGAGGATAGCCAACCAGCTAATAGTCTATCTAGTGACAAAACAGTCTTCCCACCAGAAGCCAACCTACAGGACTCTTTGGGATGCGCTACTTGCCCTGAAGAGGCTGCTCATAAAGCAGGGAATGAAGAAGTTGGCAATACCCAAGATTGGTTGTGGCTTGGACCAATTGGATTGGAGGATAGCCCGTAACATGTTGGAGTTCATTTTTCAAGGGACCCAGATTGAAGTGCGGGTGTGTACCTGGAATCCTCATGGAAGAACTGATGTGAAGACTGTGGACTGCTATTTCCACCGCCAAGGCAGCTGCAAGAATGGTGATAAATGCCGCTATCAACATGGGCCCAATGATGAACAGATGCCCAAGATTGTTCTGGGACAGAACAATTCTAAGGAGGGGGCAGTGTTGCGAGCTCGCACCGGCGCCGGCCAAATGGGCTGCCGGCGTCGCAAGGTCAACGACCTGTGGAAGGCTAAGGGACCGTTCTCGAACATTCGAGAACCTCCCCGTTCGTCCCAGAACGTTCTCGGCGAGGCAACAGGTATAAAACAGACCCACGAGCGCCGCCCAGTTCAGTTCAATTCGGAGTCCGGATATAGACGCTTCAAGTTATAAATCGTGCCGTGCCGCGTTATAAATAGTGCGACAACCGCGTTACAATCGTGTATTGTGATTCTGTCATTGTGTAAGTGCGCGAATGTGAACAGCGTATGTACTCACGTGAACAATTGTTAATAAATTATTTACTAAGAACATAAATCGTTACAATATTATTATAATATAATAAATATTATAATAATAGTTAAAATGATTAATATTATTATAAATATTATATAATTATTAATATCATTATTATAATACTATTATGTATAATTATACAAAATGTCCCCCCAGTGAGTGTACAAAAGTTGAGGGAAACTGGGATGAGACAGGAGAAACCTATGGATAATGATAGGTGGTGCGGACTCACTACAGGAGAGAATTAACCAAGAAAATCAAAGGATGGACATCTCTGTCCACTACTTGGACTGCTACTGATTTCATTGCTCATGGATTTATTGTTACATTTCCATCCTAGTGGTGGCTAATTTCGCAAACTGTCAAGTAGAGTTCAGCGTTTCTGACGGACGCAGCCATTATTTTGGTGTTGAACATCGCCGATAACCATAACATAAAACTTCCACTTGAATAAGCCAATGATAGACGTGAAAGAAATGAATACAACTGTGAACCTCGGAAGAGACTGACAAAGCTTGAGCGCTGGAGTGAGGGGTTAGTTTGCTATCTGCATTGGAGGTTCCAGTTAGGATGTTTTCCAGTCCAGACTGACCAGCAATCCCACTATTGCTTCGATGCTCATTCAGGACCAATAAAATGAAGAAAAATGTCCTGAAAGCAACAGTTTGTGCGAAATACCAGTGCTCTCACATCACCTCATCCTCCTTCATGTCTACGGCTGCCATAATAATGGGATTCACCAAGCTTGCTTCGAAACTGATCGTCCTCTCCGAAAAAAGAAGTACACTCTAATTTACATTATCTGTTTTCTTTCTAAATTAAGTTCTTGCCTACTGTTGTCAATAATTTCGCTCCTCGGTATATGTTTCTTGCAACGAAGTCATTAGTCGCTTGCCTCACTTTAAAAATGATATTTGTCGCTCTCTGATTGGTTTAGAACAGACTACATTTCCAATAAGTTACTATGGGGACGGTTAATAATCTGTTAGTCGATCGAATGAGAGGGACCGAGGGAAAACTGAAAATCGCTCACGTGAACGCACAGTCCTTAGTAGCTCACATCGACGAATTCAGGGCAATTTTTGATAACAACATCTTCGACATAATTGGGGTTTCTGAAACTTTTCTAAAACCTAATCTCGTCCGACGGTTTTCGTTTGGCTGATTATGTGTTGATTAGGAGGGATAGGGAAACTAAGGGCGAAGGTGGAGTAGCAATTTATATAAAGAAAACCTTCCAGTACGAAGTGATTTTGCAGTCCGAAGCGATTTACAATAAAAAGCCTGAATTTATTTTTTTAGAAGTTAGAGGAGCCAGCTGTATGTTTGTTATAGCAGTAGTATACAGACCACCCAAAGTAGGTCAGATGTCCTTAGTCTTTGATCACGTGTCCGCATTGCTTGCTAAGCACCACACGGTAATCATGATGGGAGACTTCAACACCAACCTATTGAAAGATAACGCTTATACCAGGGAATTTAAGAGCCTTATGATCGAAAGAAACATGAAATCAGTACCCTATGACGCTACTCATCATGCAGACCAATCGGCCTCACTACTTGACCTAATTATTACCAACGATTATGACGCCATAAAAACCTACGGGCAGTTACCCGCTCCGGGTCTTTCAAATCACGATCTAATCTATTGCACCTTCAACATTGACAGAGAAAAAACAAAAAAGAAAGTGATACACATCAGAGACATTAAAAAAACAGACAAAGAAAAATTGATGGAGGAGGTGAATACACCGACTTGGGATTTCTCTGACTGCTCGGGGGATATTAATCAGATGGTCGAAAAATTCAATCATTGTGTACTACGTTTATATGATAAATACGTACCACTCAGAAAGAAAAAAGTAGTACACGATCCAGCCCCGTGGATAACGATTGAAATAAGGCAGAAAATGAGAGTTCGGGACGAGTATTTTAAAAAATGGCAAAAAACAAGACAAGAAGACGACAAGAATGATTTCAGACGGCTACGAAACAAAATTAAACAAGAACTTAGAAATTTAAAAAACAAACATTTTTATAAGTTATTCAGCGAAAATAAAGAGGTTGGATCACTGTGGAAAGTGGTACGCTCACAGGGAATCGGAAAACAAAAGAATAAAATAGAAAAACTTAATTTTTCCAGCGATGACCTTAACGATTATTTTTGTCAAGAGTCTACCCTCGTACCGAAGCAAGAAGTAATCGATTATTACAAAACACTGCGAGAAACAAGGCTAACTACAGATGACTTCAAATTTGGCAAAATAACTGAGGAGGAAATAGCAACAGCCCTTAAGCGAATTACCTCAAAATCTGTAGGCTACGACCAAATTCCCGCTGAATTCCTGCGGTTAATTTTCACAGGCATAGGGCCAGCCTTGTGTCACATCTTCAACTTCTCTATCGAGAATGGCCAATATCCTGCTATTTGGAAGAAGTCCAACATCATCCCAATCCCAAAAGTGAAAAATCCCACTTGCCTTAAAGAACACCGCCCCATAAACACGCTCTGTGTATTGGGCAAGGCACTAGATAGAATCATCTATGAACAGCTCAATTCGTTTCTGATTTCGAATAATTTGATCGATCAATATCAATCGGGCTATAAACAAGGGTACAGTACGGAAACGACTTTGCTGAAGTTGACCGATGACATCAGGTCTAGCATTGATAGAAGAAAAGTGACGGTATTGGTTCTATTCGATTTCACCCGTGCCTTTGATAATGTGAACCATACAATTTTGATGGCAAGTATCTCCTCACTAAACGTGTCCAGAGATGCCATGGAGTGGTTTGAATCTTATCTGGAGAGCAGAAAACAAAGAGTAAGGGATCCCTCTGGAAACTGCTCGAAATGGAGAGATATAAAGACAGGGGTTCCGCAGGGTTTTATCTTATCTGCCATCTTTTTCGTCATATTCTTAAATACCATAGGAACATCATTTGGGCAACATTGTAAGGTATCATATCTACTATATGCAGACGATTTACAAATTTACATATCCGTAAGCATAGCAGAATTAGGAACAGTAATAAAGAAACTTAATCAAGACATTGAAAATTTGATAAAATGGTGTAACGCACATTTGATAAAAATGAATAAGGAGAAATGCAAAAGTATAATAATAGGACACGCTCGTCAGATCAAAACAATAGACTGGGAGCATGTACCAAAGATTAAAATAGACAATATAGAAATCGAATATGAAACAGAAATTAAAAGTTTAGGGGTAATTATAGATCAGAATCTGAAATGGAGTGCCCAAGTGACAACTATGTGTAACAAAATATATAAGGGAATTTACCAGTTGAGAAAATTAGGCGGGGAGTTCCCCAAATCCGTAAAAAAAAACAGCTCGTTCAAGCCCTAATCTGCCCCACCATTGATTATGCAGCAACCTGCTTCACAGACATGCAAGATGGATTAAATGCCAAACTACAAAAAGCCTTTAACGCCGCGGTTCGGTATATATATGATCGTTAGGATAGACGAACACATAAACCCATATTTTAAAAAACTCGAATGGTTAAAAATTAGGAGAGACGTGAATTAAGAGTAGCGACAATGATGTACAAAATGTTAAACGCACAGAGACCGCAATACCTATTCGAAAAATATAAAAATTTATCACAACAAAATGCTATGACAACAAGAAGGAAAGACAACCTACTTAGAAATACCCAAACACTCTACTGAATGCTACAGCAAATCATTTTTTATAGAAAGCATAAGGATCTTCAATAGCAATGTGGAGCTATTCAATGAGGCAAAGACTGTGAGCAATTTAAATGTAGGTATGTTGAGAAACTTATGGTTTAAGATCAGTGTTGGAGAGTAAATTGTGATATTTTGTATCTGAAGAAAAATTATTTACTTTTGTATTATTTAATTAATTTAATTTAGTTTTAAATACGACAAAACAATTGTAAGATTAGTGTTGGAGAGTAAATTGCATAATTTTGTATTTGAAGAACAATGATTTATTTCTGTTATTATTTGATTAATTTAATTTAGTTTTAATTAGGCAGAAGATGTTATATATGAAGTTACTATATTGTTGACCTGACAAATGTTATTCAAGTAATTTTATAAAATGTATCTGTCCTGCAGGAAGAGTGGGCTTTTAGCCTAATGCAGGGCAGATTAATAAATAAATAATCAATCAATCAATCAATCAGTGCACTCCTCATTTTGGTAGGTAACGACCATAAAATTCAATGTTCAACTAGTTCGAATTTTGAAAACAGACGACTGTGCATTGTACGTGGTATACGAAAAAGAAAACAAATCAGCTTGCGTAAAGTCGCAACTCAGTGGGACATTTTCATGTTTTAAACAAAAGAAAAAGAGAGAACCGTCATGAGAACCGTCAATCGAAGAAATGAGCACAAAGAGGAATTTCATAAAGATGGGCACAAAGAGGAATTTGATAAAGATGGAACAAAGAGGAATTTGATAAAGATTAGCACAAAGGGGAATGTGATAAAGATTGACCAAAAGAGGAGGTGACACAACCAGGCTCCTAAACTGTACACTACTTACGGAACTCTTTCAGAAAAGAAAACTGATTTAAACTGTGAACCTGGTGCATGCATACGGATTTCTTTTATTTTCTCTCTTACAAACATGCGATAATTGTTTGTCTGTCCAATACATACGTATAGTCTTATGATTCACATTGTTATCGGTACACACTAGTTGGGAGTTTGTTTAAAACATGAAAATGTCCTACTGAGTTGCGGACTTGTACGCAAGCTGATGCACTGGCGAGCGGGTTGCTGGCAGATGACGAATGCTAATCGATATAATGAAAAGATAACTGTTACTTTCTGAAGGTTTTGAAAAATGGATTTTCCAGATTTTTCTCATTCCAGTCGAAAAATGCAAAACTTTATGGCAGCGGTGGGATTCGAACCCACGCCCCCGATTTCGTGAGTGATTTCTGAACGCATTTTGACATTTTCATGTCTTGACCCTGGCACATAAACTCGAAAAGCGTTACTTTTTAGCGTCACGAAATCACATCACGAAATCGGGGGCGTGGGTTCGAATCCCACCGCTGCCAATAAAGTTTTGCATTTTTGAAGATATTTTCACCAAATGGGTGGAGTGGTGCCAATAAGAGTGGCAACTTCCCCGTAATCTTAAATAAATTCAAGTCCACAATTCTCAACAGATATGGGGCTCCTGCTATACTAATTTCATTTAATGCCTCAAACTTTGTAAGTTCCGCTGTTGGTAGACCGGAAGAAGACCCGGAATTGCCGTATATGATCCACTCTTCGTTTGTCTCGCCTCTCCTATCTCTTCATCGTGGTCTCGCCTCTCGTATCTCTTCATAATGTTGGTCGGGTTTGTTGGTCATGCAATTAAATTACGACCACGGACCTACGAGTGAAACTATACGGTGCCTGCATGTTGGTGACTCAGGATCCGTCTATCCTTTATTGGAAGTATTGGGTGCAAATGCTTGGCATTGATATGAATCCAGAAGGTGTTAGTGAACCGACCGAACCTTTCTGTGATAAAATTGAAAGTAAAAGAATACCTTAAGCAGGCTTTATTTCGCGGAAAGGCACATACATGAGAATTATTAGTAATAGGAACAATCGAACATTGAAATAAGGAAAATTAGTAGATTGCTTGAAACTAGGCAACCGGAAACATGTGGTGGGAAGTTATAATATCACATTCTCCCACTTTAATTTAGGAATATCCTTCAGATAAGCCTTCAGCGTATGGGTAACTCGCGTGCTGCGGCGAGGAGCTCAGTAGGCGGGCTCAGAGGTATAGCAGGGCTAGCAGGGGGGCTAGACGGGATCTCAGAGGTTGGATTGGCTCGGTCGGAGCTAGACTTGGCGAAGCATGTGGAATGTCAGCAGTAAGAGTGTCCCTGGACGCTAGGTCATTGGTAGGAACCCAGGAGGAGCCAGGTGTCGGGTTGAGGACTGTTGTTTCATGCCATTGGCAAGGCGAATCAGAGCGTAATCGTTATTCCCTTCTATGAGGGTCACTCTTCAACCAGGATCAAATTTCGAGCGGCGCTCAAAGCGCCTAAGGAGAACAGGACCAGGATTCAGAAGCCACGAAGGTGTAGCAAGACCATTCGCAGAACGCCGGGGGAAGCTAACATCCGCTCATGGGGAGTGGAGTTTGTAGAGGTGCAGAGTAAGGAGCGAATGGCATGAAGTGAGCTGGACAGGACATCCTCCCAGCGTTGGATGGGCAGTTTCTTCTCCGCCAGAGCAAGCTGAATGGTACGCCAAATAATGCCATTGTAACGCTCGGATTGGCCATTTCCTTGCGGGTTATAGGGAGTAGTTCTGCTTGAGGCAACACCGAATGCTGTAAGCCACTCTTTGAGCTCCCGCGACATGAAGGAGATCCTCTATCAGTGTGGACATAGGAAGGGGCCCCAAAGAGGTTGAACAAGTTCTGGAGGCAGCGATGATGGTTCTAGCAGAGGGTCTTGACATGGGATAGCAAATGGAAAGCGTGAGAATTCGTCAATGACCGTGAG
>CM033998.1:7215708-7341130 GCA_019603395.1 Cyrtorhinus lividipennis
AGGGATCCTCGCACCAAACCCCATCTCCAAGTGGATGAAGGAGAAGTCAAAAGGCTCTGGATGTGAAAAGAGGGATGAGCCTACGAAAAGCCGATGAAAAATTTGGAATCAGTAAATCGGCCTTACAACGGTATATGAAAAAACCTGAACTTCAAGGTGAACCTGAAATAGTGAAGATAGGTGGTCAAACATCCCTCAGCAAAGACATTGAACATATTATGTTGGTGAAATCTTTAAAAAAATGTGGTGAATGGGGTTACCCATTGAGCACGTTCGACCTACGTTGCTTTGTGAAATATTTCCTTGACAGAGAAGGCAAAACAATTAAAAGATTTAAGGACAACATGCCGGGGAATGATTGGGGGGTTTCATTTTTAAAGAGGCACAAGGATGAACACATTTTGGGCGTTATTAGGGAATTTGTGAGTATTCAAGACGAATTTGAACCCCATTATAACCCCAAAGAACTTTCACCACTTCAGCTCTTGACCCGATTTGGGTACGAGGTGAATAACCCTGAAAACCATTGAAACAGAGTTTGGCAGAGGCTGTAAACTAGAAAATGTTTTTTTAATAATAAAAAAACTCGCCTACCTACTTGTTATATTAATTTACTCGGATGAGGTTCCAAGAGATATATCTAGGGTCAAACCTATGCGGATTCCCATAACTTTTCAGTATAAGTGACAGTAAAACGAAGAACACAAAATAAAAGGTAGGACTCGTATACGTTGAAAGAATAAGAGGTAAGAAAAGGACGGCTGTAAACTTCAAGCGTTTCGCGAAAGATATTGAAGCCCTTTGGGGCTCCTCAAACCTACCGTCGGTGTCTTTCTGACCCTTTTCTACTTTATAAGTTGGATTTAACCCAAAACCACGCTAGGGGAGCATAATTTCCACGAGGACCTCATGTTTGCCCCATCGCACGTAGGTTCCACTGTGAATTGAATGAGTGTGAAGGAGACTGTCTAGTCAGTTGGGACCTTCTCAACCTTGCTGGGAAGGCTTTGAGAGGTTTGTCCCTTTCCATAAAACTTGGGTTTTCCCTTGGGTTTACTGGGTATGTGCCTAATTGCTTTCTAGACCAGGATTGTATGCAGAAGTTAATGTATGAAATTGTATTATTTGGTTTGTAGTTACCTAAGAACACAAATCCAGAGTTTGCATATACAATTTTACAAGGCTCATATTTTCTTTTTATTAGACAAAAAAAGCTGCAAAATCTTTCACAAGAGCTGGACATTTCTGTCCAGACCTTGAGCATGGAGACTGATTCCAATCGATTCAGCGTCTGAATTTTGATACCCACACGCCTAGGTACCAGAAATCTCAAACACCCACATTCAAAATAGGTAGATACATACCATTTGGACCCATAACGTCTTCCAGTGGGCTCCAATCGTTCTTTGACCCGTCCTATTGGGTTCAGCGTACAACATTTAGTGAGAAATGATACCTAACGGTGTTTTGCTGTGTTCTATTTGCCGATGACTTGGAGGTGTGCTGCTACATCCACTCTGCTGCAGACTGGAATTCTTCAAGGACCATCGGCCAACGTGGACTATTATTGCATGGAGAAAGTTCTGTTCCTGTGGTAAGCCCCTGGGCTTGCTGCCTCCAGAAGGCCAGAAGGGAGGGAGCATGCGCCAGGATGACGCGCGCAGCTCCTGCCGGATGTCGCATTTGGAGAGCTCCAGGGCTGCACTCGTTGCAAGGCGTCCAACCAGGCCGTCGTTGTCGAGGCGCCCCTCGGGGCCGAGGCGCCCAACATGTTGGAGTCATATTTATATTTTGTACCCTGTCGTGCAAGTGCATCTCACTCAGTACATCCTGGCTTTGTCCTGTGCTCGCTCTGAAGTGAACTCTGCTACCGTACTGAAGTCGAACCGAAGCTGTAATATTGTGTTCCCTATGAGATAAAGGACTAAAGTTTATTAAGCCCTCGCTGTGTAACCTGCGGACAGCGTGCCCCCTCCTGTTTTCCTTCGACGTCGACGCCGTTTTCGTCAGCCGGTATCGTTGCACTTTGCTCATTAAATTGTATTTCATGTATATCACCATTCATGTATCTTGTATAATTGTATTTTATGCTCCACATGTTGTCTAATTTACTTTGTCGAATATCAATTCTAGCCCAGGTTGAGGCATATTCTCCTTTGGCAACGTGTCCTTGTTTTCAATTATAATTCATTTGTATCAATGTATTTTATGCTCATCCTTGGTATCCCTAGTTGCTCAGTCGTAAGTCGTTTGGACTTACATTGTGTAACCTCTCGCTAGGTCCATTCCAAACCTCCGAAGAAACCGAATTAAATTATAACAGATTTTAATTCGAGAGAGGCTTACACCTGGACCCTGCCAAGTGTTCCGTTGTCTCATTCATTCGTGATGGGGACATCATTGACTTGTGTTATTCACATGAGTGTGTTTTTTCTTCTGAGATGAGCATTGATGGAGAATACCCGAAAACCGTAGAAGGTCTCGATTTTCGGAAACTAGGCATGTGGTGTATCATCTTCCACAAACCTAATAAACTCGAAATACTCCAGAATCAGTAGTACAGGGCACTTGTAAAGCATGACAAATGCTGGAATACTAGTGAAGCCTCTCGAGTTGGTCATCAGGCACCCCAAAGCTCTCATTTTGCTCTCCTGACAGTTGCCGCAATGTGCTCCTAGAAGGTCAGCTGTCCATCCAGCAACACACCCAGATCCCTTAAATTTGTCAATTGGGTCAGCGATTGCTGGATGGACAGCTGACCTTCTTGGAGCACATTGCGGCAACTGTCAGAGCAGGAGAGCAATGAGAGCTTTGGGGTGCCTGATGACCAACTCGAGATGGTTCATTAGTATTCCAGCATTTGTCATGCTTTACAAGTGCCCTGTATGTACTACTGATTCTGGAGTATTTCGAGTTTAATAGGTTTGTGGAAGATGATACACCGCATACCTAGTTTCCGAAAATCGAGACCTTCTACGGTTTTCGGGTATTCTCCATCAATGCTCATCTCAGAAGAAAAAGCGAGAGAATTGAGACGAGAAAAACTTTTCACAAGGTACTTTTTGAGAACACTATCCTCCAAGGTGTAGTATGAAGGTATGCCTCTGTGCTCCCCTCCTTCGTTACCCACCTTGAACAAGGGTGCTGGACAGCAGAATAACCAACACTCCCCTCCTTGTCCTTTTCAATAAATTGATGTCCACTTGTATTGTCAAGGCAATTACGCCTATAATTGTATTTTAAAGAAAATTCCCCCACATAAAAGCAAATGAAATCGTTCAATGTTTGAATGAAATAATGCGTCGGGATTCCATTACGGGGAGCGTAGTTTTACATTTACTGTTATTTCGTCCAACTAAAAGCTATGTACCCATGCATACCAACTATAAGTGGAGGCGCTAACTAACTTTCCAACCATTTCTGTTTTTTGGAAGAGTACTGAACGAAAAACGGCGTCACTAAGCAGGATACATGCTAACAGTATAATCCCATTTCGGGCAGAAAAAAACACATATTCACCCTACGAAGTAATAAAAAGTTTTTGTAACGAAATTTGTGCGTGAAAATAAATTTTAATTAATTTGTTTGGAGTTTGGGGTAACGCTCTATGTAAAGTTTCTATGTTTTAAAGTGTAAGACGGACAAGAAAGAAATACGGTCTGCCTCCCTTAGTTATTTACTCTAGCTGTTTGAGTTTCAAAAAGTTCAAAGCGTCCTTCTTGGATGCTAAGTATCCTCCTTGTCTTTTAGGATTACATAGTGTTTCTACCCTTTTTGGTTGATGTATTAGACGATTGCAAGTGTTAGTACGGGCATAATTTAGTTAAGCACGATTTTGAGTACAGCAACACCACTGAAGTCATCAAGAAGGGCATTAGAGGGAAAATGTCAAAAATAGATTTGATTGTCACAATTTATCATCATTCGTGCTGATTATATAGGCTTGGATTGGCTCAAACCAAAATAACATCCCTTCACGTGACCGTTTGGGTTATTTTTAGTGTAACGACGCAAAAATGAATAATGGACGACTTCTCACTATCGAGCAACTTCCAACTAATAACAGTTCCAACCGTCACTTCTATTTCCACCCTTCGAAGGCTCTTCACAATGCGACGACCGTTTGGCAAAGCAAATATGATTGGTTGATGACCGTGCAATGCATACGAGATGCTCTGCAATCGAGACACCGCGGCTTATCCCTCGAATATCCCACTTCTCTTGGATTGATCGTCACGTGATGAATAAATTATAGCACTCACACGCTTCAACAGATGGCAACACATAAAATACACGCCTGAGGTAATCTATAACGAGGTTAGTTCACATTCAATTAATTCAGTGACGATGTTACGTTCAATGCGGACAAATACGAGGCGGTTTATGATGATTAAATTGAATTTACGTTGGTCAACGTCGTTCTCTACTAGAGGGATGAACGGCGAGTCGTAGGTTTTTAGCCTTTTTGACCAATTTACATGTGTGTTCAGGAGGCGTAGTAGATTTTGCCTCTTCACCGAGCACAAAATGCAAATGACTCCCTGCAGGTAAGATCAGAGTACTATCACAAAAGCGCTTTACCTTTGCATCCCAATTCACAGTTGCTGAAATGACTTATCTAATATTCCTCAACAGTTTATAGTTCCAGGTATTTTAATGAAAACAACAGTATGAACCCATGAAATTTTGACCACTCAGAGCAGCTCAATACCTGCACCAACTGCCTACCTAGCGGGAGGAGGATCACCTACCAAACGAGTCCAAATCCTTACATCGTTAAGATATGATCTACCCATCTTGATAGAAGAAAAATCTCAAGAAAATATAGAAAAAATTTACTCTCACATAAACAACAAGTTATACTAATTTATAATGTCATATTAAAATAATGAAGTCCACCTCATAGTGATTGTAACATGTGTCACTGGGAGCCATGTTGTTATTACCCTTCTGATGTATGGCGTCAGAAGTGAACTCGTATTAGAACGGAGAATGTAATGCGTGTAAAAACACATTTTGACACCTTCCGCCCAAATTTGGTCCGATCGGACTGAAAAGTTTCGAGGACCGACCTTAGCTGGGAACAGACCCCTGATCCAATTTCTGACTTTAGAAAATTTCACCTACTGGAAACAGCGTGGACGGTGGACTGCCAGAGGTTTAACCTCTCTAATAGGCGCCAAAAATTTGAATCTTTACATTTCTACTGTCCATGAGCTTTCTTGAAATAGAAATTTTTTGGCCGATCTCTTTCCGGCTTTGGTTAATCTTCGAAACTTTTCAGACCAATTGGCCCCAAATTTGTGGAAGATATGGATGAACATATTTTTTTTTAATCAACCTTTGCGACTTTTTAGGTACCTAGACGTATGGGATATCAATTTTCATTAAATGATGGGCGATGAATCAATTAATGTGAGTCTAAGTCACTCCACAGCCACCGTTTTCCCCGTAATCCTGCTCCAAGCAATGATTAATCATTGTGAAATTTGCAAGCACTTTCTCTTTCACTTCTAGTTGATTAACACCTCTGGAAATTGCGATTAATATGCTTTCCCGCACACGTGAGATTCGCCTGGAATAATAAATCATTGTGGAATAATTTGCAGCGTTTTTCTTTATTCATGTTTCTGTCAGCTCGTAAGAGTTCATAAAGTACTCAAGTAAAATTGTGCCGCAAAATTAATATACTGGAGCTTATCGCCGGTTCAGCACGTCAGAGCCTGTAATGGTTTCCGTCATACCTTCCTCGTATTATGCACGAGTTGAATTCCATCGATAACGCATCGGATCCTCCCATCAGCCGCGTGGGTTGCTGTAAGCCAGCCGGAAGCCTCGTACTAATTTGAACGATTAACTACGAACGCTGCACTGGATTTTCCAAGCGACCTCGTCGAATCGTGCGCTTCAATTCGCACGCTGATTACTGTGCGCGCATTTCCATCCAATCCGTCAACGCGGGCTCATCACAGTCAACAAGATCATTTTCGGAGCGTAATTCGGTTCAGTTCATCTGTATGCAGATACGACGATACGATGGCCTGGAGCCGACTGGACCGATGGACATGAGGATAAACTGAGTCTTGATGGCTTCCAACTCCATCAAAATATTAACACATTTTGTTTTGCTCTAACAGTAATCTCTCTCGAGGGCTTAAGACGAGGGTGTATGATTTGCCTGGGAACCAAGGATCAAGGGGGTACTATTTTAAACGAATTGGTGCCACAAAATGTGAACAACATTTTCTCTGCGATCAAAAAAGAACTCGGTTGGTGTTGAAAGAAAGACAACATTCCGGAACAACTAGAGACCCTGACACAAAATTTCAGGTTTTTCATAATTTTATACTACCAGAAACAGCATAGACGGCATACAGCAAACGGGTTTTTTGGTCTCGACATCATGAAACATTACACTGTAAATTTCAAGGGAATTCGGAGAGGTTGACCTCTGGCATGATTTCATTGGTTGATTATTCAAGGAACAATCCACTGAAGATAAAAAAATAATGTATTTGAAATACAATACGTTGGTGCTAATTGTATTATTCTGATAAGAAAGATGAACCAAGACTTGATTAGAGTTGAATTGAAGAACTTTGGACACACATCAACTATAAGAGACACGTGTTTAAATAATATATTGTGTTCCCCTTATATATGTTGGTCTAGGGTCGCTAGGCCGGTGCGGTCATGCTAGGGTCACCAGCATAATGCGCTGCCACCTATATCGGCAGTTTAAAGCAATGTGGTTATCGAACGGACCTATGTTTAGTTCAAAGGTCATTGAAAGCTACGCTCGAACCGCAATTGTGAATAATTCGCGAGGATTTATGCAAATCGGATAGACGGGTTCCCTTTCAACGCTGATAAGCTAATAACTGCGGTTTCCCAACTGGTTGATGTGGAAATCTGTAGAATCACTCCTACCCTATCATACAGTCGGTTCGTGAACGAGGTTTTTGAACGAGTCCAGCTCCAAGTCAGAGCTCAACGTTCGGGTTGTTGACACCCAAAATATGGATCGAACCGTAAACCGCTCTAAGTAAACATCCAAAGCCGAGGGAGCGTTTCAAGTAAACAGCCATCCCGGGAACCTGGATGATAAATCATCTCGTACGATCGACCCTCATCTGTTGGTAAATCACGCGGAGAGACTAGGCATCAATTCGGAATTTCGACCTTTCGTTCTGACGAGTCATTCCGTTAACACGTTCGCTGTGGGTCACGCGCTCAGCGCGTGAGCTCTGTTTCCAATCTGTGTGCGTCGCACGCGCCTGGCGCGTGAAGGTAGCCTTCACTTCAGATGACTCCCGCATAGCTGCTCAAACGAGCTCAACAATTCCGCAGCAAACGTGAAAACAGCTGATGTCATACCATCTTCTCATATAAGTATGAAACATTATATTTGGAGAGACCGTGACTAATCATTATTAGGAATTATGATGGTAATTATAGCGGCATAGCGTCAACCTAATTATGGCGAACATTTTAACGACGACGAAGTACTACGCTAGATAACCTGTCCGGGAACGGAGCATAGAGAAGAGAGTTCACAAAACACGAAGAAGGTTTTCCACAAATGTATCGTTTTCCACTGAATCCATTCTAGCAGGTCCCAGACCGGTCGCGTCTCTTCTCTATGCTCCTTTCTCGGCCCTGGTTACCAATCTACCCATTTCGAACCAACCCCTGTGAAAGAATTTGCAGCGTTTTGCATGTTTTCATGCAAAAAGTCAACCTCTCCGATTCGGCCCAAATTTTTTTCTGGGCGTTTCAAGGTGTCTAGATCAAAAAAGTCAAATGTCCGTCCGCCGTACGCGCGTTTTGGTAGTAGAAAATTTTCTAAAAATCTGAAATTTTGGTCAGGGACCCGTTTTTGGCTCTAGTTGGTCCTCAAAACTTTTCAACCAGATCGGACCCCCTCCCAAACCCTCGGAGTTTGAGAGGGGGGGGGTGTCAAAATGTGCTTTACGAAAAATGGATTTTTGAGATTTTTGGCGATCTGGGCGTGTAGGGTATCGTTTTCCACAAAATTTTTGACGCTAAATCCAATGAGACGGGTCCCGGAACGATTAGACCCCACCGGAAATGGTTATGGACGCTGAATATTTTTTTAATTAGTCTCCATGCGCCTGGTCCAAGGAATAACCAACCCATGCGTAAGAATTTGCAGTTCTTTACTTTTTCGATCATTTAGTTCACATAATTTTGTACAGAAATATGAAATTATCATGTTGGGCCTTCAACATCCCTTCATCCAAACCAAACTATTTTACTCATCTGGTATCTTGTCATTCAGCAGTTTCATAGCTAAACCTGCGTTTTGAATTGCGACTCATCTTGAGTTAATCCTGCCTAAAATAGGGACTTTGTAATATTTTCTATCAACAGTTACTTTGAGGTGTTCACCGAGTAATTAAGGGTCTTTCTTTCGTTTGATTTCTGCCTTGCGATGAATTCTTAAATTAATTTCAACCAGGAAGCAACCCCCCAAATAGAAATACTCGAGAAAAGCAAATGGGAAAAAGGGCTATTTGAAGGAAGCGATGCTGCGGGAGTTTAACCGCAGAGTAATTGACTTGCTGGCAATATCTCCATTAATCTTTGATTCATCGCTTTTTCGACAAGAATTTACGAGTTCGGAGGGAATTTCGGATCCTCTTCTAACTGCGAGAGCCTCGTAAATTGGATACGATAACGGTCGAAATGGCGTTTTTTACGTTCAGAGTTGTTTACAGAAGTGACGTCTACAATGTTTTTGAATTTTATCGTGGCGAGTGCATCTTAGTTCAGACTAAAATGACATTATCAACCTGTGATTTTATGAATCTCTAAATCCGTCGTTCTCGTTTCACCGCACGTGTCTCGGTTTGAACAATTTCACCGCGTAAATATTACGTAAGTGCGATAGGGAGTGGAATGATCTCAAATAGGATTGTATTTTTGTATGGAAGGAGATAACAACTTTTGAATCTCTTCTTTCGATCAAAGAACAAAAGAAAGAAGAGAGAGACTGCTTCTATAATAAAACGAATTGGATAACTTTCACGGAGAAGCAAACATCCTGAAGACACATTTCATTCTTTCCAGCGGAGAAAGCCTTTTCTTGTTCTTTATTTTTCTAATCTTCATTCTGCCCACTTCTCACGCCGCCGTAATTGAGAAGAAGAGAGAATTGAACGGTTGAAATCTTCTGTGCCACTCTGATCCGAGATTAACCACAAGGAAATACGGTGAATATCAGGTTCAAAGGTTTATAGGTATACGTTTGACGTCAGAATGGAGTTTGCTCATCATGTGTATTGTTGTCCTCAGGTAACTGAAAATGAGATCCGACTGTTGAAATATTCAAACAAGTAAGAATGTTGCCTGTATTAGACCTCATAGAAAAACTAATGGCTATTAAGTAATTTAAATTAGTTCAAAGCTATCTTTCCTTGACCGGGGTGCGGTGCCTCAGAAAGAAATATTCGTCGATTAGGATATTGTTTTGAAAACAACTAAGAATAAAGAGTGGTGTTTATTGTACATTTCCAAGAAAAAATTTTTTTTTTCTTTTTTGTTTTTTGACATGTTTTATTGCACCAAGTAGATAACTTATAATCAACATTTCTGTGATAGACTAATACTAACAACTGCTTTCAGAATAAGATACTTAACTTTATTCTTAACAAGTCTGATGAATTGCTTGGGGCACTCACACTAACTGAACCAGTTCATGCGGTTTTGTTCTTTTCAGTCTTCTGAGTAGGTCATTGGTGTCAAGAAGGCGGACAACATCTTCGTTTACATGACTTTGGAGCCTCATAAGGTGATTGATGGCTTGATTTCGTATTACTTCATCGACAGATTCGATCTGTAGCTCGTAATGCAACCTGTCATTCCGGAAATATCTGTATGCGTCAACGCAGCAGCGCAAGACATTATTCTGAAACCTTTGAATAATGTTGCGATTGCTTTGGGCGGTGCATCCCCACAGTTCAGCACCATAAGTCCAGACGGGTTTGAGGACTTGTTTGTACAGAATGAGCTTGTTATGGATCGACATTTTGGACTGCCTCCCCATAAGCCAGTACATTTTTCGAAACTTAATCACAAGCTCAGCTTTTTTCTTTTGACGTGGGACTTCCATCTTAGTTTGGCGTCCAGCGTCATTCCAAGATATTTTGCTTCGTTGGCGTGTGGGATTGCCTTATTATTGAGGTATGTCGGTAGGTAGTTGATCCTTTTATTCGTGAAATCAACATGTACTGACTTTGCCTCATTCAGTCTAATTCTCCATTTACTTGTCCATTTGTGAAGAAGGTTAAGGGACCTATTGAGCTTACCAACAGTCTCATTGTTCGTTTCTCCAACGGCCAGGATGGCTGTGTCATCTGCAAACGTAGCAGTGGTGTTCTCTTCAGTTTCTGGCAGATCGCAAGTGTAGAGCAGGTACAGTAGTGGGCCCAGTACACTGCCTTGTGGCACACCAGCCTCGATCCTTGTAGTTACAGAGAAAGCATCCTCCTGTTTAATTCTGAAGTAACGATCGGTTAAGTATGATTCCATGAGATCTGCATAACATGCTGGGAGTAATTTACGTATTTTATGTATCAAGCCTTCGTGCCAGACTTTGTCAAACGCTTGCGTGACGTCTAGAAAGACGGCAGAGCAAACCTGCTTTTCCTCTATCGCTCTTTCTATGATGCTGGTAATTCTGTGGACTTGATCAATTGTCGAGTGTTCTTTTCTGAAACCAAATTGGTGATTTGGAATCTGTTTGTTCGGGGAAGCGAACAAACAAAGCGACAATAAAAACTCTCAAAAGAAACGGAAAACGGTTTAAACTTTGATTAATTTCAGAACTTGAAGCGGTGACAGCAAAAGCTTCTACACGAATCGGCACATCAGACTAATATCAGCTGGTTTTCAGTCCGGCTCCGCTCCTGGTTGCTATAACAACCAATGCCTACCGAATAACACAACTCACGCAAATAACGAAATGGGCAGAAAAACTACAAAATTATTTACACTAAGTCTGAAGGACGAACATCCTCCCCCCACCAATGAGTCACTCATTCGAATCTAACTGTCCTTGGGTAAGGGGCACAGTTTAACTAACGGGCGGAGCTTTTCTCCGCTTCCAGTGCGCACTCTAGCTACCCGGGGAATATTATCACTACCAGGGATCAGGTTGATTATCATCCCCATTGGCCATGACAAGGGGGGTACGTTATCTTCCCTAAGCAAAACAACATCTCCTACAGCTGCAGGGCTACTGGGAGTGTTCCACTTTGAACGGGTCTGGAGATCAAGCAAATATTCGGATTGCCACCTTTTCCAGAAGTTGGTAACGAGATCTGAGACAAACTTCCACTTAGGCGCCAACCGAGAACTGAAGTCGTGAACATTACTTTCGGGAAGAGCGGTCAGAGGTCGCTGAATGAGGAAGTGAGCGGGTGTAAGGATGAGCACGTCGTCGGGTGAGGCAGATTGGTGAACCAATGGTCGGCTGTTAAGAATTGCCTCGATTCTAACAGTGATTGTGCTGAAGGTCTGAAGAGTCGGGGTCTGGTTTCGCAGATTAACCAGCAGAAGTCGTTTGGCAGATTTTACGGCAGCTTCCCACAATCCTCCAAAATGAGGGGCACGAGGTGGGATGAATTTCCACTCAACACCTCGGTTAGCTAGACGTTCGGCAATGGTATGATCGATGTTAGTGGAGGACTCCAAGCGGAGTTTTTTGAGCAGATTAGATGCGCCTAGGAAGTTGCGACCATTATCGCTCCACACAACGGAAGGGACACCACGACGGCCCATAAAACGCTCCAAGCATTGGAGGAACCCATCAGTGCTGAGGTCCATCACAACTTCCATGTGGACGGCCTTAGTCGCAAAACAAACAAATATCGCAAGATAAACTTCAACGGCACGAGCACCACGAAGCCCGGCTACAGAAACGGTGAACGGTCCACAAAAATCAACACCAACTTGCTCAAAAGCAAATGCGCGGTTAACTCTTTCTTCCGGGAGCTGCCCCATTGGCGGCTGGAATGGCCTGGGTTTAATTGAAAAACAACGTGTGCAACCAGCGAGGATTTTATTAACGGCATTCCTCCCATTGATGATCCAGTAACGGGTGCGCAAATGTGCTAATGTGGCTCTAGGTCCTACATGCAGGCATGAGACGTGAGCATGACGAATGAGAAGCGGAGAGAGTAAATCGGACTGATGGATCAGTATTGGGTGACACGTCTCGTATGAACTGTTCATGTTGTCTAGACGGCCACCCACTCTCAGGATCCCATTAGCATCCTGAAAAACCGCCAATTGCTTCATAAGTTTAGTCGGTGAGGTCTTCTTATTAACGGCGTGTTTAACATCAGTGAGACTTCTATCCTGAGAGCGGCGAACGAGTAAGAGATCGGCCTTCTTCAGCTCAGAGGTGGTCAAAGGTGTTCTAATTGAACCAGAAGGCCTGGTTCCTCTGGTTTTACAGTTGTCAACGAAACGGAGCATCCAAGCAGTGACCCTTCGCAGGAGGGAGTACGAACTAAAATGGGCTTCCCAGTCAATTTTGGAAACAACGGCAGCAGTGATAAGGGAAGATGATCGAATTTCTTCTGAAACAGAGGCAAGCTTCAAATCTGGGCGAATTCGCTTAATTGGCCATTTCCACCTATCGGATTTCAACCAGATTGGACCATTCCACCAGAGAGAGCAATCAACCAATTGATCGGGACGAGCACCACGGGAGGCTACATCAGCAGGGTTATCTGCAGAACATACATGGAACCAGTGATCCTTTGGAAGATGAGACAAGGTCCTTGCTACGCGATTGCCAACAAACACCTTCCACGTGGGAGCGGGTTCGGCAGTGAGCCAAGATAGAGCGATGGTACTATCTGAACAAGCCACAACTGAAGAAGCAGGAATGAGCGGGTATTCTTCTCGTACCTTAGACACAGTTTTAGCAAGTAACTCAGCAGATAACAGTTCCAGACGAGGGATTGATTCAGGTTTCATCGGAGCAATTTTGGCACGAGCTAAGACCAAACGGGAGGCAAACATTCCGTGCATCAATGAAACATGGTAAACCGAGGCAGCGTAGGCTTTCTCAGAAGCGTCCGAAAAGCCTACTAACCATTGAACGGGAGCATCAGTACGGATGTGACGTGGAATGGCAATAACGCGAAGTTGATGTAGAGTGTTGGCTAACTTTTCCCAATCATAAACGAAGGAGGCAGGCAACGGGTCGTCCCAGTTAAACTTGGAGCGACATATCTCCCGTTGGATAAAGCGAGCATAGACTGAAACAGGCATCACCCAACCAGCAGGGTCATAAATTCGCCCGACGTGACTTGCAAGTTCTCTTTTAGTGTGGACAGAGGTGGAAACAGGGACCTTGAAATAAAAGGTATCGGTTGCTGGATTCCAGGACACACCAAGCATTTTTAATGGTTTCTCTTCATCAGACGTCAGAGAAACATGTTCTGAGCCGGGTAGGCAGTGCTCATTGGGAATTCCGGCTAACAGCTGATTCGAATTAGAGGCCCATTTGCGAAGTTCCAATCCAGCTGTGTTCAGTAGATTAATCAGCTCATCTCTGGCTTGCAAAGCCAGTTCTAACGAGCTCCCCCCGCCATGAACATCATCAACATAGGTGTTATTTTTGAGGGTCTGAGAGGCTATGGGATGAGTTTCTTCACTCTCATCGGCTAGATGGCGTAGTACTCTATTGGCTAGAAAAGGAGCAGAAGCGGTTCCATAGGTTACAGTGGTGAGCGCGTAGTCTTGAACAGGTTTATCAGGAAGGTCGCGCCAAACAATTCTCAACACATCCTGATCGTCATTGGTATGTCGAATCTGCCTAAACATCTGACGAATATCAGAAATAAAGACGTAACGAAAAGAACGGAACCGGATGACCATGACATAGATATCGGGTTGCATTTTTGGGCCAACCAGCAGTATTTCATTCAAGGATCGTCCGTTCGTGGTTCTTTGGGAAGCGTTAAAAACGACGCGAATCTTGTCAGGAGGATCACTTTCTCTATGAACAGCATGGTGAGGAATGTAGTAATTTGGAGAACGGTGAACGTCATCAAAGGTCAGCGGCCTCATATGACCGGAATCCAAATAATCTTTCATGAAGGCTCGGTAAGCAGCAGCCAAAATGGGGTTGTTCTTCAAACGCTTTTCCATTCTATAGAGTTGACGCATAGCAATATGGCGAGATTCACCAAGTACAGCAGGGGGTTCTGAAAATGGAAGCGAAACGGTATATCGACCACTGGCATCTCTATGGACAGATTCTAAAAACAGTTGCTCAGCACGATTCTCATCGGGTGTCCAGGGCAACACTGGTTCAACAGATTCGATTTCAAACATTCGACGTAGAAGATCATCAGTGGACGGCATGGAACTAGGACCTTGATCGTGAATCTCACTTCCGATTGATTTGACTCTAGAAGAAACGAGAGCCAGGCTGGGTTTGACCGGTTGCAAGTCATAGGTGCTCGCTCCAACTGCTAGCTTGAATAGCGATGTTGCGCTTCCAGTAGTCTCAATGGGTGGAACAACAGAAAACAGGTTACGAATAGGAACTCTAGGTTTGCGATGCATCAGATGGGTCTTGAGACGGAAATTTAGGATTCGGCCTTGCCACTAGTAATTTAAAGCAAGCGGAAATATCTTCGAGAACTATGGAATAATAATTTTCGGATATGAAAGACGGAGGGTGAGGACGAGGAGTGAAAGTGCACTGGTAAGACGGTGACTTTCTTTCTTTGGGTGGAACATGCTCTATAACAGTCACTGGTTGGTCAGCGCAATACGTAGACACATAGTTGTAACGGCTGAAGCTAACTGACTTTTTCTTGGGTGGTGGAATGGGACCAGTTATTATCGTTCCAAGGTCCGATTCCCAGATACCGGGCTTGAGAGATCCGTGGAGCACTTGGGAAAGCATGTCAGCTCCCAGAATAACGGAAACGGGTAGGGAGGTGTGAAAACGAGAATCCGCCAATTGGGAGTCCTTGGGGGCCACGCCCGACCACAACTTGGGGTCCATGGTAGAACTGGGAAGCGGTAACACGGTATTGTCCATAACAAACGCTATAAACGGGATGACTCTACCAGAACGGGTATGTAACTGAAGGGTGACCTGATTTTTGACAGAGGTGGAATTATTACCAATTCCGGAAAAAACCATTTTGAAGGGAATTAGCGGGACTTGCAACTTGCGAACCACTTCAGGGCTAACAATATTCGTTTCACTGCCTGAATCTAACAATGCTCGAAAAGTAACGGGTTCTCCATAACAGGAGGAGATTGGAACCATTGCAGTTGGAAGGAGCCCCCAACGGGATAGCTTCAAGCAGGGTTTGGCGGAGACGTTGTTCTTGTTGACGGGAGGCAAGCCAGCCAATTTTAAGCTGGATGACATTGTCCTGGGAAACGGGCCCTTACATGGCAAACGGGGACTAAGGGATGAGGAAGAACAAGGGGAACATGAGGACCTATGTATAACACCGCAATGTTTTGGCAATTGTTTTTCTTTAATCCCCCCAGTACTAGGTATCAACATTCTATCACTCTCCAATGAACAAGGAAGAACGGTTGGAATTTCATCAGTTAACAAGCAGGAACTTTTATTTACGTGAGATAGTGATATCGGGAAAGCATTAGGTTGAATATTGGCATACCTTTGTCATAAGCGGGGAGAAGGTTCCAGCGGGGCGTGGTACTGACGAGAAGGTTCGAAGCAACGTTCCTCTGAAGTAGACGGGGATACAGGGCGTTCTTCATTTGCGTGAAGGAGAGGGTGATGAGCCTGGCCGCAAGAACACCTTCGGTCAGCTCGGCAGCGGTTGGTTGGGTGAAGAGTTGAAAGGCAGTTCTGGCAGGCTCCAATGGAGCTGACGGTCCTGCACCGATCCAATACGCTTAGAGCCTTGAATTTGGCGCATCGGAACATGAAGTGTTCGCCTTTACAAAAGTTACAGGAGCCGCGACGAACAGGCATTGGTGATTGAGCGGAGACAGCGGGCAAAGCGGGGGCAGAAACAGCAACAGAAGCGGTAGAACTGATAGCGGCAGAAGTGGAGCTCCGAAATACTTTTGGGGAGCGAGTACGTGGAGCGGAAGTTTGGAAACGAGTGGCTTCTGGGATCAGACGAGTGACTCGGAGCTCCCGCTCAACAAATTCCAATAGCTGAGCATGACTGGGAATACTGTCCATTTGCTCCATGACTTCCCGGTTGAATTTATTTTTTAACTCGAGGTTTAAATGACAAAACAGGGATTCAAAGAGAAGATAATCCTCCAAACTTTGAGCGGGGAGATTCTTCATGAGTCCGATCCATGATCGTGCTTCATTAACAAAAGCCTCAAGGTCATTAGAGGATGGTTTGTCTAGCATCGGAATTTTATCTCGCTGGCAGAATACCGAACGAGCGAGGCGGTATTTCGATGAGTTCTCAGACACCAAGGCGGAATAGAGCTGATTGTAATTTTTTCCGGAAAATGAGGAGCGTAGATCGGGCGAAAGCTTCGACATTAGTTTTTCGTATTTCACCTCATCAGGAACCTCAGAGGAGTTGTGAACAGCACGATCAAACAAAATCTTAAATTCGGCAAATCGGTGAATTTCTCCGCGGAAAATGGGCACGGTTGTTAGTAATTCGTTCATTACTTTGATTGCAGCGTAGATGCGATTTGACGAGGCGAAAACTGGGGCGTCAGCAGTTGCATCAGGATTGGAAGGCACATGAGTTTTTCCCGACAACTCTATGAGGAGATCAGTGATCCGTTCAATCAATTTCCTCTCAAATTGTTGATCAAATTCGGCCGTTTCTATCTTCTCAAGGAAGATCTGGCCTCGATCAACGCTGTCACGGATGACCTGGTTTAGCGAGGGGCCAACGTCGCGGCTGATGATAGGTTCAACATGAAGTACCCAACGACGGATCTGTCGATAAAGTTCGTACTGACTATCACCGAGACTTTGCGGAACGCTTGCATCGAGTTCGTCACAAGCACTTCCCGGTAGGTCAGGATCGGGTTGACGAATGGATTTCTTTCGAGGCATGATTAGTTGAAAATTGGTTGTGTCCACGTGGCGAACTAACCTAATCGTCCAGTCGGACTCGGCTCGAACTTGGACGATGGAATTTCCCGGGTTTCGGCACCAAATGTTTGTTCGGGGAAGCGAACAAACAAAGCGACAATAAAAACTCTCAAAAGAAACGGAAAACGGTTTAAACTTTGATTAATTTCAGAACTTGAAGCGGTGACAGCAAAAGCTTCTACACGAATCGGCACATCAGACTAATATCAGCTGGTTTTCAGTCCGGCTCCGCTCCTGGTTGCTATAACAACCAATGCCTACCGAATAACACAACTCACGCAAATAACGAAATGGGCAGAAAAACTACAAAATTATTTACACTAAGTCTGAAGGACGAACATATTAAAACTACAAAAAGTAAATTCATCTAGATTTCCGATTTTCTGTTTCATTCCACACAAAAACTATGATTTTTCTTTAATGTACAACCAAAAATGCCAGTTTTGTTTTGTCGCTCTGGAATAATACACCCTTGTGTTCCAAAAGAAAAATCAGTAATACTCATTTTGTGCTCAATTGCCTCAAAAGAGGGAAGAATATGGATGAAATTAAGCATTTTGAAAGGGCTTTTCAAGATTTTCTGGATGTAAGGCATAACTTGTGTCATTTTTAGCGAATTTCGGACACTGAAGCTATGGGGTTTGAACCGTTCGCCACAACTGAGGTGAATTTGAAGAAGATAGTCTAAAAATTACTCCGAATACTTACGGAGTTGAAGTAAAACCAGGGATTTGCGTGTTGTCGAACTGCTGAGGCGATTCAGGGGGCGATGAAAAACCGTAGGAATTAGGAGAACTCATTTGTTGTGAGCACCAACATGGTAAATCAGTTTGCACGCCGATTTCTGAGGCGGAAAAGGATTTAGAATTTCTATCCGAGCAGTCACTCTCTTGCGAAGACGTGGACGTGGATTCCATCGTCGGTGAATGAGCAGGCTGAAAATACAAATTATCGTGTAAGTTTGTTATGAAAATGCTTTAACCTTTACGCTCAGTCTAGGGGCCCCAAGCACGCTGTTTACCTGCGCAATTTATCAGTTAACTGAGGAAACTGTACAATAACGCAGTATCTTACTCCAGGCGTTGGCCTGTGCAAAATTGTATATTTTTACCAATAAACTGCGCAGTTTCCTAAGTTAATCGCACAGTTTGCACGTCAGCAGTGTTCGTTAGCTGACTCTCATCCCTTCACCTGTTCCCACCAAAAATGAGCAGAAAATAAGCTTTTCTCTGCGATTCCTCCTGCTTCTAACAATTTGATGAAGCAATATCATTAGGCAACACATTTCTTTGAAGCAACCAGTCCTTGCTCCAGCATTTCCAGCGTCTTCTTTTTCGTTGCTGCTCCTCTTCTACAAAATGATTGATAGAATACAGCACAGCTGCTTTTCTTTCTTGGAGGTTCTTGAACACCTTCTTAGCTTACATACCTTCAGTTTAGATGATCGTACAGATTTTTACTAACTATTTTGCTCAGTCAAACTGCACAGTTTCAATGGGCTCCTTAAAAATGCGTGCTACAGAGGAACGTATTTTACATACAAATCTGAATAGTCAGGTTTAGGTACTCACTAATAACATAAACTTGGCTTTGTTGGCCATCACTTTCTGCCTCTTGCTTTCTTTCTCTTCTTCGCTCATAATCAGTTCTCTTTTCATTCCAACTGAGTAACATTTCTCTAAGCGGCATTTTTGGCAAAATCTCCTCGTAATCGATGTAATTTCACAGCTATCTTTGAAAGGGCACCGCATCGCCTGGAATTTAAGAACGCTTTCGTAAAGATCGCTATTTCCATGCATAAGATACTTCGTTTATATTCGAAATCGTTACTTTGGATTTGAGTGCGTTCCTGCGAAAGAAAGCTTTACAAGATTCGCATGTGACAGCGTTGAAATTGTTTCCCAAAGCCGAGTCTCCGCAGACAGCGCAAATTTTGGATTCTCCACATTTTCTTTCTTCCGTCGAATCCATAGAGCTCACTAAATCAAAATAATTTAGATGATTATTATGAATGAATTGGTCATGTTTGTATACGAAAAATGTGCGTTGGCCTTCAGTCCTTCGAGATGCTCTAAGTACATATTTCCTTTCAGTTTGCTTAGAAATTAATTTGAGCCCCAGATGTGCCCAATCGACCCAAACGGAGGCAGGATATATGGGTTTTTCAAGATTTTTGGGGACCTAGGCGCGTAGGTCGTACATTTTTGGCAAAAGACCGCAATGAAGGTGGAATAAACCACAATTGGTTAAAGTTGGCGTTCTTCCAAACTCGATGAATTTCTGATTCGGTTATTCAGGATTCAACGTCTCCTCACCTGTCTTACGAAGGTGCATTCGATGAAAGAACTGCGGCAGTTGATGAGTGAAATCCATTCGGCCAAAGATAAGAGACAGATAATATCCGGATACAAGTTTTGAACTCACCGCGACCCACATTTTCAGCTTACAAAAACAATACAGAGCCCGTACGGAAGGAATGGATAGATATTTGACAAAACCTCGATATTTTAACTATATCAAGTGAAGTGATTCATAAATCTTCCGTTACGAAACCCAGGAATCATTAGCGTCCGCGACAATCATCTAACACTTGAGATAAGAAGCGATAGAACACTATAACGCAGACGGATTTTTTGAACCCATTTTATCATTCTCTGGCCAATGACATTGAGCCCGATCGATTGCAGAAATAATTCAGTGGATTAATTGTAGTTTGCGCTCGCATCAAGTTAACTTAATTATGGAAACCTCCTCGCCACAATGGACCTGATTTGAATTTCATTTTAATTTTACTCAAATACGAGTTGTGCCCGGTTTATCAAACAATACAGGGGTAATGAATATTGAGGCCTTCGAAAAGCTAGTTCACTTTAGGAGCCTTGTCCCAGATTGAATGTGTGGTAAATGGAGGGCGCTCAATTACAAAAATACCACCAAATAGGTTTTGCTGCGGATTGCTCGTATCACGCAGGTATAACTACTTTGTTCAAAATTCAAAATCATCCAAGACTCTTAATCCTGTTTGACCAACACTGTCGGCTTCTTAAAAAGCCATGATGATTGTCACATTCATTATTGGAAAATACGAGTTCGAAAAAAGTCGATATTGATACGGATTCTATATCACTTTCTGAGCAAACACTAATGTGGTTGAATAAGTGAATCTTACTACTACTAAAATATTAGATATTTTCCTACGATTTTAATGAGAACGGGACACTTACTTCCACAAGTCACCTGTCTTTCGTCCACAAAGCGCTAGCTAGGATAGGACAATCTATTTAACGTCAATCAAAATGTGGAACATGGTTGTAAATTAAAAGCTATTTGAAAGGCAAAGCAGTACTAACGCCAGCCAAGGCCTGATCTTGTCCATCGCTCAGCGCAGCTGACTGATAACGCTTATCTTGAGCGTTGTTTAAAGTTTGTGGTCAATTTTAGCGGTCCGGATCTGAATTCGGGTAGGTCAGTATTACACAAGCTCTGGTAAAATCCTGAATACTATAAGGTATAATACTAGTTTGTTTCAAGGAAATGAGCTATTTATTATGAAAAATTATAAACTATTTTTATATGATTTTGGTTGGTTATTCCTCAAATAATCAACTTGTTTACACGCAAAAAGTCAATTTTTCTGATTTGGCCTAATTTTTTTTTTCTGGACGTTTCAAGGTGTCTTGATAAAAATTAACAATTTTCCATCTGCCGACTTGGGTAGTAGACATTTTTCTAAAAATCTGAAATTTTGGTCAGGGGTCCGTTCCCGGCTCTAGTTGGTCTATGAAACTTTTCAGCCCGATCGGATATAATTAAGGAGGGGTAGGGGTCAAAATATGTATTTCGAAATATGGATTCTTGAGAATTTTGGTGATCTAGGCGTATGGAGTGTCATTTTCAACTAAATTTTGGAGGCTGAATGCTCCACTAATTTTTGGACGCTGAATTGGTTGGAATGCGTCTCCATGCTCCTGGTCCGAAGAATAACCAACCCCTGCAATTTATATTTCCTTTCACATCACCTTTTCATTCCTACCACTTCTCCCGTAAACTAACTTTTGACCCTTTCGCAAATAGTTGTTTACTTAAATATTAATTCAATTTCACAATGAGTCACAAAGTGGTAGGTTGTTGAAGTAGGTAAAAAATGGATCAAGAAAATGTACATATAAATATTTATTGTCGATATCAATCTTCCATATTTGTACATCGTTCATTATTTTCAAATTATTTACAAATACCCAGTTTAAGAGCACAAGTTCTTAAATTATTATGGCAACGTTCTATATTCTCAATTATACTGTACTTAAAAATTAATATTATTACATCTCGTGAAATGATTTGATTTGACAGTCACGGGGTTGACGATTCGACCGGCGCACAATTGGAGGCGCCCGGGCGGCTCGCGCTGCTGTCCGTGCCTTTCTGCTCGGGCGCGAGGAGTTCCGGACCGAGGAGCTCGGACCAGCCTTCGCTGGGGGATCAGGTCGTGGTTTGAGGAGGGAAGCAGCCGGGCCCCAGGACGGAAGCTGGTTGTCAAAGAGGTGCTGCTGACCCACCGGCAGCTTCATGGCCCGCTCAGCGATGAACGGTTGGAAATCTGAGAGGACCTGGCGCTTCCTGGTGTTGGAAAGGCGAAAAATACTCGCCGAGACGATGGATGCCCCGTCATAAACCAGGTCCACTAATCTATCACGATGTAGGGCCCGAGGAGAGGTCGAAACGGTTGTCGCCTAAGAGGGTGCATGCTTCCGCCAAAGCCACCACCGAGGTCAGGAGAAGCTCCTGATGGTGCGCTATAGCTCGATCCCGATCCCTTGACGTCGTCGAGATAATACTAGACACCGCAGTATCCAACAAGGGAGCCGTGAACTCTGGAAAATGCGGCATAGCAACGTACCTGTCTTGAAGGGAGTTATGCACCGATGGGGGAAGCCCTTCACGTTGTAGCCTTGCCATCTCGGCCACTATAACCGGGTCAATGTCCCGGCGAGGAGGCTCGACATTGCGGCTCAAGAGCCGTCGGATGCCAGCCGGTACCGGCGCCGAACTATCCGGCAACGAAAAATCTTCATAATCTGACGGAAGTCGAACGCCGGCCCAACCGTCCAACAGATGGCGGCCCGGCTGCGACGATGACGACCAAGTGGACGAAGGGGAATGACTACGACGATTCCAAAGGGGCGAGCGGGATCTCATGCGGGAGGCCCGTTCCTGCCGATGACGGACCTGGAGACGGTTCCCAGTCGGGCGCCCAGCCACGATCGTCGGAAGCCGAACGAGCCGACCTGACGTGATGTGGAGACAGATTATGAGTCTCCATGGAGGGATAGCTGGGAGAAATCATTCCGGGCACTCCGACACCAAAATTACCAACCTCGAAGGGAAATTTGTCGGTAAAGAAACAATAAACCAGAGGAAACAAATATCACCTCACCAGTAAAAGAAATTAATCGAGAGACGCTGACAAGGGAGAAAAAGGACGCCTGACTAAAATGAAAGTAAGTAACATGTGCAATGGCAATGGCCGACCAGGGGCCGACGCTGAGGGGAGCTGGCAGTGTTGCACACCATGAGGTTTTCTCATCAACAGCTGAGCGACCGTTACAGTCAATAAGCCTTTACAGACGTACAGGTCGACCCTACGGGTTCTGCTGCCAGTAGTGATGACTTTCCTCTCATACCTAATAATAATAATAATATTAGGTAATAATAATATTAGGTAATTGTGACCATCAGGTGGGCTGATCAGTAAATTTGTCGGTAAAGGAAAAACAGATGGGACAAAACTCAAATATCACCTCACCAGTAATAAGGAATAATGGGAGAGAGACCCAAAACGAAAGTTATACTGTGACAGCAATCAGCAACCTAGCTTAAAACATTACAACCAATATTTGAAAATATCATTTTTGTTCCGATTAACGGTACCTCTATATCGATATCGTTACTTAGCTTTCAATTTTCTCAAGACATCGATACTTCTAACCTGATAAACGGATGCTAATTTTTGAAGGATTAAAGCCAAACTGGGTGGGTCATTGAGAATTGTTGATCAGAGCCGTCATTAATATGTTTTTTATTCTCATCCAACTTATGTAAGAACCGTCAACGTGATCACTAGAAGTTGTAGGATCCGTAAATATAAATCCACAAACCAACACACGTTGCTGTTGAGTAGGTAGATTTTCGTTTGCTCTATTGTTTCTCTCTGGCTATTCTTTTGCCTGTGAACCACGGTGGCTCCTAATAAATGTAAAGATTTATAGACAAAGTATCGGAATCCGGGCTTTTATGAGTGAAACGAAAAAGATCGGATAACACAATATATTTACGTACCTTCCAATGAAGTCAGATCTTACCCACACTAGAAGAGAAAAGGCTTACAAAAAGAATATTTTAGTAATCTGCACTTGAGCGTCGCTTCACTTTTTAGAACCGCCAAAGCCCCACGCACAACCAACTAATAACCGAAGAAGAATTAGGCCGCCAGCGCTAAAACCAATGTAGCGTCAGATGTAGGTATCACTGGCTGTGCGAAGCGACCATAAGTCCATAGTGAAATATTGAAATTCCGTCACTCCCCTCCAAGATTTCATAATGACCATGGAGCAAAGCATACCAGCATAAACGTCAGTTTCTTCAAGCTGATAAAACATAAATGCAAATACACCATCAGTTCAGTTGCTGTTGTATTCATGATTACACTGTCTTCTTTCTTCCAAACACAGACCATTAGCGTGCTCTCAGCTCAAACTGAGATGTCCGCCTTGTCTTGGATTGGCACAAACCAATTGTACGTTTAGCACAGACTAAACTGATCAAAGATCAGCTCAAACCGATCCCACCAATAGTTGGCTCAAGCCAAACAATACCAAAATAATTTTGCGCTTTGTTACCTGATTCCAGAATCATCTGCACTTGGTAATCCTCTTTCTGATCCTTCCTTGTATTCAGCTCTGTTCAGTCCAATCGATCTAGAAAATATTACAGAAATGTGTCAGTTAATGATGTCAATGCTTATGAAGCAACATATCCCTAAATTTTTCAAACTTAGGTTTTGGTAATGCTTTAGTGAGAGCATCAGCCTGCTGCTCCTCTGTTGATATCCATTGGATTTTCACATTCCCCTCTTTGAACTCCTGGCGCACATAAAGGTAAGAGAGTCGCACCAAATGTTTTAGAGTTGAAGAGTCATCCACTTCTGCTAGGCGAATAGCTGGTTTGGAATCCTCAAACATTATTGGCACAACCTTTTCACCCAGGATCGTCCAGCACATATTCCGCAAAGACGCTAAGTCTCTACATGCTGTGCTCATTGCCACAAACTCACTTTCTGCAGAGGATAAGGCAACATGATTCTGTCGCTTGGTACGCCACATCACAGCATTTCCATACAGCTTGATCACATAGCCCGTAGTGGAATACCCTCCCTCAGCTGACATACCAAGAGAAGCATCCACAAAACAATCAATGCCTCCTCCATGATCGCTGAACAACAATCCGTGAGAGATGGTTCCCCTCAAGTAGCGCATGACGCGGACTACTGCGTCCCAGTCATCCCAGGTGTAGTTAGACTGTTTCCTACTGAGCAGGTTAGTTGCAAATGTTATGTCAGGTCTGACACCTCCTTGCAAATAAAGCAATGAACCAATAGCTTGTCTAAATGGGATCTTCTGTATGTCTTCCTGTCTTCTGTGTTTGTCTTTCTCGCCTCTTTTCTCCAAGACCATTGGGGTGGCAACTGTTCTTGAACTATTAGGGTCAAATTTCTCCAGCATGTTCTCAATATGCTTGATTTGTGTTACACCAATGGTCCTTTCTTTTCGATTGCGCGTGATTTCGAGTCCCAAGAATTTCTTTGGTTCTCCAAGATTTGTAATTGAAAATTCGCTCTCCAGGATTTTTCTCACCTGTTTCAATTTTGTGCTGCTGTTTGTAGCTACAAGGATGTCGTCTACATACAACAGCATGATTGCTATGAGTCCCTGAGACTTCCACACAAACAAGCATGGTTGAAAGGGATATGGGTCAAAATCCATTTTTTTTACTGCTTCTTGAAATCTAATGAACCAGCGCTTGGGAGACACCTTCAAACCATACAATGCTTTGTGAACCTCACATACATGTTCTTTCTTTAGATTACTATCTGCTTGGAGATAGTCTTCATAGCCATCTGGAAACTCTATGTATACAGGCTTGTCAAGAGACCCATTCAAAAACGCAGTTTTCACATCAAACTGGACCAGCTCCAGGTCAAGTCTTGCTGCAACTATCAGTACGAACTTTACATCAGGTAACCTAGCAACAGGAGCGTAAATTTCCGACAGATTGTAACTATTGCTGTCAGCAAATCCTCTGACTACAAGTCGACTTCTATATCTGATAGAACCATCCCCTTCCAGTTTTTTCCGGTGAACCCACCTTGTCTTCATAATCCTTGTGTCATTTGGAACTTTTTGCCTAGACACAATCTTCCACGTTTTCAACAACTCTATAGCATCAAATTCTGTATTAATTGCTTTCAACCATAATTCTGAGTCTTTGCTTTTCATTGCCTGTAGATATGTTGCTGGATCAGGGTCCATGTTCCTTTTCTTCATAGAGTTACTTTCACAAGTCACATTTGCTTCTGCTTCTTCGTAGAATTCGCAGTCGTTATTCTCATGGATCAGCACTGAACTCCTCTGGTTGGAACCAGCCATATCCTGTCTCATTTGCTCTATAGACACAGGATTGCTGTCCCCTGAACTTTCTTCCCTCAAAGAGCGGTCATTCAGTTCATCACTTGTCCCTGGTTCAATTTCCAAATTCGTTCGTTCCTCAACTGAAAATTCCTGATCAGAAAATGATGATTTCCCAGCTAAAGGATCCGACTTGTGATCGTTGTAAGTCCTGTCTTCTACAAAATCTACATTCTTGGACCTTACCACAGTATTTTTGTTGGCATGCAATAAATAGTATCCTGTCTCACCACATTCCAACAAAAAACCTAAATTTGCTTTGGGAGCAAACTTTGAACTCGTCTGTGGATTCAATATATAACTCTCACAACCAAAGCGTTTGACAAATTTTAGCGTTGGAACTCTCCCAAATGCAGCTTCAAAAGGTGTTTTAAATTTTACAGCTTTGTTCGGTGTTCTGTTGTGTATGTACACAACATGACGCATTGCATATGGCCAGAACTGAGCAGGAATCCCCGAAGAAACAAGATTCACCCTGATTTTCTGCGCTAGCTCCAAGTTCAGTCTCTCAGCTGTGCCATTCAATTGAGGTGTGTATGGCTCACAAGCCGTAATAATTATCTTTTCCCGGTGTAACAAGGATCTCAATTCATCTGTTTTATATTCAAGACCACCATCAGTTCTGATTTCAGCTACTTTTGTGTCCGAGCTTGTTAACCGCCTGATTTCTGCCAGGCACAACAACAAGGCTGTGTAGACCTTAGTCTTTCCAGAAATCTCATATGCAAAAGCATATCGCGTGGCGTCGTCTGTGAATGTCACGATATATTTTGCTTGCGATCTAAAGGCAGATGGCTTGAGAGGACCCATGAGATCTGAATGCAACCGCTGGAACGGTGTTTCTGTGCGCTGTCTCACACCTGAACATGGTTTCCTTACCGCTTTAGCAACTTTACAATCCGGACAATCAAGTATTTCTGAGCCAAAAGTCACATTTTTTAATTCTGGAAACACTTGCCTTGCTTTTTCTAGGTATCCTTTTGAGACATGATTGAGTCTATAGTGCCACCGCAGTCCTTCATTATCCCTCAGCCTTACTGAGCTCCCAATCCCTGTTTTAGCCCTTTTTTCAGGTTGACTCCCCTCTAAATTTTCATGTTGTGCACTGCGTTTACTTTTGGATTCTGATGGACCTGCTCTTGTGTTGTTGTGATACTCACTTGAGTTTCCTCTAGCCTTAGGCACATTTGCCACAAAAGTACTCCCACGCGTGATGTGGAGAATTTGCTCCTGTTCCTTCCTAGTTAGTTTTCCTACTGGAAGTGCAAAAGACAGCCACCAAAATTTCCCATCAAATTTGCCTGTCTTTAATGTTTCCCCTGACCTCGGATCAGTGATCATTAAGATTTTACTGTTAAATGTAGCAGTCAATCCTTTGGTTATTTGTTTTCTGACAGAAAACAGATTTTCTACCAGCTCAGGCACAAATAGTACATTTTTCAGGACTCCATACCTATTCTTAAGTTCATCAAAGACTATAATTTCCCCAGCCTGTCGAATGATCATTTCACTTTCCTTATTACTGTTCGCACAAGTCAGAATAATAGGCTTAACAAGAGTATGTAGACGAGTGAAGACAGTAGCATCATTTACCATATGCTCTGTTGCTCCACTATCTGCAATCAATCTTATCTTAGGCAACTTACCATCAACATCAAGTGACAAAGTAGAGGACCAAGTAGACAGCGCTGTTGGATCTACCTCATCCTCCAACCATTCCTGTTCACTGGGAGAGTCAGTGTCTTCTGACGTCCGTGCAAAATTGACACGCGCTTTTCCTTTTACAGCATTACTCACTGATGATGATGCGCTTGCCTTTACTCCCGACCGGTCCTGAACTGGGGTGTGTGTAGCAACATTATTTAGTCGATTTTGAGCTGGTGTTCTTCTCAACCCCTGATTAGTCTGAGGTTGGCTCAATCTACCTTTGTTAACCAATTGTCGGGTTTTAGCCTCAGACACTCTACCCCTGTCACGCATGGGATTTTTCTTATGGTTAGTCTTAACCGAAGCATTTTTTTTTTTTGTCTTTTCTGTCCATTTCTCAGGACAAAATCTGGCAACATGTCCAAATCTGTGGCAGTTGAAGCACTGCTCTCCTCCATTTGGACAATCTCTCCGAATATGTCCTCGTACACTGCACTTGTGACAAACAAGGTTAGAGCGCTTAGTCATTGAATCACCAGTTGTTTTCCAGGGGTTAGACCGCTTTCTTCTTCCTCCACTTGCTGTGAGTCCAATTAGAGCACTGTTTCCAGCCTGTTGTCGTCGGCTGTTTTCCTCTTGTGCATCAAAAAGCATGGTCATCCGGTCAAATATTGCTCGCTTAGTTCGCAAATGACTCCCCTCCATCAAAGCATCCTCATAGATCCTTGGGCAGGCCTCATAAATTGCATTTAGAAGACCCCGTCTGATCATTGACTGTGTCAGCTCTGCCTTTGGACACCTTCGGATGCCCTCCACAAGTTCGTCGAAGCGATTCTGAAATTCCAGTGGAGTCTCCCGTGATGGATCAAATCTAAGATTCATTAACTCAATCTGGAGGGAATGCTCTTTGGCCACTGATGGGGGATCTCGATTATTCTCAATGATGCGCATTGCTTCTGCAGGCTCACATTCGTCCTTGATTACATTCTGTAGTGACTCACTCACATTTGACATTAAGTATGACAAACCTCGGCATTTCAATTGAAAGATCGCTTTTTCTGAATACTCAGAAACCAGTCCTTGATTACCTGTCATCAAGAAGCCACAGTCGCTACTGATGAAATCTAGCATAACCCTGCGCTTCCAGACAGCAAATGACCCCTCTCCCAATTGATTCTGCCCCAAGCGGAGCTTCAGATCAAGCTTGCAAGTGCTGATAGCTTCTTCAGTGGTGCCTCTGGTCTGACCCTGAGAAGGACCTGGGTAGGGTTCATTGTTTGTTCCTGAGTCAAGGGTTTCCATGAGCGCGTCCTCATCAGCAGTTCCTTTGTTGAGCTGAGATGCCAGGGCTTGAATCCTCAAGACAGCTTCCTCCGAGACTCTCTGAACTTCTGTTCCAATTCGTTTGTTTTTCTCAAGAATCTCCTTCTCCAACCGAGCTCGCATCTCCTTCTCGCGTTTGGCCAATTCCTCTGCAACCCTCCTTTCAACTTCCCTCATTATTCCCTGCTGGTTTGACATTTTCCTGTCCTGCAAAGAAACAAAATCAAGAATTATTCTGGAGATCATTACTTTTATCCTTTTACACTCACTTGTCATGTTTCTAAACCATCCAGTTGTGTGGGCAAGAAAAGGGAGACTGTTGGTCCTAACCAGTAAAACAGACGCTGTTTCCTTATTTTCAAGTATTCCGTCGCATGTGTTGGTGTGCAGGTCTTAAACCACCAATCCCGGAATCTCGTTAACGTTGACTCTAGTTCAATCTGTCAACTATTGCTTCCTTCAAGTTTATTCCGTTAACTCTTCACAAGAGAACGCGCTACTTGAAGCTCCAACTGATAACACCATGTCTGAGCGATTAATTTCTCCAAGGAAAATCCACCCAAAAAGGAACTAGCTTACACTCAATTACCGGACTACCTCAGACATGTCCAGCGCCAAATACCACGCTGCAATTTGTTGATACAGCAATCAACCAAGATCTGCTACGCAATAAATGTAACCCGCCGTTTTCACCTAACGGGCTAGGGATCCAGAAATAGACCTAGGCGAATAAATTAGTGGGAGACTAAAGACTTTCACTTACCGTCCGGAATGTCGGAGATGGTCGGTCATAGACGCCAAGTGCACCTGAATTTACCAAGCTCTGAGGAATGGGGTTTCGTGAGTGAAAGACAAGGATTCAATATTGGCTTATAATAACGCAATTGTCAGAAATATGAAATACAGAATGTCTCGGCCGAGAAGGATACTGACTATTACTTAATCTAATTAGTGAGTGGGTAGAAGTGAAGGGCTGAAGGCCAAATGAATTTACGAAGTAGCTGAAGGCTCAGGAGTGTTTGATTTGGAATAACGGAAAAATACAGGTGATTTACTAATGTCCTCCCCTAATTCCTGTTACTTTTCCTACGACAGACAAAATACTAAATACTACGGTTACAGCGTGCAATTCTCTGATCAGCTTTCTGGTGACTAAACGTCAGGGCTTGGGCCAGATTTAAAGAGTCGACTTTCGCGTTGCGAGGGTACGAGACAGAGTTAATTCGCCACTTACGTGCACCAACTCCTTCGGATGGAGACAACAGGGTGATGTGCTCTTCGCTGCTCGGCTTCGGTCAGGGGAACGCCGTCCAGGCCGGAGGAGGCAAAGCTCTTTCCGACGGAGGTCCGACGACTGGCGGTGCGTGGAAAACCTGGACTATTGGCCGTCGAATCGGGCGCGAACGGATCAACACTCGGGTTCGACGGGGGATTTTCAGTTCGTATAAGGGTCCACTGTTACGGGATAGGAATTGGCTGATCTCCCAATTCCCGAGTTCTCACCCTGAAGGAACCACGATACACTCGTTCCTTCAGGTCACTTTCACAACACCGGGTTCACAAGGGGTTGACTTGCTACGCGTCGGGTGTTCCGCTTCGATGTTCCGGTTCACTTCGCTTCGATGTCCCGGTTCACTTCACTTCGTTCCGCCTCGTCGGCGAACGGGGATTCCAACTTTCCTTCTCTTGAGTTCGGATACGACTGCTTGATGTTCCTTCTCCCAGTCCGCTCGTCAAGTCGCCTTCCCCTTCTACTCCTCCCTGGGTGTCTTGCGCCGCCCATCGCCTACCCAATCCAATGAGGACACGCCTTCCGCCCAGCTGGGGTTAGGCGCTTGGAGGGGGGAGGGTCGTTCCGTCCCCCGCCGCCGAAGTTTCTTGACGGGGCGCTTGGACTCTGCCGCCCCGTTACACCCCTCCGATCTTCGGAGGCCGAGGTCTACCTCGGCAATTTTCCTTCCGGTGGGGGTGACTGGTGCGATGGGCATTGCGTCAGGTCGTTTGGCTGCTATCCATGCTTGCTCGTACCGCCAGCGTCTACAAGCGGCACAGGTTGGTGGGCGGTCCTTCTCGTGTTCGGCGATGGAGCAGGGCTTCGGGTAGGCGGGATCCGTGGGTCGTAGGTTCCGGCACTTTCTCACCAGCCGATTCCACATCACTTTACAGCCACCGCAGCGGTAGGTTGTCGGCGGGTGTTGTCGTTTCGTGCAGATGCAGCACAGGACGCTCCCATTCGTCGAAGGTACGCTGGCGCGGATGTTCCAAGGTGGTATGTTGGATGGGTCGGCAGGGGCCACGGGTGAACTAGCGCCAGCATCCCCATCAGCTAGGACGACCTTCACCGGCCGAGGGGTGGAGGCCCGGGAGGAGCCGGAACGCGGTTGCCCTGGGGTGGCGTCTGATCCCCGTGCGGTTTCTTCAGATGACGAGGAGTCCGAGGACGAAGTTGACGAGTCGGCAATACTCGGCTCGGCCGCGGCGGGCGCTGTGAATGCAGGGGCGGGGTACTCTTCCACGTTGTTGTCAGGTCGTGGTGTCGACGATCCTCGAGGGGTGGCGCGATGCGTGCTCGATCCGAATGAGTCGTTGAGGTGGGTCATGGCTTGCAGCCGCTGTTCCATCATGATCACTCGGCAACGCAGGGACTCGACCTCCACCGACCCACCACTCGATCTTGATCTCATGTCCACCCCCGAGTCGCCGACGTTCAAGCTTTCCCCAAGCTCGTCTAGGCAGCGCAGCAGAATCCGCCTCTGTGTTGGCATCCTGTCGCAGGACGCGACCAGCTTGCCCAGCCCCATGATGACCGTGGAGGTGACGGCCAGCCACTCCGTACTTCCGGGCTCCAAGTCCGTGCTGCCCACCGACGACGGTACCCGCGCCCGGGGTAGCGCCATAGTCTTTTGGTGTCGTTCGCTGATCTCCTATTTTCCCACTATACCCTGAAACATACAAACCGGCCCTTCTGTTAGTCTCCTCTCACGCTCCGACTCACCCGTTGTACATCAATCAATGGCTCATTTATCATGCAGACAACCTCCCTCTCTGCACAGAGCCAGACGTTGAACAACAACCCTAGATTTTAGCTACCATTACAAGGGAAAAACAAAGGAAAAGAGGGGGGGGGGGGGCAAGGCAGTCCTGTCCCGACCCATGAGGCACGGTCATTAATCAAACGAGGTAAGTACTTGTGTTGTGCATTTTATTCTACAGGTAAGACATTCCCTATTCTATTTCACAAAATACGAGTATACCACAAAACTTGAAAAATTTTTTTTTTTTTTTTTTTTTTTTTTTTTTTTTTTTTTTTTTTTTTTTTTTTTTTTTTTTTTTTTTTTTTCAATTGCTTCATCCCGTTCTAGGTGTTGACATCTTCCCCCGCGTGGAGCTGCGCGTAGTCGATCGTTTTGCGCCTTGGTCTTAGCCCGTATGGACTGGACGCCGTCCTAATCGGAATCGGGATTCGGCTGGAGGATCTTCCAGGGCCCTGGGCCCCAGGTTCAGGATTTTCTTCGGTCCGTACTGGTTCCGGCCATTCCAGAGGGTCCAACAACCACGTCCCTCCACTATCTTCGCTAGGTGGAGGGGCAGGGCTCTCGGGTGGGCGCGACTCCTCCGCTACGTCGGGGGTGACGGCGTCGTCTGGCACGCTGTTGATAAACGCTGGCTTGAGCCTGCTGAGGTGGTAACGCGTGGTCTTCCCCAGGACATCCTGGACCTCGTAATTGACATCGGTCAATTTGCGGGTCACACGGAGCGGTCCTTTCCAGGGGCTCCAGAACTTCTTCACTGTGCCTGGTGGGGCGACGAGCTGCTGGGCATACACTTGTTGGCCTATCTGGAACTCCCGAGAGTGGCGTCGCTTGTTGATTGCCTGCTCACGGGTGTGCCAAGCGCGCCTCAACTGTCGCTCGGCTTCCAAACGGACCCGCACCATTTCCTGGTGTTGATCCTTCAAGGGCGATGTTGCTTCCCGTTTCATGCTGATTTCGGTTAGGTGCGGCATTCTCAGCTCTCGTCCGAAAACCAGGTGATTTGGCGAATAGCCCGTACTACAGTGGGGAAGGCTGCGGTAGGCAGCTAGTGCCAAAGGCAAGGCAGCTTCCCAGTCCCGGGTTTTGCGTCTCAGTTTCGCCACCAGGTTTGCCAGGGTGCGATGGAATCGCTCACATACTCCGTTGGCCTGTGGGTGGTAAGCGGAGGTGTGGACGTGGCGTATCTCCCAGGTATCGCAGAGCTCCTTGACGACCCCAGAAATGAAGGCGGCGCCTCGGTCAGAGACGAGCCTCTCAGGTGCACCATGGGTTGGTAAATATTTTGTGGTCAATACGCGAGCGGTTGTTACTGCTGTGCAATCCGTGGTGACATAAGCCTCTGCGTACTTGGAGAACTGATCGATTACCGTCAGGATGTATTTGGTACCCCCTCGACCAGGTAGAGGCCCAACAAAGTCAATACCGACAATTTGACCAATTCGGGTCGGTATATCGGGTTTCTGGATTGGTGGTGTCAAATTTGGGGGAGTGTTCCTCTCCTGGCACTCCTGGCATTTCTGGACGAACTCTCGGACGTCACGTACCATCTTCTTCCAGTACCCGTACCGCCTTGCGACACGGGTGGTTGTTTCTATGCCAGGGTGCCCGGCCCACTGATGTTGATGACAATTGGTCAGGAACCAGCGCCGCATGGTGGATGGGATCAGTGGCACCGTGATCCGCTGGCCATCCACATCGACCTCCTTCCTCCAGACTTCTTCCTCCTTCTTTAGTCGATGCTTCTCTGGGTCAGCAGTCAGGGTGGAGATCCAGGGGTCCAAGGATTGGGCTGCCATCAGAAGTTCCTTTGGCAAACTTAATATGATGGCGCCAACAGGAACACGGCTCAGGCCGTCTTTGACCAATTGGTAGTCGGGTCCTGCCAGATGAGTCAGATGCTGATGCACCTGGTGCTTCAATTCAGAGGTTGAAGGGGGATTGTCCCGGATCTCAATTGGGAACTCTGCTACATCGGACATCGGAGGGTGTACCACCGGCTGCTTTCTGGGTGGTGTTGGTTCGGTGGTCAGTTGGCCTTGGTGGTTGTTGTCGACGCTAGGTTCAGAGGCTTTGGCAGATGTTGAAGCGACTGTTGGCCCGCCCTGGTAGTTGTTGTCGGTGTCGGGTTTCGTGGCTTGAGCGGTTTTCTGGGCTTTTCGCGCCATCCCGTCGCCCTTCAGTTGACGGATGTGCCTGAGGAGGTCCGGGTCAGTGGCGACCACGCCGATGGAGATCATCTTCCCAGTGGTGGGTTCCTTCATCTCCACTACGCCGATATCCGGGCGTATGCCAAGGGGTAATTTCCTCAGGAGGTCCAGTCCGATCAGATCCAAGCCGGAGTCAGGTCGTCGGAAGACATAGAATGCGTGCGTAATCGTAACCAGACCGATGGTGGTACGTACCTCCTGGATCCCCAGCACGGGCAGTGGTTGTCCGTCGGCACCCCATAGCTTCAACGTTGTTGGGCGGATGTCAATGCCAGGCACAGGTCTTGATAGGACAGACACTGCAGCACCAGTATCCACGACCATTCGCCGGGATTCCTTCCCCAAGCCGGCGGTGATCAGTATCATGGGCCTCATGACACAATTCACAGCGGTCTGGTAGGCCACCAGCTCGTCTCCGCAGACTTCAATGGTTGGCTCGTCCTCAGTTATTTGTCGTGAGATTGGCTTGGGTTTCCTGGGTCGTGCTGATGTTTCTGACCTGGTGCATTCGCGGATTTGAGATGGGCAGGGTCTTCTTCTTCTTAAGGCAATCAGCCTCCAGATGGTCACGGGATCCACAGAAATTGCAGAACAAGGCCGCGTAGAGTCCGTGGGGGCAACTCACTGGAAAGTGGGAAAGATCACCACAGTACATACAGGGCAGCACTGGGACGGTCGGTGGTAAGCTTCGTCGGCACCGGTATCAACTGGTGATCGCCGAACGTGGCCGGTTTGTTTGGGTAACGAAGCGGGCTTCTGGGTTTTTGCAGGCAGTTTGCTGCAAAATGCCCTGGTTCTCCGCAAGAGTAGCATTTCTTGGGCTCCGAAGGTCTTGATCCGCTGACAGCGGTTATGTCCCATCGAGCATCGTAGTCCTGCTTCGCTCTCATTACGTCCTCCCATCCCTCAGCCCGCTCCACTGCATCCTCCAAGGTGTCCGGAGGGTTACCCTGCAAGTAGAGATGGAGTTCTTTCGGTTGTCCGCGGACAAAAGCGCTGAGTGCCTTTCGTCTTGTCCATTCCCGACGTTGAGCATCGTTCAGGTTGGGTTCAGTTCGGACAGCCGATCGTGCCGTGGCCAGAAGTCGTTCTGCGAACCGTCGGATGGACTCGTCGGGGTCTCTCTGGGCTGTCCAGAGTCGTATGGTTGCCTTCTCGGGACTTTCCTCGCCATACCATGCCAGTATGGCCTTCTTCACTGTCGTGTATGGGGTTTCGCCAAGACCATCCTGGAGGAATCGCTTGGCTCCACCTTTCAGGCGGGTACGAAGGAATCGTAGTCTCCTGTGTTCGTCAAATTCTTGGGTTGCTTGCTCCACCTCCTGGAAGAACACGGATGCCGTGATAGCATCCGGCTCATCAGGGTTCCATGTGTCGACTTCCATGAGCAACGACCGCGGAATGCCGGAGGCAGCCGGTTCACGGAAAAAGGCGCCCAGTTTGTTCATTGCTTCCGTCACGGCGTTCATCATGGCTTCGCCCTCGACTGATGGGCTGCTGTTTCGTTGCATGGTCGCGAACTCACTTGTTGAACAAAAGAACTAAATAAAAAGAATTACAGAACCGATAGATCACTTTCTTGCGCACCAAGGACCGATAATTTCCCCACGAATCGAGAAAGGACTTCCCAGTTGGTAAGAGCTATGACGGGTCTGGAATCGGGATGTCAATTGGAGCTGAAGGCTCGTCGGAACAGTCCCGGAACAGAGGGCCTCGGAACAGTCTCGGAACAGAAGGCCTCGGGACAAGTGTCGGAACAGTCCCGGAACAGAGGGCCTCGGGACAAGTCTCGGAACAGTCCCGGAACAGACCCGGAACAGACCCGGAACAGAGGGCCTCGGGACAAGTCTCGGAACAGTCCCGGAACAGACCCGGAACAGACCCGGAACGGTCTCGGAACAGAGGGCCTCGGGACAAGTCTCGGAACAGTCCCGGAACAGAGGGCCTCGGGACAAGTCTCGGAACAGTCCCGGAACAGACCCGGAACGGTCTCGGAACAGAGGCCTTGGAACAAGCCTCGGAACAGTCCCGGAACAGACCCGGAACGGTCTCGGAACAGAGGCCTCGGAACAAGCCTCGGAACAGTCCCGGAACAGACCCGGAACAGTCTCGGAACAGAGGCCCCGGAACAAGCCTCGGAACAGTCCCGGAACAGACCCGGAACAGTCTCGGAACAGAGGGCTACAGTGAGAGTGATGCTACTAAATAAACGAGCCAGTATCTAAATTTCGATTTGTGGAAAGAAAGAAAAATCCTAGACACGGATTTGAAGTTAATTGACTCCTCACTCGCTTCCTCACACTCGGGCCGATTTGTTTGTTTCTTACAATTTTAAATTTCGGAATCTACAACTAGCACAATTTAAATTTCAAAATTATAGAACGCGACCCAATTCCTTCAGAGCTTTTTCTCACCAATATTCGCCTGGTCAAGATCACTTGTTGTGGATACGACAGAAATCGAGATTTCTGAAATATCCCACCGCTTGCCACCAAAAGATGTAACCCGCCGTTTTCACCTAACGGGCTAGGGATCCAGAAATAGACCTAGGCGAATAAATTAGTGGGAGACTAAAGACTTTCACTTACCGTCCGGAATGTCGGAGATGGTCGGTCATAGACGCCAAGTGCACCTGAATTTACCAAGCTCTGAGGAATGGGGTTTCGTGAGTGAAAGACAAGGATTCAATATTGGCTTATAATAACGCAATTGTCAGAAATATGAAATACAGAATGTCTCGGCCGAGAAGGATACTGACTATTACTTAATCTAATTAGTGAGTGGGTAGAAGTGAAGGGCTGAAGGCCAAATGAATTTACGAAGTAGCTGAAGGCTCAGGAGTGTTTGATTTGGAATAACGGAAAAATACAGGTGATTTACTAATGTCCTCCCCTAATTCCTGTTACTTTTCCTACGACAGACAAAATACTAAATACTACGGTTACAGCGTGCAATTCTCTGATCAGCTTTCTGGTGACTAAACGTCAGGGCTTGGGCCAGATTTAAAGAGTCGACTTTCGCGTTGCGAGGGTACGAGACAGAGTTAATTCGCCACTTACGTGCACCAACTCCTTCGGATGGAGACAACAGGGTGATGTGCTCTTCGCTGCTCGGCTTCGGTCAGGGGAACGCCGTCCAGGCCGGAGGAGGCGAAGCTCTTTCCGACGGAGGTCCGACGACTGGCGGTGCGTGGAAAACCTGGACTATTGGCCGTCGAATCGGGCGCGAACGGATCAACACTCGGGTTCGACGGGGGATTTTCAGTTCGTATAAGGGTCCACTGTTACGGGATAGGAATTGGCTGATCTCCCAATTCCCGAGTTCTCACCCTGAAGGAACCACGATACACTCGTTCCTTCAGGTCACTTTCACAACACCGGGTTCACAAGGGGTTGACTTGCTACGCGTCGGGTGTTCCGCTTCGATGTTCCGGTTCACTTCGCTTCGATGTCCCGGTTCACTTCACTTCGTTCCGCCTCGTCGGCGAACGGGGATTCCAACTTTCCTTCTCTTGAGTTCGGATACGACTGCTTGATGTTCCTTCTCCCAGTCCGCTCGTCAAGTCGCCTTCCCCTTCTACTCCTCCCTGGGTGTCTTGCGCCGCCCATCGCCTACCCAATCCAATGAGGACACGCCTTCCGCCCAGCTGGGGTTAGGCGCTTGGAGGGGGGAGGGTCGTTCCGTCCCCCGCCGCCGAAGTTTCTTGACGGGGCGCTTGGACTCTGCCGCCCCGTTACACCAATGCGACAAGCAATCTCTTGAGTCTGTGTCCAATACAAGGACCTCGAAGTATAGAGTGAGTCTATAATTCCTCACAGTTCCAATACTCAACAGACTCAATTTCCCACATACAAGGGATTTTGTGTGTTAATCTACATGGCGGTTCACTCATCCCCACAGATTAAACACTTCCAGAAGGACTTCACACACAAAGCTTTAACCTTCTGCTCTTCCTGACACAGGTAAAAGCCGGTGAAAACCCAGTGTCAGCGCATTTTTGTTTTAGTGTCCCAGTGATTCATTTATAATGTACGTATTTTCCAGATAATTTTTCAGTATCAAGTGAACGATTCTTGACACTATTGGGACCACTACCAGCTGGAATGGGCACTCCACTCGGAAGATACCTAGTGCCCTGCGTAAATTACTGTCCCAGAGCGGCGCCATTTAGGACTACGGCTCTGTTATGAAAAAAAATCTGTGCACGTATTTCCAGTAACTATTGAGAAGAATAAAAAAACATTCCAGCACCCAAGGTGACTGTCGATCTCTTCCCACTAAACCAATCCTTCATTATGAAATTTATTTTGGAAACCTGGCCTACGCTTGCTAGTCATTTTCAATCAGAAACATTGACACAACAGCCAAATCTCCCTAAGACTCAAGCTGAAAGATACCTCAAATCTCAGGGGTGGCTCGCCTCATGCCAACTACTCAAACTAGAAAATACTAGCTATCCAGCCAATAACCACAATCAAAATTCGTTAATTTACCAAGATAAACCGGTGAAGTTCACCGCAAGTCTCGCAAGTGCGCATTTTGTTCTTTGCCCTAAGTGCCTTTTCCTTTTATTTATTTATTTTTTTTTTTTTGCTTAGTTCAATAAATGAATCACCGCGCTGTCCGATTTATTTTCAAATTTTTCCAATTTCTCAAGGTCTACCTTTTTTTGGTAACCTGTAACTGTACGTGGTGTGTGGTTAGGATTCGCTCGATTTTATCCAGTCGATCGACTACAGTCCGAAAAACGACACGGAAAGGTACGCAACCTTGTCTACACTGATATCAAGGATTTTCGATCGTGCTTTGACATGAAACACATCGATTTCAAACCGTTCATGTTTCGCAGGAAACATACAGAACGCGCTAACAATCCTTCACGCGCTCTCCTTCCGTTCCACAGCTGTTTTCAGTGCTTTTTGCACAGTCCTATGGAGAAGCGCCAACCAGTCGTAGACATCCAGATTATAGGTTGTATATTTTTTCCAACCTCCCAAGTCCTCGACTAATCAGCCAATTAAGTCGTTTATTGCGATTCCTTGGTTATAATCTGCGTTTGAATTTATTCTCACATTAATTCCTCGAACCTTCACCAGATATCAAGCTTCTAGAGCAAAGAGGTCCAGTCCAATTTGATGATAAGACAATAATAAAACAAGAAACCCGACTGACAGCAGCTGTACAAACCCTCTATAGTACAATTTTATTACTACAGTACTTTACGGATTATTAATTACTATATTAAACTACTCTATGGAATAATAGCTATGGTACACTAATCTAGCTATTCCCGATGGTTTTACAGATCTGCTGTGCTCAGATTAGTAGATCGCCTATTCCAGTTCTCTGTCCATTCATCAAACTAGCTTCTAACTCTCCGCTCCACCGCCGCTACCTAGTGAAAGATCAAGTCGACTGGGTGTTTTTCTCTTGATTGAATAACAGAATAAATTCCAAGCCATCCAGAAACTGGCGACAGTATCGCCAAATGTTTCTGCGCTTTGCTACAACGCTCTGTTCCGTTGGTAGCTTGCACTCAATCCCACCTTGTCGGCTCTAGAAACCGATAAGAGTCGTACCAAAATACGAGCCCGGCTGATATAACTCGTATTTTGCGCTTGGAGAAACTACAATTGTCCACTTATCCATCCTACACCTTCTCTCTTGATTGAGTGACTTTACCGGCAGTTCTGGATTCCACGTATTCTCAAAATACGTCTGCCAACCCAACTCGAGCTTTACGGGATCATTCGCTTTATCATACCTTCTCCTCTGTCCAGACCGTAGAAGAGCAATATTGCCGGTCGATTGCAACAGCTACGCGCTTAACAGATCCAATCTGTTTCCAGGAGAAGTCGTCGGTGTTTTTTCAAGGAGGATAATTCCGTGTTTTAGTCCGCTCGGACTAAACAACACGCTCACAGTGGGCCTACCAAATCCAACCACGTACAGTTTGTGGGGCCAGCTTCCCCGACAACCAGAAATTGCATGCATATCGGAATCCGGGCTTTTATGAGTGAAACGAAAAAGATCGGATAACACAATATATTTACGTACCTTCCAATGAAGTCAGATCTTACCCACACTAGAAGAGAAAAGGCTTACAAAAAGAATATTTTAGTAATCAGCACTTGAGCGTCGCTTCACATTTAGAACCGCCAAGGCCCCACGCACAACCAACTAATAACCGAAGAAGAATTAGGCCGCCAGCGCTAAAACCAATGTAGCGTCAGATGTAGGTATCACTGGCTGTGCGAAGCGACCATAAGTCCATAGTGAAATATTGAAATTCCGTCACAAAGTTTTTTAAAAATATCAGCAACTCTACATTTCTAACCCATCACATGTTAAATATTGTTATTTTTAGTATCAATAATCCTAAGTATCGATAGTTTTCTTGAAAATATTTCCATTTGATATTGATATGGAAAAGTATCGATATTAAGCTGTATTTCAAAATACCAATATGTATTGCAATGTCCCTGATGATCCTAAGTAATACGGATAAGATCAGTGTTCCCAGACATAAATACGGAGTATACGAAGTATAATGGGTTTTCTTTGATCCCAGTCGCTTGTGACATGGAATAAAGCTGCAAATTCTTTCACAGGAGTTGGTTATTCCTCGGACCAGCAGCAAGGAGACTCCTAGATAACATGAATATCCAAAACCCCTGAAATTGTTCAACTACCTACCAAAATTTAGATCTAGACACTTTAACGTTCAGAAGAAAAATTTTGGGCCGAAAGGAGAGATTGACTTTTTGCATGAAAACAGGTTGATTATTTAAGAAATAACCAACTAAAAGGGAAGCACACCTTCATGCAAGCTTGTTAGTTGAAAGTGGGAATTTCGGTCCAGGAAAGGGGATAAAGCGGGAATTTTAAAACGGTTTATTAGTGGGGTTACATCTTCTGGAGTTGTAACAATCGCTTGATGCTTTCGCTGATGGTTGAAAATAAACCACCGAACGGTGATAAGAATCTTTTCTTTATTTCATCATCAACACGATAGGAACTTGGAAATCCAATATGACTTTACATACTAGTAAAGGTGTTTTAGTGTACCTAAAAGGAGCCTTATGACTTACCTTCTTCAACCTACTTTCCTTAATTAAAAAAAAATTATTCACAGCTATAGCGTACATTGATTGAGAACAATGTAAGTACCTAATTGCACTCTTAATTTTTTACCAATGATGTTTCTCGAATACTATTCGCCCTTATCTCTCAGGTACCTATTAACTAAAATTTTACGCTTTTCCAGACGATGACTCCATAATGTTGACAATTCACATTTACGGTGAACGTCCCCGGGCTGTAGGGATTTGTTGTGCTGACTAAGAAGGTCACTCTAAGACAAAATCAACAAACATTTCTTTTCGACCTCGAACGGAATTATGAGTTCATCAACTCGCTCAAAATTAGATCCTTCTACAAGATCAGTGAGAAAGTGAGATGCAAAGCAGTTAGATCAAGCAACATCCACACCCCGAAGGTAAGTTTTCTATGCAAACCCGCTTTCAGCAAGCGATAAAACTTGTTAATTTTACGAGCAGTTCTGAATAATGTTAAAATGCAGTTTTAAAATTCCAGCTTCCGTGAAATTCATCCATTAAATATTGATTTTCATCGCCGATTTAATGCCATCATCTAATTTCTATACTTAGAACTACAAATATCCACTTTAGAATCCAAGTTACCATCTCAAGTTACCCAGCCCAAGTTAAAATCTATAAACTGTTATAATACTAGTCAATTAGGTATTTATGTTTAAACCTGTTTCTGAATAAGTGAAATTGATATAGATAAGATATAAATTCTGAAAAATCGGAGATTCTAGTACTAAATTAATATCAGGACTCGGAAAATGTTGAGTAAAAAAGTGGTAATCCGTGGCAGACGGTGTAACCATTGCCACTAATTTATTTGTTTTTGGCTTAAATTATTAACGTGATGCATGATTTAACATCTTCATTCATTCATATTCAGATTATGCGAAACGGCCCAATTAATCCAGTGTAAAAAATATCGTAATTGTAAAATACTGTTTTGTTGTTCAAGTTCAGATTGAATTCCGTTCAGTCTGGCCGCAATCAACGAGGCTAATATTTTTCATTATTTAGAATATTTAATCTTCCATGTCACGTTGAAAAGAATACTCTATAAAATTTATTTTATTATTAACATTTCTTTCCTTTTTTAGATGGACTTACACTGGGTCCTGCTTTTGCCCTGCATATTACTACAACACATCACTTACTGCTCAGAAACTGTCGTTCAAATAAATACGAAAAAATGGATCTACTACGTACCAGAAAGGTTTCTAAGTATCACCGTCGATCCAATTGCGTTAGCTGCAGCGAGCCCGTTGACGTGAGTGTTATAATTTTTATGATATACGAAAACGTGATATGCTTTTAAGATTTAAGTTAGGTTCAAGATTTTGAAGGAACGATGCAATAATTAGATCTTGTTTGATGAATAATTTCGTTTTATTTATCCATGTGTCCCATTTCATCGGTTGGAATTTTGACCTATCCAGTCCAATACTCAGCTGAAACTATGAGCTTTCTCTGATAAAAAACCGTTAAAAAGATGAGGTTTTCCCTAAACTCATATGTCACCTCAAGGATCTCCAGACTTTTTATCTCTCGGACTCCTCTTAAGCGTGTCAATTCAGCAGTCAATTCACCCAGATTCACTGGAAGAAGGTTTCAATGCTTCACTCTATACATCAAGTGGATAATTACTTCATTTGGCACCTACTTGTTCAATTTCAGCCAAGAATCCTACAACATGGCGAAAGGCTTGTCGCCAAGTTTCGTCAGAATCGGAGGTATCGGCACTAACGCTCTTTACTTTGGAAAGAAACTGGGTGAAAACAGTTGTACAGTGACCGGTGAGTAAATTTCAAATTTTTTTTGTATGAATGTATTATCTAATTTTGTGTGACAATAATTGTACCACATACTCTTTGTACTTCAAATACTTCTAAGGCCGAAGGTCTTCAGGGACTAGTATGAAGTAATCTTTGAAGGCAATAAACGGGAGTGAAAAAACACTGCAAATACATTCACAGGGGTGATTATTTCTCGGACCAAGAACATGGAGACTCATTCCAATCGATTCAGCGTCCAACATTTAGGGGAAAATGATACCCCACACACCTAGCTACCAGCAATCTCAAAAAAGCACATTCGAAATAGGCAGATGGATACCAATTTTGACCCATAACCTCTTCCAGTGGGCGCCAATTGTTTCGGGACCCATCTCATTGGATTAAGCGTCCAAAATTTAGTCGAAAATGATGCCACACACACCTAGATCGTCGAAAAGATCCGGAAACGGGACCCTGACCCAAATTTCAAATTTTTAGAAAATTTTCTACAACCAAAATCGGCGTGGACGGCGGACAGACATTAGCTTATTTTGATCTAGACACTTTGAAACGCCCAAAAAAAAAAGATTGGCTTTTTACTTGAAAACATGAGTTGATTATTCAATCAACAACCAACCAAAACAAAAAAATTACAATTTTTTTAGAAATTACAAAGAAAAAAAATTGAAAAAATGTTTAGATTTCAAAAGTACACCATATTATAAAAATTTGGTACAATGTACAATATTGTGAAAATCCAAAAAATCGCGAGAATTTGGAATATTGTACCATTTTTAATCCAAGTAGGAGGGTTGGTACGTATAATTAAGAAATTGTAATCTAACTCAACTCTAGTCAAGAGCCCAAAATATTTTTCAACTTTATAGAAACACAATGGGACTCAGTCAACGAATTTGCAAAGCAGACTGGATCTCGACATCATCGCCAGTTTGAACCCAACTATTCAGATGCAAGGCGTTTGGGACTCTCAAAATTCACTTGAACTGATCTCTTATTCCAACAAGAAGCAATACAACGTTGCTTGGCAGCTGGGGTATGGTGAGTATCCTTTGTCAAACTGCTTGAGAGAACTTCTTTGATAAAAATCCAGTTTCCATTTCTCCCGTTCTGAAAAAAAAATTTGGTCATTTTTTGGTAAACTAACGCAACGTCAAAATTATTCGTAGATGTACGAGGTCGCAACGTCAGCGGAGGTGAAATCGGAAGAGATTTAGTGCGCCTCAGAAATATCCTCGACGGATTTCAAAATTACGCCAATTTGCCAGTCTTTGGTCCGGACGTGACTTCAGTATCAGGAGCCAAACAAATTCGATTCATTAAGGACGTCTTGACGAACGCTGGAAATCCACTGGGAGCCGTCATATTGGAACCGTGAGTGCGATTTTTCAATTATTATAACTTGAGGCCTATTCTTATAAATTAGGCCGCTTTGTTGATGAAAAGCATGCGAAAATTTCCAATCCAAAGAGTGCGCTGCCCAGGTTGGTGTAAGTGCTTAGACAATTCTGAAAGTGAATTTTCAAGATTATTAGAAATATGAGGGCTGTAATAACATTTTCATTGGCGTTTGGGGTATTTTGATCAATTTTCTACCACATTGTTTCATGCTGGACTCTAATCAATCGCCAGGAAATTCACAAACGACTTACAAAAAGAGGATCCTCACGAATTGATGTCTTCCATGACCAGTGAACTTGACACCTACGTTTGGCATAAGGAAGCACGACTGGGTAAATCCATACCGAAGAAACCAGTTTGGATTGGTGAGTTTGAGTCATATTCCTCGACTATTCCTCAAACGTACAATTTACATTTATCTACGGTGTACCTCATTTTCCTTCATGTTCCCAGCCGAACCAAAAGCGAGCCAAGGGAGTTTTGTTGACGCTGTAAAACTTGCCAAGAGAGTTGGCTCGGCGGCTAGATTGGGAGTACAACTCTACTTGAGGCAAGCTGGAGTGAACACGCTGAGATCACCCACACCGGTAGGTCCAATAATACTTTCTTCGTTATTCAACCTTAATATCGTAGAACAACGTGAAATATTTTAAAATGTATGAATAACGCAAAGTTTATCTTCACATATTGGTTCAACTAAAAATAACCCTTCATTTCTGAATCCCTAATTTGTTCTTCTGACCACCAAGTGAGCTACACTCCTCATAGGTTCGTTGACACCCAAAACAAGGAAAAATTATTGTGGAAGAAAAAAAAATATTTGAGCTTAACAGTATTTACCAGGTTGCTTTTTTTCGAGGAACTGGAAGATGTAGGTAAAATGTATCCAATTTTTCTCTGTTTCTGTAGGACTTTTGGTTTTCTCTGCTGTACAAAACCCTAGTCGGCCAAGGCGTCCTCGATTACAAGATAGAAGCTCGCAACGATAGCAATCTTCACGTGTTCTCTCATTGCGCAGCCGCCATTCCTCAAGACAAGTCGGTACTTGACTCAGGTATAGCTGAAAATAACTCAAGACTGAATTATAACTCGACAAACGAATATGATAGAAGTTATAACCATTCATTGTTTCAGACTGGAAGTACGAGAAAGGCGCTGTTACTGTGTTTGGAGTGAATGAATCACCAAGACCTACCAAGTTGTCTTTGAAAGCCACCAATAAGGAAGAACCACTTCATGTTTATATTTTGACGGGGGATAGGCAGAACAAATCGCCAGAACAAATTCCGTAAGTTTGAACATCCACGCTTTTACTAAGGTATTTTAAATAAGTAGTTGAGTAATACTAGCCTAGTTCTTTCCAATAAGAAACATTTTTATTAGTAAATATTGATCATATGTCATTGTGCATGGTAGCAATTGATTATTTGATTATTGATACTCTTAATTTGTTCGTTCAAGGGGGACCTTACTTAATGGGCAAGCTCTGGCCCTCTCACCGTCCTGGGATCTGCCAGTGTTGTCTCCGAAAGTAAAAAAAGCCAGCAAATCATCTACGGTGACGATTCCCGGGGAAAGCATATTCTTTGTCGTCATGCCGGAAAGCAAAGTGAGAACTTGCTCCATACCACCGTTGTCAGCGCCGGACTTCAGTCTGTCTGAACTGACCAAAAGACTTCGCCTCAGCCCGCAGAAGAAGAGTGAAATTGAAGAGGTGGAGCCAGAGGAAGATTCGTCCGCGGAAGGAGTGTACGTCAGTTTCGCAAAAAAGAAACAGCAAGTGCCTGAAAACATGAACGTTGTCGGAAAGACCTTGATGAAAACACTCATCTCGAAACTCGCGCCGAAGAAGGTGGACGTAAAAATTGAACCAATAGACAAAGAAGAAATGCCCATTAGGTACATCACATTCAACGAGAACAGCTTCTTGAATAAACTTGCAGAAGGCGTCAAGGAGGAGTTGAAAGATGATTCCGCCGAAGGAAAAGAAGACCCGCTGGTCAAATATCCGGCATTGACCGCGGCCGTGAAGAGCTCCAAACAGGATGTGATTTCCATCGAGCCAGTGAAGCCTGCCGAACAAGAAGGCGTTGTGGACCATTCCAGAAAGAGAAGGGCCTCCAGTGAAGAGTCACCAGCGGAATCAATTGAGCCCAGCACTAACTCGGACCAGATGGAGATGACTGAGCAGATTTCCGAAATGATAAAAAGGGCTCAGTAGCCGCTGGCGCGATTAAAAATGTGAGCAACCTGAGCGAGGTGTCTTTCGCTCCATCTAGTGATGTTGAAGAGGATATAGACAGAAGCGCCCGTCATGCTGAGGGTATGGTCGTACTGAAGGAGGAAGGAGATCAGAATCAAGACGGAAAGACCGAAGCTATGAGTAAAAAGGAAGAAGAGAAAGAGTTTCAGGCAAGAACATCTGAACTCGTTGACATAATTAAAGAAACAGAGAAACAAAGCAAAGTCGCTGATCAACCTGGAGGTATCGTTCTCCCACCTGACACGCCTGAGAAAAGCATTGTTGACATAATGGTGAAAACCTGTCAAAGACAAAAGTGATCCAGAGCCCGGTTCTGGGCCCCAAGTGTCCAAACTTCCTGATGTTAACCCTGCGTTACCAAACATCGCCGAAACTCCGCAAGTTATCTCTCAATCGAGTCAGCTCAATAACGTAGTGCCAGCTCTACAGCCCGTTCTAGTCCCAATACAAGTGACGCAGTCTACTGATGATAGCCAGCAGGCAACAAAAGAAGGCGGTGTTTCTAAAACAGTTCCCAAAGCGTACCCATAGCAATGAATCCCATGCTTGTGCCGGATCCGAGATTGGGTGAGATGTCGGGAATTATTAAGCCAAATATTCAAGTAATGCCTGCTCCAAACGTTCCCCGAAGCGACCAAATTCCTACAATTATAACACCCGCAGCAGGAGGTAATCCCCCACCGCCTGTTTACAATGTACAGAAGGAAAACGCCATTGATACAATAATAAAAACCATGGTGGAAAAGGGAGACGAAAAGCTTGCTGCGTTAACTAATGAAGAAACAAAACAGGAAGAAGTCAAGATCAATAGTGGGAGCGGAAAAGTCCAACCAGTTGAGGTAGCAGGTGAAACTATACTCATGTCGCCGGAAGATGTCGAGACCGTGAGGGCAAAGAATCATCCTGCAGAGGAAATTCAAACTTTAGCATCAGCTAAGACAGATTTGGAGCTGCCTGTCGACGACATGCAACAGTCCGTCAAAGTTGTAAGACAAGCTATTTCAAAGATTTCTTCAGTGGCCACACCAAACCCTCAAACAGCAACGCTGGCTGCTCCAGCAGTAGCACTCGAGTCTGCAACGACACCTCCAATCGTCACACCTAAGTCAAAGCCGCAATCATTAAATCAAGTTACAGCGATCAAAGCGCCAACACCGGAAGAGCTTCGAGAAAGGTTTAAAGTTCTAAGAGAGAAGATGTTGGAATTGAGGTCTCAGTATTTGGAAGCGAGAGACAAAAGGCTCGACGAATTCAAGAAGCAAGTGGTTGTAGCTAAAATTCCTACGACAGGACCGATTCCCGATCCTGAGACTATCAAAAGTACCATCAAAAGGCGAGAGACTGAGCTAAAAGAGTGGTTCAAGCGGTTCGACAAGCGCGAAGCCGACGCAATCGTGGTGCCCTTGGAGGATGAAACAACAAAGTCAAGGCCTAGGCGTCTGTCTCTGTTCACTAACGACGAAGGGTTGGACATGGAAAAATTCTTCGAGGACGAGCCAGCTGAAAGTTACAATTATAAAAGGTCGCCAGTGATAGATGGCCCCCTGAAATACCAGTATCTTTCTCAAGGTACTCGCCAAGTGCAGGACAACACACCCAGAAATGATGAAGGTGGCAATTACTTGGTGTCTCCGGACGCACAAAAGCATGGGATTGTCATCAACAATAGAGTCTACCCGATTAAGTTGTTTGGTTATGTTGGGAAACCAGACGAGAGCGCTGAAAGAGGAGATTCAAGGATAGAGCAGCCCAGCAACCTCTCTCCAAAAGAGACCTACGATGAGGCGGATTATGGTAAATACGATGACGAACCAGTGTCTCGCTATGACCCAGCAAGAAGTCGGATCGCGTTTGTTCCGAAAGATACTTTCATCAAACAAATCAAATCCGAATTCATACCAGTTGTGATCATCCCAACAGACGACACAGAAACTACACCTGGGTCCAAACGATCGAAAAGATCAACACTCACCGACCTGGAAGAAAAATTCCACCAAGTCAAAGACGAACTTTTCCCCAAAATTACCTCTTTCATCAAAAACCTCAGTGAGAATCCACCCTGGAAGCGGGATTTGGAAAGGTCGAGCCGAACACGCCGGAGCATCGACGACCTACTGCGAACCAACGACCTGATTCATCTGAAGATGCTGACTGGCCTGCGCCCTAAAAAACCTGAACTCAACACGGCTGAAATTGAAGACTTTGTGTTGAACAATCTCGACAAAGGAGAAAACGTTTTGTTCACAACCGCCAAGAAAATCTCCAATGTCGCATCAAATATTAAAGAACTAACCGAAATGGGCGATCCGTTAACGCAATCGGATCCAAGCGACTTGAATTCCGCCAAGGTAGGTTACTGCGAAGAAATCGGCACGTCGGGGAAAAGCCAAATCCGCGATCCCTTCCAAGATAGCTCAAACCAAGCTCAAACAGTTGACAAAAGTGAAGATGAGCAAACTGATACGACAACTGACAACCCCGACTCGAGCAACTCAGGTGAAGAAATGGAAGAATCGATTATTCTTTCAATGCTGACCGACAAAGTAAAGTCGGCGCTGGAAAAATTGAAGACATTGCTTGGAAGTGGCTATTTACCTTGATCTATTGTGCCAAATACTCGTAATGTTGGAAATGAAGATCGTGTTGGTATTATTTCACTTCATTATCTGCGGATTTTCGTTGCTATTTATATTATATTGATCAAATGTTCTTAATTAATATTACTTTATTAATGTTGTACAGATAGTTAATATGGTTTTTCTACTTTTTTGTACATTTTGTAATGGAATTTTTTTATTCACCAAAGATCGACAGAAAATTGTTGACAATAAAACGGCAAAACCTCAAATCTTCTATTTTGATCCTCGTCCTAGGGGTTTCCGATTTGGGGGTTGAATTGGATCAGCAAGACCAAATACGTGATTCCGGTAACTCCAGCCTGCAATGAAAATTTGAGCATAAGTCAACACTTGTTTCAAGAGAGTTTCATGATGAGAGAAGCTGAGCTGGAACGACCAATTTTCTCTATTGTAGATCAACTTATCCAGAGAAGTATATCTTTAAGTTAATTAAGTGTTTTTTGAAAGTCAGTTTTTGATAATTTATACTCAACGTCATCAGTGTAATTCAGCAAATACGATAGGTGGAGCAAACCAGAAGAATGTAAACTGATTACCCTGAAAACTAAAATTCTCGAGGTATGTAGGTGCTCATGTTACTGGAAGGATGATTGGTACCTTTCTTGCGTTTGCCGTAAGATATCTCACTTAATGATGATATTAATTTCTTTTCTTGTTTTTAGGCTCTATGATAGGAATAGCATGCATTTCTCGATACGTCAATAAAATGAATGCATTCTTTGTTTTAAATTGCGAAAATCTAAACCTTTCTACGTCAGGTTCTTGAAATGCCTAAAGGTACGTTTTCCTAAGAGCGGGGTTCCTCCGTCGCGTCGAGCGGAAGACGCTGGCGGAATTACGTCGTCCACTCGTTCAGTGGAATTCTCTGGTTCTGTTTTCCAAAAATTCGTGCGCCGGCGCACTCCGCTGGCGTAAGAAGCCTGCGTGCTTCGAGGGGAGTCATCACGCTTCACGCCGCCGCGTGTTTCGCATTTCTTTGTGCCAAATGATTATTTTTGCCGTGCCGGGTGATCGATTTTCTGAGGAAGAAGACGAGAAACTCCGAGCACAAAATACCGAAAGCGTTTTCAGACACCCTACGGCCTTGGTCAATTGATAATTGAATTTCAATTTTTTGGTATCTTCCAAAACTTGCTGTTTGCAGTAGGGTTTCATGATGTGTTCGTCCAATCTGAAGGCTTCATCTGCCACAATGACGTGTGACAAGATATTGTCTGAATCGGGCAAAGAACAGGGGGTTTGGAAAAATGACCCATTTCTAACTAGTTTCCCTATTCCAGACTTGATAAATATTCCTGCATCACCTTCTTTGCCATAAGAACCAATGTCAACGATGAGAAACTTGTAATTGGCATCGACCATTGCGAGGAGAACAATTGAAAAATAACCTTTGTAATTGTAATATAAGCTTCCAGTACGGTTAGGTGCGACAATCCTCACATGTTTCCCGTCCATGGCAGCAATGGCATTAGGGAAACCCCAACCAGAATTCTTCTGCCTTCTATTTCCAGTCGATTTGTTCGTCGTAGGAATTCGGAAACGATGACGTCTTCTTAACTGTCCATATTATTATTGTATTGCTGAATAATAGCATGCAAGCGAAGTTTTTTTATGACGAGCTGACATGGCTCCAATGGTTCACACCACCAGCCACGTTGACTTCTGAAACGCTGATAGGAAAACACAACCCGCCGCGTGTTACTCCACTCTCGACCTGACGGGATCCGCCAGCGTCTTCCGCTCGACGCGACGGAGAAAACCCGCTCTTAGGAAAACGTACCTTAATGTTAAATGACGTGAAAGGGATGAGCGGAAGAGATTCGAGTCAAAAGAAACGCTCTCAACGTAGACTTTATTGGAGCTGTAGCTCTTCCTGCAGCAAAAGAACCCCCGAGTTGGATAAAGAAACTGACCTGCGGATCCCGTAATTACCTGAGTAATTAAGCCAGAGTTCAATTTGAAGAGGCCGCACGTGCAAAACTCTAAATATCTCGTTGACGCGTTCATCCAGAAGAAGTTGAGCTGAAAGAATTCACACGTAATTATTTCAAACTCGATATGAGATAGCAGTTATTGAACAACCATACCTACTCACGACGGAGATTTATAATTGAGATATTTAAGGGCTTACTTGGCCCTTCACGAAATGTGCTTTTAGCCTTGATTTTCAGTGAAGAGCTTGTTTAAAGTAATCTCGACGATAGCCCCCAACTAGCACATAGGTTGCAATGCCACTTTAGCTTGCTCTTCCACGACTACTACCAATTAGTTGTTAGAATGTGTGTACTTTCTTGTGCGAGTAATTGCTGCTTCCATGTTTACATTCATCTGTCGAAAGTTTAACTTCATGACATGTGTGTCAATACTACAAACGTACAGGGTGGAGCGCGCAAGATAGATGGATTTATAAAGGGCGCCCTACCGGACTGAACGGTCGCAGGTCGTGGGGTTCATTTGAAAGAGGGAATCGGGAAGTTTATTTTAGTCATATGCATCCCTACAAAGTGGTAGTCGTCCAGGAATGAAAGCCACGTAATTACGAAGCAAGAGAAATCCCGAGTGAAAAAAGGCTTGCTGTATTGCCGCGAGACGCTAACGTTTTCTTCTCTGACGAGGCACATTTCCATCTCAGTGGTTGTGTCAATAAACAGAATATGCGCTACTGGAGTAAGACGAACCCCAGTGAGCTCCACCAGAGGCCTCTTCACTCTGATAGGGTAACAGCATGGTGTGCAATTTCGAGAAATGGGATAATTGGGCCTTATTTTTTCGAGAACAGCGGCAGAGCCGTTTCCGTCAACTCTGCGCGTTATTTAACCATGATTCAGGAGTTTTTCTTGCCTGCATTGGATGAAATGGAACTGGACGTCGTCTGCTTTCAGCAGGACGGGGCAACCGCCCACACAGCACGGACAGTGATGGAGTTTTTGAGAGGAAGGTTCCCTGGGCGCCTCATCTCCCTGAGAGGCGATTTGAACTGGTCAGCGCGGTCACCAGATTTAGCCCCCTGCGATTTTTTCCTGTGGGGCTCCCTCAAATCCAAGGTTTACAATGATCTACAGGACCCTGGAAGCCCTCAAGAACAACACCAGAGCCAACATCGCCGAAGTACCCATTGAAATGCTCCAAAGAGTTCACGAAAACTTCAGGAACGTCTTCTTCAGTGTATTCAGAGTGAGGGCTCCCATTTGCCAGAAATGCTATTCAAAACTGTATAAATTTAAATTTTTAATATTAACATGTGTAAGCCCCCAGGCTTGCTGCCTCCAGAAGGCCAGAAGGGAGGGAGCATGCGCCAGGATGCGCACGCAGCTCCTGCCCAGACGTCGCATTTTGGAGAGAGGCCCAGGTCCAAAGGTGTCCAACCAGGTGGTCGTCGTCGAGGCGCCCCTCGGGGCCGAGGCGCCCAACATGTTGGAGTTATATATTTTTGTAACCTGTCGTGCAAGTGCATCTCATTCAGTCCATCCTGGCTTTGTCCTGTGCTCGCTCTGAAGTGAACTCTGCGACTGTGCTGAAGTCGACCGAAGCTGTAATATTGTGTTCCCCATGTGATAAAGGACTCAAGTTGATAAGCCTCGCTGTGTACCTGCGGGACAGCATGCCCCCTCCTGTTTTTCCTTCGACGTCAACGCCGTTTTTGTCAGCCGGTATCGTTGCACTTGCTCATTAAATTGTATTTCATGTATATCATAATTTCATGTGTCTTGTATTAATTGTATTTTATGCTCCACATGTTGTCTATTTTACTTTGTCAAGTTACTTTGTCTTCTATCAATTGTAGCCCAAGTTGAGGCATATTCTCCTTTGCAACGAGTCCTTGTTTTCAATTATAATTCAGTTTGTATCAATGTATTTTATGTTCATCCTTGGTATCCCTAGTTGCTCAGTCGTAAGTCTTGGACTTACATCCCGTATCCTCTCGCTAGGTCCCTTCCAAATTCTCCGAAGAAACCCGAATTAAATTATAGTAAATTCAAACACATTTTAATTCGAGAGAGGCTTACACATGTAAGGAAAAAATAAAAAGTTTCGTAATTTTTCATTACATTCTGTTTGTTTTCATTTTGTAATCCATCTGTCTTGCGCGCTCCACCCTGTATATGATTCGTGTTTTGAGGCCTTACCGGCTCATGCTACGCCCAAATTATAAATAATTTAACACATTTTTTTACGTGATTACTAAATGCATCTGTTGTTGGAAGGTGTCACACCATTTCTACCATTGTAATTGGGCTTCAAGCTGGTGATTATATTCAAAGAAAATAAATAAATAAAATGAAAGAGTTACGTTCAAGTGTCTTACTTCTTCTTCAACTCCAGGATCCTTAAACCGCTGGCTGATGTACGATATAATCGCCTTCGTTTTATTTGCCTGTCAAAAATTGGATAGAAGAATTAGGTGGAAGGTGAGTTCGTTTGTAATGAGTTACTTCATCTGGACATTCATTTTCCCTATGAGCTTTTGGTGAAGGACCCAAGGGCCACTTCCCTACTGAGATCTAACTAAGTTTGGCAGCTAATTTGGCTCCCAAGGTGATAAAGAAATAATATAATATGAATAGCACTCACTTCCTGGGAAGTCCAGGACGCAACGAGCGCCAACAAAGAAAATCGATAAAAGTAGAACGTCATCCAGACAACGGAATTGACGGTTTGGACGGGTAGTTGTTGTGAACTGTTCGATAATAAGAAATACACGTTGAATAGCGACTTGAGAAAACATCCACTCGTCGAGAGAAGGACTTGTACGGCGTAGATCCGATTTAGCGAAACCCACGATTCGCACAACTCAAGAAATATTCTGTGGGCCACAATCACTCGCTGTAGACTCAACTGGTCGTCTGAGAAGGTCCTCACGAATTTCCTACAGAACGAAAATGAGAACAGAAAATGATCAAACGATCGAAATGATCAGGGGCTGTCAGAGTGGCGTTCCAATCTAATAAATTCTTTATTTTACATTGGAAGCTCGTTTTGGTTGGTTATTCCTAGAATAATCAACCTATGTTTTCATGCAAAAGGTCAACCTCTCCGATTCGGCTCAAAATTTTTTTCTGGGCGTTTTAAGGTGTCTAGATCAAAAAAGGTCAATGTCCGTACGCCGTCCGCGCCGTTTTTGGTAGTACAAAATTTTCTAAAAATCTTAAATTTGGGTCAGGGGTCTGTTCCCGGCCTAGGACGTTCCTCGAAACTTTTCAGCCCGATCGGACTAAATTTGGGCGGGGTAGGGGTCAAAATGTGTTTTTTGAAAAATGGATTTTCGATATTTTGGGCGATCTAGGCAAGTGGGGTATCATTTTCCACAATAATTTTGGACGCTGAATCCAATTAAATGGGTCCCAGAACGATTGGCACCCAGTGGAAGAGGTTATGGGTCAAATAGGGTATCTACTACCCATTTTGAATATGTATTTTCGGTATTTCTGGTACCAAGGCTCGTGGGTTATGATTTTCCACTAACTTTTGGACGCTGAATCCAATGAGAAGGGTCTCGGAACGATTGGTGCCCTCTGGATGAGGCTATGGGTCAAAATGGGTGCCCATTTACCCATTTCGAATGTCCGTTTTAGAGATCTCTGGTACCTAGGCGTGTGGAGTATCATTTTCAACTAAATTTTGGACCCTGAATCGATTGAAATTGGTCCGGGACCCGCCACGCCCACTGTTTCTCCCATTTCTTTTGACTTGAAGGAGAATAAAAATTCTTTTCGCATACTTGGGAAAAAAAATCAAGATTATTTGCTTCATGCTCTAGGTATATGCAGGGTTTTAATGCTTATAGTTCACAGCCTTCAAGGGGCCGATCTTACAACTGATTTGCATCAAAAAGTATCTCCAGGATTTCTCTTTTCAGAGGCATCTTTTCCAAGTTTAAGGTTTTTTCTTGTATTCGAACAGACCGTCACTAAAACGGCAATAACTTCCTTATTTACTAAATGATATCAAACTGAGTATTTCGTTAGAAAGAGCGTCTAATTCCCTTCACATGAAGCACACATATTTCCAATAGTATTGAGTACTTGATTGGTATTCACTGATTCAGCCTAAAGTTAGGATATTAATGAAAACGCCAAACCTTGTTAACATTCAGCCCGGTAAAGGACACATTCTCGCATTCATTCATTTAAAAACTTGTACAAAATACCAGGTTTCTAACGGTATATTCAAGTTAATTTTTGTGAACATAATTATAAAATATAAAAATAAATACGACGATTCAAGTGGGAAAAAATTAGGCATTTTTAGCATAATCGTGTTTTCCCATAAAAATAGGCAGTCAACTATAAACGTTGACACTTTTAATATTTGCGGTAAACGTGTTTAAATCAAAGTATTATAATTATGTAGGAAGGTCAGTACAACATAATAATTAATGGGCATGAAAAAAATTAACAACTAACCTGCTTTTGTTTGTTGGTAGGGGAGATTTCAATCGTTCATTGTTCCGGAAGTTCAAAGCGTTGTTGATCATACGAAATCGCGACTTGATGAGGAAGAAGAAAATGAGCAATTGAAGTTCACAAGAGTAAGTGGCGAGATTGTGGAAAATTAGTGTGACATACCAAGACGCGCGTGAAAACCCTTCATTTACGTGTAAAGTAAAGTAAAATATCCAAATCGGAATAGCGCCAGTGAAAAGCAGAATGAACAGACAACAGAGATGTGAATAATCTTTGCTTAAATTCACTTTATTTCTCGACAGTAGAGGGAGTTTCGAGTCGATGGATTGGACCAGCTGTATGAAAACTGGCAAAAAGGGTCTGATCCTGAACAGAGAGACCCAGTGAGCTCCGAGGCTCATAATGATCAAAATTTGTGGGTTCATCAATTGGACGACCACGAATTGTGTGCTCGAGTCTTCGACTAAAGAGCAATTTTTCAGAAGGTCGAATGTGACCGTGTACGTTGGACTGTTGTTGGCAGGCATGCTGTCCAGTGTCTGCCAGATCGTTGCGACGATATTGGCCAGTGTAGCCGCCATCAGAACGAGTATGTAGCACACTAGAAGGGGCGAAGGTTTGAGCATGACTGGATCTACAGAAGCAAAGGTCAGTGGCATGATGCCGAAGGTTTTGCTCACGAAGAACATAGGCCTCAATACAGTGGAGAAAGACATTTTGTTGAAAAATCTTGACTTCTTGGAGGAAACCATGCTCACACGACAAACCACGAGGGATTTTTCTATGCCTCATGAAAGGAATTCTAGAATATAGCATCGTACATACCCTCGAATTGACCTCCAATCATAACCGCCACCAGCGTTTCAAACCTTTGGCAGTAATAACCCTCAACTACCACGAATCAACCAATACCATCAATCATCCAGTCGAATTATCATAATTTATTGTTGCATTCGAACACAATCTACATAGTTAGGTGAATATAGGAACCGAATATTGATTTAATAAGCCCCTGATAAGTCGGTTCGAGTAGCTCACAAACCAAATTAGGGGAAGTAAAATTGGACTTTGTACTGAACCAAGATGAACAGATAAGTCATTCCAGCTCCCATAGCCTGAAAACAATTCACACCATTTGTGAGCAGGCATTTGATCTTCAAAATGATGAGACTTACGATAACTTATCCTGTTACTGTCCACAAATAGAATTGAGGCAACTACAGGATAGGAAATATTCTGATCGATGTAGGTCTCAAAACATTCAAGAGGGTGTATTTACCTGGAGGACAATAGTGGAGTGGAGTTGAAACAACCCACAACCGGATAGAGACAACGTTTGACTGCACGCGTTTCTCCAGAAAATGTACAGCTGCAAAAAATATATATTTTATGAGATCCAAGTTCAGCACAATCGCCGGGTTGTGAGTCAAAATTTTATTTATGAAAAATATAATTTTCTCGATTTTTGCAAATTTGGCTATAAACTAGTTAGGCACGACTATGACTGTGGCGCACCAAACTTTTTTTTTTTTGCGAGATTTCTTCATAGACTATTTTAGTAGTTTTCGTGTTTTTTCTTGGTATTGGAAACACTTACAGAATCTCTTACAGTACGATCGAGACGGTTGTTCCACAAAGCTGAGAGTAGCCTCTGAGTTTGTGCAGCCTGAAAAATGTATACAGTAACACGAAATTGTAACGTTAATTTTTTTTTAAACATGCGTCATCCAATCATTCAAGATTGATCATTCACCTGATCAATCACGTACGAAGCCATGTATGCCAGAAAGACGAATCGCCCACCGTAGTAGAAAGTCCATAATGTGGTTTTAATCACGTTTTTGTAGATCTTTGAAACATCGGTTCTTTGAGTGTGAGCGCCGAAAAAGGCGAAGTAAATGTTCATCAATGTTTTAAGAAAACAGCCGCCCATTGAGACGAGGATGTGAAATGAGTACATTTCATTAAGCATTCGGAGCAACACGCACAATTCCAAGTAGCTTTCTTGAGCCGCTTCAATCCGAGTAACAGTAAGGCGCTCATTGTTGAATATGCTGTCCCTAGAGAGGGAAGAATAGATAGTGAGAAACAAAAGCGGTAATTTTCTACATGATTTCTAGATTGGAATAAGCAACTTCAAAGCCGATTTGAGAAAAGAACCACACTTAAATCGAATTTTAATATTTACGTCTCCACTACTTTCACATACTGATGCAATGATAGACCCTAAAAGCAGCTGTCAATGGAACAGAACAGCTTGGAACAAAATTATATATTACTGAAGGAATTGCAAATAGGTGAATTCGCCAAGAAATAACAATTTCTAATAGTAATGAACGATTACGGAAGGATTTGCCACGGTTGATGTCCAATCGTTTCGATAAATTGTCACTTCAATAGGTTTTGACTGCTTAAGTGAGATAAGACCTACCAACTGCACCTAATTTAACATATTTCAGTATAACTTGATTTTTTTTATTAAGATTAAATTTTGAAGAAAATGAAAATTGATACGACTAAGTCCACATCAGGAACACGTTCGAAATTCACGATGATTCGAATTCATTAATTGAGTTACATCAGACTTACTTTGGATGCAACCAAGTTTGGAAGTGAGTACAGCGGAAGTTCTTGAAGGAAAAATTGTTGTTAATGATTTTAAACCTAGTTCCAATGGCATAACACAGCATCATCAGTTGAATTTCACAGGTGTAGGACACGATGTTGTGGAACACTTGGGAGATAGACCAAGCTAGTTTCAAAGAATCGTCCCCTGTGTGTGTTGTCCTGATATAATAGCCAAACACTGGAATGGGAAACAAAACCAAGAAAATAAATAAGGCGGCCGAATGGGCAGATTTGAGTGGTTTCCGAGTGAGGTGGATGATTTTGGTGTCAAGCGCGTTCAATTTTTCAACAAAATGAGGCAGACGCTGCGCAAGGTAGAACAGCGTGACGAAATGCGACGCGAGGCTCATACAATACACCAAACAAGGATTGAGCATTTTGAAAAAATCTCTACTTGATAGGGTACTCGTTTCATAATCCACAACGTGAAGGAGAAAATCGTTTGAAGACTCGTTTTGCCTGGCAGGTTGGATAGCGTAAACTGGGGTCATGTAAAGGCAGAAGAACGTGCTGAGTACGAGGACGACAACCCAAGCTAGTTTCCAAGGGCTCAAACTCAAGCTGACACAAGGATGCTTGGCGATCGTGAACGGCATAGTGCCCCATAAGGAGCAGTAAATGTTCAAAGCTGACACGATCCAAGCAACGGACATGGTGCAACTGAGAGTCCAGTGTTGGTAGGACTACGCTTTGAGAAAGCTAATCGATTGACAGCTTTGATTGTTGAAAGGCAACTAATGTTGATTCGTCTTGCGCTGGCAGTTCGTCAGAAATGATTACGCGAGAAAACTTGCCTGGTTCCAGCTAAACCTAATGTGTAGATCAATTTTCAAAAAATCGTACAAATATAGGCCAACAACTATGTAACTGCTTTTATCAAGCTTCATTATTCTTCCCAATGCGCCATACATACGTCAAGAGTTAGAGTGGGGAGTAACCATCCATGTTTCACTAAATTTCACCTTAACAACACATTTCACCTTCTTTTTGAAGTGTTCCAGGGATACTGGCTGATCTGCTCAGGTTGCAGAACAACATCGACCACAGATCAGTGGCGTGCGCTGCCCCTCAACCAGAGATTTAAAAAAAACGCTGCAAATTCTTACACACGGGTTGGTTATTCCTCGAACCAGGCGCATGGAGAAATTATTCTTCAACATAGGGAAACAGTGGGTGTGGCGGGTCCCGGACCCATTCCAATCGATTCAGGGTCCAAAATTTAGTGGAAAATGATACCCCACTCGCCTAGATCGCCCAAAATCTCGAAAGTCCATTTTTCAAAAAACATCAAAATTTCAAAACCCCTACCCCGCCCAAATTTGGTCCGTTCGGGCTGAAAAGTTTCGAGGACCGTCCAAGGCCGGGAACAGACCCCTAACCCAAATTTCAGATTTTTGGAAAATTTTCTATCACCGAAAACTTTCTACTAACTTTTTTTCCATTACGACATTGACCTTTTTTGATCACCATGAAACGTCCAGAAAAAAATTTTTGAGCCGAATCGGAGAGGTTGACATTTTGCATGAAAACATAGGTTGATTATTCGAGGAACAACCAACCAAAAAACATTGAAGTGTCTCCCGAAACAACGATATCCACCGAATCATACTAAAAACGAATTGCCCGTACAGTGAGAGACTCACGATTATGACTGCCTGACGATCAGTGACGTAACAGCTCACACAGACACGGGAAGTACAAATTAAAACATCAAAGTTTGTATAAAGGAAAATACAAGTTGTATTATTGAGGGTAGTTTTCGTGAACTCAATTGCCAGTTACAAATATACAGATATTTTACAAAGAAAGAAAACTCACCGAAAAAATTAAATGAGTCCCCCGAATTACAGTTGATGACACTTAAGTTGACATTTAAAACGCAATATTCATTATGAAACGGCAGGTTCTCAAATCCACTTTTCAAACCAAATGGGAACACAAACGGGACTCCAAAAAAAGTTACATCCCATACAGTTGCTTCCGAAGTGTGGAGGAAATCAAGTTTTGTTTTGAGTACACATCATTGGTGATCCACTCAGTCTAGCTTACGGATAAAACGTATAAAATGAAAAAGGTGGCGTCGAGAATTACTTCTGAAACAAAAGGAATGATTTCAAAATTAGACCATTTGTCATGCTGGTTGTTCAGCGTTGCAATTCGGTAAGGCAGATAAACCAGTGATGGAAGGTACTTACGTCTTCTACTTTTATTTTCTTCCCTTTATTCTTGTTGTTAGCTTGCCCTATTTTGCGTTTCTTGTCATCTACCTGTGAACATAAACAACAAACAAACATGATATAACCACCAAACTGTACTACGCAGGAACATTTCAATTGTTTGTGGTTCATAATTGCTAGGACGATTTTGCACGTGAATTGGTGTATGAAGAAATAGCGTCAATTTGTCGATTATCTCACCGTGCCCAAATAAACGACCTAATTTAGAAAGAATGAACTATAACCCCATTTAAAATCATTACACATCAAACAAATTTCAACTCATCGGACAATATTACTCAATAAAACAATTTATAGACAATTACAATTACAGAGGAAAATGATGGGGAGAGGGGTTAAGGTTAAGATGAGAGAAAATGTTTCGAAGAAAAAAAAAATCTAGATTTTACCCCCTTTTAAATTGGATGCATTCAAAATGAAAAATGACCCCACACAAGCTCTGATAAATCATTCATAGCTCAATGGCTGCCTACTCGCGGAAGTATAAGACTTAAAATGACATTTTGTTAACCTTAAAACATGGCTGCTCAGTTTTGACGTTTAAAAAAGGGAAATTCGTAGTTAAGATTTTTTTTTTGTTTTTGGCGAAAATTAAAAAAGGTTTGCAATTTCTGAGTTGTTTCTCCCTTTCCAGGGGTAATAAGACCGAAAATGCCCAACTTTTGACCCCCTGCAACTTTCAGAAGAGAAAACGTAGGGGTTGGTTATTCCTCGGTCCCTCATTCCATTTGATTCTGCGTCCAAAATTTAGTGGAAAATGATACCCCACACGCATAGACACCAGTATTTCGGAAACACACATTCGAAATAGGTAGATACACACCCATTTTGGCCCACAACCTAGTTCCTGGACCAGTCTCATTGTATTCTGCGTCCAAAATTTAGTCGAAAATTACACCATTCACTCTTAGAACGCTGATAATACATTTTTCAAAATACACCCCCTCCCTCAAATTAGCTCCGATCGGGCTGAAAAGTTTCGAGGACCAACTAGAGCCGAAATCTGGTCCCTGACCAAAATTTTAAATTTCTAGAAAATTGTCTACTACTAAAAACGGCGTAGACGGCGGACGGGCATTTGCTTATTTTGATCTAGATCACCTTGAAACGTCTAGAAAAAATTGTTGGGGCAAAACAGAGAGGTTGACTTTTTGCATAAAAACATAGGTTTATTATTCAAGGAATAACCAACCAAAAACCCGCTATTTTCTGAATTTAGTGCTGTTTTATTCCACCCTAAGCGGCGGAATGCTCAAATTGTTAGAAAGCTGACTCTTTTTCGACACCACATGTTTGGGTGTTAGAAGAAGTAGGTATTTTTCTATATTTCTCCATAGCGAAGAGAGAGAGAGAGAGAAACTCCCAAGCGAGAAAACAAATGAATCCTCCTAAAGCTAAATTATATCACAGAAGGGTGAAGGTACTGAGTTGTGAGAAACCCCAGCGGATTGGGGGGGTGGTTTGACTTGGCATAGGAGGTACTCACGTTGTTCCTTTCCGGGCTGTCCTCAAGTTCGTCCAAGTCATCATCGTCCAATTCGTCTTCAATATCCTCGTCGTCATCGTCATCTCCGACGAGTTCACCAGCTAAAAACCCAGATGGTTCAATTAATTATTTTCCAACGTTCTAATTTACGGTAGATTAATCGCGCGATTGTGACGGTGGACTGATTCAATTCAAAGAATTTGGAGAGTCGAATAAACGACGAATCGATTCTCTTCTTCAGAGAATGATTGGTACAAAAACGGGCTTTTGGGTGGGTTCGGACTACCATGTAAACCTTCCAGAAGGTACTCACTTCCGACAGTGTGGTTCCCCAGCAAATGTACGGGTCCAGATCCTTTAGTGAGATGGAATGTGACAGGAGGGTCGGGGAAAAGAAGGTCGAGTACAGCCTGGGACGAAGGGCCGCCTCCTTTCATTACGGCTATTGGGAACTTGACGTCGGCTTTGTATCCCATCGCCTCTACTTCAACGACGTTCACTTCACCTTCCGTGGCTTCAGCTCCAAGAACGATCTAAAACAAGTATATAATAAGTACACATTTAAAGTAGCTGTTAGCGAGACGTGGCAGCGTTGTCATCTACAGCATAGACCAAGACAAAAAAGAACACGTGCTTTTGAAAAATCCTAACTTTCCGATAGTCGCTTGTATGTGGCATATACACATTTCTCTAGCATTGCCTAGCCTCCTCATCTCCATAATTTCAGAGAGGCTCTCAGTTCACTTCCCGCCTTCATTGGCGTTGTGTTTTTCTGGACTAAAGTAAAATGTATGCCTCACATACATGCTACAATCGACTTAACATTTTCAGAAATTCTAATTCTACTGGGAATGAGGTTGACTCTTCACTATCCAGTTAGAATTGTACTGCTGGAACCTGAGAATCTTCATGAAAATTGTCAACCATAAAGGAATAGACTAGCCAGGCGTCGAGCATTAGGAAGAGATATGAGTGGGGGTATGACGAGGATCAAGAGGCGCATGAAGGTGTTAACAGCTCACAAAAGAGTTCTCATCATGTTCTCTCACATTTTCTTAACGTAAAAAATGAAGTTGAGCAGCATCCTTTTGATGCCTCCCACCAAGGACACCTCATATACCTCTTCATATGTGTATGACGCCTGGCTAGTCTATTCCTTCATGGTCGACCATTTTCACGAAGATTCTCAGGTTCCAGCAGTACAAATCTAAGGATAGTGACAAGTCAACCTCATTCATAGTAGAAATATAATTTCTGATGGTTTACCAAAACCTTGAACCTTTTTTGTGTACGTGACAAATACACGCGACTATCGGAAGGTTAACTAATCTCTAAGTTTCAATAAGATTAGTACCTGTTTCACGAGAAGTGTGTGTTCTCCTCTCAGCCCTTGTGATTCGCCGCCGTCGCCGCCAGCTTTCAGCTCAGGGTCCCAAACTTCTTTTTTCTTGTTACCACCCAAAGTGAGTCCTGTGCGAAATTTAACAATAGTATCAATACCAATATTGACAACAAAATTAATTCAAATTTAAAATGTTGAGTGACGGTTGAGCACATTGAGCCGTCATTCAATGAATGAATCAAATTTCATTTCACGCGCGATAATTTTACTCTCCTTTGTGACAAAAGTCGAAAATTATTTGTCAAATGTTCAGCGTGGCACCATACAGGCCTGACTGCGAGAGCGCAGTCGCTGGCAAACGCTGCGAATTTTACAGGGGTGGTTTATTCTTAGGACCAGCAGCATGGAGACTCATTCCAATCGATTTAGCGTCAAAAAATTAGTGGAGAATGATACCCCACACGCCTAGGTACCAGAGAGCTCGAAAACCCACTTTTGAAATAGGTACCCATTTTGAATCTTAACCTCTTTCAGTTGGAGCCAATCGTTCTGGGACCCGTCTCATTGGATTTTTCGTCCAAAATTTAGTCGAAAATGATACCCCACACGTCCAGATTGCCGAAAATTTCAAAAATCCTTTTTTCAAAACACATTTTGATCCCAACCCACCCCCTTCTCTCCAAATTTGGTCCGATCGGGCTGGAAAGTTTCGAGGAACAACAAGCCAGAATCAGATCCCTTGACCAAAATTACAGATTTTTAGAAAATTGTTTAGGTACAACCAAAACAACGGCCTGGGCGGCGGACGGAAATTTGGTTATTTAGATCAAGACACCTTAAAACGCCCAGAAAAAATGATTGGGGCAGATCGGAGACTTTTTGCATGAAAATGTAGGTTGATTATTCAAGGAATAACAAACCAAAAATCCACCGTGACAAGCCGAGGACCAATGGCTGACGGCCATTGATGTGGAATCCCTCCCCTTTGGAATCAACCCGACCGCCCGCTAAAACAAGACTCCGTGGCGCAACGGTAGCGCGTCTGACTCCAGATCAGAAGGTTGCGTGTTCAAATCACGTCGGGGTCAAGGAAATTTTTTTTGGTCTCAACAAAGTTCTAGCAAAGTATAATCAAAAGGAATTGCATCGCTGAAGAGAGTGAATATTGAAAGTTTGTAAACTAACAAAAGCTGCCGAAGCATTTACCACGTTTTCATGTTATATTTCCAACAATTTTACCCAAAACGCTCAGAGGAGGTAAAATGAAACCTACAACTACAAGCCAAGTAAAAACATACCTACATTATAGCGTCGAATGTTGAGAATAATAAACAATAATTTTCTTCTCCCTCAAGAGCAGTTAGTAGATGTTGAGGAGCACGAAAGGAATACAATGAACCAGCGAACAATGATCCAACAATCGAGCAACGTCAACAAGTTTCATGCATACCACAAAAATCCTTAAACCAACTCAAATTTGTGCAATTTGGAAAATTTTTCATCTTTATTACACCGCGTTAGGCAAGAAAAATGAGGCGGTGAGGGGATACATGACTGAAGGGTGAGTCATGGAATATCTTTACATATGCGGTTTCAGGACATCGAAGTCGTACCCAACAAACGAGAGGTATTTAGTTGGAAAACGAACATTAAACTGAAATTTCCATTTTCAATGCACAACAGTTAACTTAGACATTCAGCGCTCAAGTACCTAGCCAACATTGATATAAGACAGTTTGATTTTGAATGATTCCCATTCCGTTGACGGTTTACTTTCAATAGCAAAAAACCGAAAAGAAAGGTACAATTCAAAACCCGAGTATTGAATAGCTACTTAATACGGAATAATTTTATGAGAAGAAATTAAATTATTGCTAAGACTGGGGCGTCCGCAGGTACCGAAGCTGCATCTACGCATGCACGTACATTTGGAACAAACCCCCGACTTCCCTGAGAACGAAACGTTTTATTGATTCGCAAAAACAAAACAAAAATATTACGCTAACGCAGTGGTTATCAAGCGGGGATAAATAATGGATAAAGCCGAAAAAGTGCCAAAGAAATACAACGAAGCCAGGAAGGAACAAAGCATGGCGGCAACACAAAATGCTCGTAGACAAACATACGCCGGATCAAATGGGATGTTTGAATACGTACATTTGATCAACTTGTTGATCGAATTCGATGTCACTGTTAAATTACAAGAAAATTTAACTCTATTCTCGAGACCGAAAGTCAACGTATAGAAAATAAAGTGTTGAGCTGAACCGGAGGCCGAGGCCCAAGGCTATGCCGGTCCTCCGCCGATCGGTTTCACTCAGAAATCGAAGAAAACAAAGAATTTGAACGCAGCGTAGAACGGAAAATCGCAGATTAGATAGCACTGAATCAATAAACTTACCCCAAAAGTAGTCTTCGGTCATGATGTCCGAGGTAAAGTTAGATTAATTGCTTCGAAATGAACGAACTACGGACGGTCAGACCCGGTATCAAAATGGCGGAGCTTGCTGCTTGGTTTGACGAAATACTGAAACCGAGGGGGTGAAAAACAAGAAGGAGCTTATTCGCGACGAGTGCAAACTTTACTCACTTGGAGCGCTGCTTGTTTTTTAGACAATTTTGTTTGAACTTCCAAATACCGTCTAAATTTTTCCTTCCTCCTTATAATCACTGTTATTTTTTTTCATTCAATTTACGATCAATAAATTACGTAGAACTCCACCACGTTATGAGTTTCAAGTTAACTTTTCGAATCGACTGCAGCGCTCTCAGACGGTCACAGTCAACAGTTTTCGCTTTGAGGAAGGTTGCTATTCTTGTGTTCTCCAGCCACTTTGGCACAGACGCAATAGGTTTCCCTCGCTAAATCAAATGACGATTTTTCCGTTAAATGTGAAAATTGAATAAATTGTATAGTTTAAGCCGTACATAGGTACCTTATTAATCATCAGATACTAGTAATTTCATAAATATTCGATTTGAGGCTGAGAAAAATGTGTATTTCAAGTTGACATTTTGTTATTAGCGCACACGGAGTTAGTCTTTGTGGCGTTTGGTTAGATTTGAGAAACTCTCCGAGAACTTGAGAAATACCAAGATGTATATTAGCTATATTATATATCTTCCGGCCCAGACTAATAATTTTTTTGCAAGATAAGCCAACAAAAGCATGATTGGACTTTAGTTTGATCAAGAGAGAAATGGGAATTGGCTGGCTTTGTTATCCGTCTGAAGTTATTTACTGCCAATCGTCTGCTAGAGCCATTGATGCATCATCATTACTGTCGTGATGAAAGTAATGATTAAAAAAAGGATAAGTTAGGCGGACTTTATTCAGAAAGGTCTCCTTTCAACACCGTATAGTCTTCAGGCATCGAAGTACACACCCCGCTGTACTCTGAAATTCCCCTTCTCCGTAGTAAACATACTTGCCAAAGTTTTAAAGATTTTACGATGAAGTCGTTAGGCTCTGATCAAACTACAGCAATCACTTCAGGGGTACGATTTCTTGCTTGACGACCGACACTAATCGAACATTCTCCACGCCTTCTCTGCCGGTGACACGGCCACAATCCGGAAATTTCCAATAATTTGACTGGCTAGAAAAAGAGTGCCGAATCAAGATTCTTATTTGCAGAATATAAGAACGACGTGTTACTGCGAGAACCCAATTGACAAGGTTAGGTTGGCTAACATAACATCAGAAGTAAAATGAGATCCTCCCGGCCGGTAAAGAATGAAGTTATTTAATTTTGTATTATAAAACATGCAGTTTAAACGCGTATGATTTCTGATAACCATTGGCTCAGGAAGGTTCTCATGAACGACTTCTGTCTATGCCACAAGAGGATTCTGCGATCAGGGCACCCTATAGCTAACTATTTGTGATGACGGTGAACGTCATGAAGGAAACATTCACCGAATGAACCTTTTGGGGACACCGTTCAGACAATGAGCTGAGCAAACGAGCAGTTCAAATCAAACATTTTGCTAATCGATTGAATAATTACGAACCATTTAATGCTTCAACATAAAAACTGAACTTATAGGTGTTAATCAATCGGTACGAGACAAGGGAGGTAAGAAGTACATTTTATTTTCATCAAGAGAAATAATATACGCACCGGAGCATCAGTAACCTCGTGCGTCTCCAACATTCAACTTGAGGCACATCACGATTCAATTTTTCATCAATTAATGACGAAAACTACAGGTACATTTGAGTGTCAAAAGAATGTCTTAAGATCAAAATAGAGCCGGTAATAAAATCGGCGAAAAGAGGGTTGCCCTTACCTAATGTAAGAACGAGTAAACAAAAAAGTCTGTTTTAAAATTAGAACTAGAGAGGAAGGCAAAGGTACCACTTAGGAATGATATATACTCGAATGTGTATACAGCAGGAGAAGAAAACTCATTTCTCTGGAAGATGACTCCAGTTGATTGGTTTTTTACCGATGCTCTCAAGGTAAGCATTGCATTTAGAGAAATGCTTACTTCCAAACCATCCTCGAGAAGCAGACAACGGAGATGGATGGACGGTTTTCAGGACGCAGTGCTTTTTCTGGAATAATTAAAGAGGCAAATTACTCAAGTATGAGTGATAGTAGTTCTCAATAGTAAACATGGACTGATAATTCAAATTGAAAAATCAAACAAAATTAAGGTTTTGATTCATCATTAAGCGAGATCATCCTGTGTTGGTGGGCAGAACTCAGCTCTGAAAGCCGAGTATAACATCTCCTTCTATGCTTGTGAGCGATGGAGCTTCAAGGTTTTCCTAAATTCTTAAAAAAGCCGCTCAGTTTTCATCCTACGAAGAATCCAGTTTCTAATCTGATCCTTTATAGGCCGGAAGAAAATAACCAGGCGTGTTGTTGACGCCTTTACCAAGGTAGACAAGTTTGTTTCCAAGAAAATTTGATAACATGACTTTTTACAGATATGGTCAGCATATACCCAAGTCAGCTAGGAATAATACCTTATCAACAAAGTCAGCTTTTTTCTGAGCGTAAGCACCCCACAGAAGGAAAACGATTCCAGATTTCTCTTCGTTCAAATGCTTAATCACAGCCGTGGTTAAATTCTCCCATCCTTGATCCTTGTGTGAGTTGGGCATGTTCTTCCTGACGGTGAGACAGGCGTTCAATAAAAGCACGCCTTGAACAATACACGAATCAAATTAAAGGGGATAAATATGACAATAATCTAATTCCGTGAGAAATTCTCGTATAAAATCAATTCTTGTCAACACTGACCTTGTCTAGCCCAACCAATGAGGTATCCATGTTTCGGAGGAGTGAATCCTTCAATGTCAGTAGCTAATTCTTTATACATATTCACCAGACTAGAGTGGAGATCAAAAATAACATTGTATTACTTCTATTGCCAATTCCCACACTTATTTCATTTTGAACCGAAAAGTCTGAACTCACCTAGGAGGTGGCGGTACAGGGATTTGAACACTGAAGCAGAGGCCTAAGAATGAAATGAACAGACGTCATAAAAATGAAACAACAATTTTAAAACAATAAAAGAGGCTCGATTTACAGTACCATGGGCTTGATTGGGGTTGTGATAGGGGTCCTGCCCTAGTATGACCACTTTGATGAAATCCAACGAGCATTCCTTGGTCCACGACCATACTTTCTCTGGGGGTGGATAAATTTCGGCTCTCATCCTCTCCTCCGTAACGAATTGGTTCAACTTAAACGATGAAGAATTGTTAAAAATGAATGATAATGATTAGTAAAGAAATGAAGGGGTAATAAATAATGATATTTCTTAATTAAAGAATATGTACAAATGTATCCAACTCACAATAAAGAAATAGTAAAACTATGGTGAATTTCAAAAAAATTCATTGAAATCCATCCACAAAAAATCACCTTTGCGAAGTAAGGTTTCTTGAATTCGTTTTTCAACGCTCGATACCAAGACTGACCCATATTGGGGTCCATCACCGGAAATCTTTTAGCCATGTCTCTGATTTGTTCTTTCACGTCGTAAGCTGGTTTGAAATTTAAGGAAGACTGGAAAGACTTGACGGGAGCGTTCTCGTCCGCGGTGAAGGGCGCATTTTCAGTCTGTTATCTCAGATACTTTCGAAACGTCTGAGGTTTCTTCGTCTTTGGTTGCTGAAAGAAAATTTTCATCAGTGCAACGTGGGGATCGAAACAGGGGATTTCAGCAATTGAAAAGGGGATGGATTTCACATTGCTTTTCAATTATTCATTACTCCCACAGAGGAACGCCGAAGTATAATAATCTTAAATGTAGGGGATGACTATGGCCAAATACACGGTGACACCTGTACTGTGATACTTTTTGCAGTGGCGAGCCGTAAATATTAATACCTAATACCATGTCCAGAGTGGGAGCTTGGATGGATGGACGCAGTCTCACACTAGCCACTGCCAAGACAAAGGTGCTGTTCACACGAAAACGATATCATGCGAATCAGAGCGGGGGAAGTTGAGGTGGAAACAAAACCAGTAGTCAGGTACTTGGGAATAATGCTGGACACCAAGATAACTATTGGGGAGCACATAAGGATGGCAGCAGCCAAGGTAGCAAAGACAACTGCAGCCCTGAGTCGACTATGTGAAACATTCAAGGACCTAGACCGTGTAAGAGACAACTGTTAATGTCAGTTGTACACTCCATCCTGCTATATGGGGCAGAAGTAAGGGCGGACGCTCTGAATGTCAAATGCCACCAAAAACGGATGCTCATAGGGCAAAGAAGAGGGGCGCTTCGCATGGTGAGCGCCTACAAGACAGTATCAGAACCAGCCGTGCTCCTGGCAGGAGTGATACCAATACATCTGCTTGCACGGGAGAGGAAAAGGATGTACGAGCAACGGGAAGAGGAGCCCTGGCCTTAGCCTCTACATGAGCGGGAACACACACTCAACTCCTGGCAGGAAACCTGGGAGACAGAAACAAGAGGAAGATGGACGGCTTGAGTGGTGCCCAATATACGTCCCTGGCTAGAGAGGAAACATGGGGAAGTTAACTATCATATAACGCAGTTCCTCTCGGGTCACTGGATGTTCTCTCAGTACCTCCATAGGATGCGTATTGTGGAATCTCCAGGATGCCTGCATTGCGCCAATGAAGAGGACAGCGCTCAACACACATTCTTCGAATGCGAGATGTGGGAGAGAGAGCTTTGGCAGATTGCAAGGGAGCTGGAAATGGCCAGCCCTCCCACCCTCGAGGAGATGATGACCAGCTCGAGAACAAGTCAAAGTGGAATGCCATGGCAGGGTACATCCAAAACATCCTGGAAGGCAAGCTCGTCGAGGAAAGGGCCCAGCAACGAGAACTGCAGGCAAACGGGACCAGCTAGTAGGCAAGAAATCGGAACCCAGCCTGTAATGTGCCGAACAGTTCCGGGCTGGGAAAAGGAGGTGAGGTTTTTAGTATGTAAAAATCTCCACATGCCCGGGTCCTTGGTTGCGCCCCCCCCCCCCCCCCCCCCGGATGTCTTATGAAGATTTCCTCACCTCAGAAGTAGAGCAAGAAGATAATGAATTCATTAAATTACCAGGAAATTTCACCCAGCAAAGGGGAATTTTGTAGCCATCATAAAGTGTATGACTCTTCCTATAGTTTTGTACGTTCAACAAGAATAACCCTTTCTTAATAGCCTCCTCACAAGTACATTACTTCTGATCAAGTACTATCAAGGCGGTTATATGGTTGGAACCGTGTTCAGCCTTCCGATCAACTCACATCATAATAATAGTTGATAGAAGGCTAATATCTAGGCCTCCTATTATTCTCCATATACACCCAGGGAGTCTAGAAAGTTTCAAACTCTACCTTCAGTTCCAACAAGTCTTCGAGGCTGTTTAGGCGTTTGCAACGATTCAACGTCAGGACCTGAAATGTTGATTTCATTCGGATAAACATGTGTCGAAATTTACATTTTGAAGTTAGATAATAAAGCAAATAATTATCACGAAAATATTTGGATCAACTTATCGTCAAAATGTACCATCGACGCTGTCCGATTTCCTTTTCGCTGAAACCAAATTTATGGTATTTTCTTTCAGAGGTGCGTTTGAGAGAGGCTTGAAAAATGCGGACAACTTTTTTTGGCTCATGTTCAATAGGATTTTTGAGTAAATGCAACGATACCGGCTTCTGTGCACCAACTATATACTGGAAGCAATACGATGCACGAATAAGAAACCCTAACGATATGGAGCTGAAGGGAACTAGAGAAAAGTGACGAGATGACGAATCGTTGAACACACGATATTATGTTCGGGCCATCCAAAAAACATCCAAAAACAAAAGAACTCTCATAATAAGAACAACAAAACAATAAAAAGAGCGGGTAGTATTATTACTCCAGTTCACTTTTCTAGTTATTTGTCTTGTCTCATGAGACACATACAACAAGGAATTTTCATCATTTGGGGTTTGGAAACGAAATGTATCATATTTGATGTCTTATACACGGGAAAATATTATTTTGCTTTCTTTTATGGATATTATTTCTGAATACGAGTCAATAAAAGCTCACTTAAAAGTACACGCTTTTCGTTGTTTGACTTCGTCCTACGGTCAGTTCTTTTTGTTTTGTTGGCTATACTCAACTTGTACTCGTAACCTTATCAGTTTTAGGCCTTGTCATGATAACATGTTTACACCGAAAATTTGGATTTGATTTTTGATTACACGCCAAAGTTTGGTACACATTTGAAAATTTATTTTTGCGAATATTATCATGTCGACAGAATGAACAGCTCATCGGGTAAACCATATAATCCGAATAGTATAAAATAATGGGTGATTTAATGATGAGATTGGGTGGATGTAACTAGTGATGTTTAATAAATATATACGTGGAAAACACCGCTTCACGTACTTCTACAGTCAAATTTTCAAGTATTGCCTGCACTGCTTTCTTTATCGTGGCATTACTTCATTCTTAATTCATTTATTGAGTGAGCAATTATATTATTCTACGTATTCCTTATCTCTGCGTTCGTGTAACTGGCATAATTGGAGGTCAACTTGCCGATTGGACTCGGTATTGGGAAATGATTCGGTTGACCTACTCACTGCTGGAATTGTGTGCAAAATGAAGACCTGCTAGTTTAATGCATCTATCGGTTTTTTGTTAGCCTTACAGGTTCAGGATGGATAAGCTGGAGTGATTTCGCTTCTGTAATTTTGTACTGTACAGGCGTACGGACAAATTTGTAAACAATGTTCAAAATCGAGTCGTACATCACTTCGATCATTCTGAGCTACGTCGACCGATACATCAAAAACTTCAAAAGACAAGATGCCCAGGTAAGTATCGACACTTCGAGTTTTTGAGTGAACGTCATCTAGTAGCATTCCTAAAACAGTAATTTCATCTTTCTCCAGGTATCTCTCTGGGAAGGTGATGGCTCGTTGCACAACCTTGATCTCGACTTGGAAGTGTTGGACCAAGAGTTGAATCTGCCGTTTAGTTTTGTGTCTGGCCATATCCACGAATTGTTGATACACGTTCCATGGACGAGAATCGGTTCTGAGCCAGTCAAAATCACCATCAACACCATAGGTACGAATAGATTATTCAAACGCTAATTTCGGTTGAAATGCACTGTCGGGGGCCCCTTGATAACACGCTTGATAAAGCGTCTAAATATCGATCGACTTCAAGATCACTGTATCGATGTCCGTTACATTTATGTGGCAGTGACATATTTGCGCAGTGGGAAAACAAAAACGGTTACATTTATTAAGGCCGGGTACACACGTTGAGGATTCCGGAGAGGAATTCCTCAGGAAAACCTCAGAAGCGGCAGGAGCCGAACGGAGCATCCACACGACGCGCGAGGCCTTTTGAGGAAACTGTGTAGTTGTAGTGGCCGGAACCCCGGCCTCAGGCGGCCTTTCCAAAAATTGGAAAGGCCTGGTGGCCTGTACAGTCCGCCTCAACTGAAGGCCTCGACCCGTCCACACGGTCCGTCGGCCGGAGAGGTTGGCCTCAACGGGGAATCCTCAACGTGTGTACCCGGCCTAAGGCGCCTAGACCTAGTTAATTGTGAAGACTAGACCTAATTCATTGTTTTGTACATATAATTGTTTGTGTCGTTGCATCCAAATTAGATGGGTTTCCCTTTTTGTTGGAATGGAAGTGTTTAATTTGTTTTCTTTAGGGTGTTTGAGGCATAGCGACCGGAAAGTGTGATTGAGATTTGTATGGATCTGGGATTGATTGCGAGAGTGTATGTGTGTCCTGAATGTGGAAAGAATATGTCTCTCAGACCATGTCCTTCAAAGCAAGATAGGTTTGAGTGGGTCTGCAGGACGAAAGCTGCTCCTTCCCATCGAGTGAAAAGGGGTGTTCGTTCGGGATCTTACTTCGAGCGTAGCAGGATGTCAATTAACACACTGACTCATTTGTTGATTAACCGAGTCGAACACTCTTTTATTATGTGTGATATGAGTGTGTCTTCCCATACGGTGTGTGATTGGCCATAGTTATGTCAGAGAAGTATGTTTGGAGGAGTGCTTGGGAATGAATGATCGTATAGGTGGACCTGGCGTGATTGTTGAGATAGATGAGAGTAAGTTTGGGAAGCATAATTCAACCGTGGGAAGAGAGTGACTGGTAAATGGGTGTTTGGTGGGGTAGAAAGGGCACGGGTAAGTGTTTTTTCAGGGTTGTTGAAAGAAGGGATAAGGAGACTCTGTTAAACATTATTTAGTACCTGCATACTGCCTGGGACCACCATCTATTCGGACTGTTGGAGGAGTAACCATTTTAAAACTCTGAAAATGATGTTTCATACAAATTCCATTGAAGGTACATGGTCTGCAATCAAAAGGGGCATACCTAGTCGGATCGTCAGTGATCATTTTGACTAATCTAAAAACTATGGATTATCTCGCTTGACATGAAATATCCATATATTAGGGCGCCATGACAGGGGCCCCTGACAGTGCATATTTACCCGAGGGAGTGTTTCAATAAGACTCACAAAGACATCGCAACGAAAATCTGGATGTGTACTGAGTTCAAATATTCATTTTATGCTCATACACACTCAATTCAAGAGGCATATACTATGGTAATGATACCTTAAGTATTCAGAATTGTAATGGCTCCTTCAAGTCAACACCCAGCTGAGCCATTTCTCCTGAATTCTGCCCTTTGAAGAAATATAATCAGCAGTTTTTAATTTGTATTTCAATGTTTATGGCCGATTTTCAGAATGTGTGATGAAACTGAAACCTCCTGGCCAGGATAGTTACTCTAAAAGAGAGAAGAAGAAAAAGTAAGTCAAGATTTGAATAACTTTTCGGTATAGTTTAAACGTATACTCACGGTCGTTGAGTGCTCAACTTCAAAATCAAAATACTTTCTCGAAATATACGAGTTTGATTTCTTCACAGATCAACAGCAGGGGATGAATACGTACCACCACCTTCTTATAAAAATTCTCTCGTCAACAAAATAATTTTCAATCTCTCCGTTACTTGCAATAATTTGATACTGAAGTATGTCGAAGAGGACGTAGTCCTGTCAATGAACATAAAAACTTTGAGCTTGTCGACAGTGAATAAAAATTGGGAACCAGAATTCTCAGGTGATATTTTTGACGTTTTGAAAATTATTTGAATCTCTTTATGTGGCGTGATAATAAAGTTTTAATTATGTTGCAGAAATATCCGTTGCGCAGTTGATACTTCGTAATTTGGTTAATTTGTCGGATGTAACAATATGCTTGGATAAGCGCAACGCATCAGGACGGATCGAATCGTACTTGGTAAGTCGTTGTTTTTATGGAAAAATGTGTTAGTAATATATTACTTATGGGTGCTTTCAAGAAGAGCTGCTTTGTGCTTCTTGGAAATCCAGGATTCGAAATCACCCGCGGGTGGGACAATGAATGAAGTTACTCTGGGGTTGGGATTCTGTGCTTACGAGGGTGGATCGATAAGTTTCCGGCCTGACCAAGAAAACCAACTTTTTAAGAATTTATATTTTTTATTTCTCAACATAATCTTCTTCAAGGCTGATAAATTTCTCATAGCGGTGTTCTAGTCTAGCAACGCCATCTCTATAGACTGATTCGCCAAGCTCCTCAAAATACCCATTTACAGCTTCGATTACTTCTTCATTGTCCGCAAATCTCTTTCCGCCAAGCCATTTTTTGAGGTTAGGAAACAGAAAATAATCACTCGGGGCTAACTCTGGAGAGTAGGCATTGTGCAGCATCAATTCAAACTTCAGATCGTTGATTTTAGCCATCGCAACGATTGGCGTGTGCGATGGTGCGTTATCGTGATGGAACAAGATTTTTGAGGAGCTTGACGAATCAGTCTATAGAGATGGCATTACTAGACTAGAACACCGCTTTGAGAAATTTATCAGACTTGAAGGAGATTATGTTGAAAAATAAAAAAATACAAATTCTTAAAAAGGTTGTTTTTCTTGGTCAGGCCGGAAACTTATCGATCCACCCTCGTATTTCAGGGTTTTTACGTGGGTCCTAGAACTAGGGGTGTCAGGGAGGGCTACGTTTTAGTATTAACCACGCCTTTGGGCATTTAAAACCAATCTACTTTCCATAAGAACCATAAAATAATTTCCAAATATCTGTTTGGCAGGAGCCCATTTTATACAAATGTTCCTTGACGATACGAATCAGCCGAACATTCCCCGACCCTTCTTCGATGACTGCAACCACGACGCGGATTGGAATCCACTGTGACAACTTCGCTCTGAGCATAAGTGAACCTCAGGTGAGCTGAACTGGTTCCCTACGGACAACATCAAAACGTGATTGCGAAATTCCAGTTTGGATTGTCTTTTTTGCTCCAGGTGCCCATGTTGTTTAGGCTCTTCCTGTTGTTCCAAATGATCAACAATTCATCATCAGTTGCTAGCGCTTCGTCTCAACAAAGTCTCGAATCAACTGCGGAAGATAGTGGTCAAGGTTGGTACTTGTTCGTTATTTTTGGCCAAATTTGGTCACTTCATGTGACAGTCCTCAGCGTGGCATTTATGCCTTACCACAGCTGGTAAGAAACAAATGGCTGATCCGTTCATTTTAACATTCCTTTCAGGCTCAGACTCTGAAGGGCAATATGAATCCTGGTCTTCGTGGATGTGGGGGTTCGTCCCCTCAATTCTCCCACTCGCCTCCGAAGGGACGGCCCTTGGAGCTTCGCAAGAACTCAAAACGTTGCATTTAGGCCTATACATTAACGCCTTTATGCTAGATTTGAAGGTTAGTCAATTTTTTATTCCTTCAATTATAACCCTTCAGTGAACTGCTCCTCAATCCTCCCTTATATGCGCATTTGACTACCTCAATTTTTATTCCTAGTTTTTCTACCGCAATAATTTTTCATCTCATTAACAAATATCCATTCATTTCCAGCTTGTTGGTGATAGTAAATCCTGGGAAAGTTTAGGCAAAGTTCAATTTGATAACTGCTTTGCGGAAGTCTCCAAAAACTCCAATGAATGGACGAATATCCAAGTTGGAGTCAGCTCGGTTGCCGTTCACCCTGTTCCACAGTTTGATCATGTGAGTGCTCGTCAATTTACTTTCCCCCTTTTTATTGTTCTGAGGCTTTTGGTATGTTCGGATATTAAAAGCGAACAGTTTTCAGCTGTTTTTTTTATTGATTTTATTTTTCTAGGAAATGTACGTGTCGTGCGGACAGTCAAACTCTTCATTTTTGAACAGTTCGTTATTTGAAAATCCTGACACGGACATACCGCAACGAGCTTGGGACGTCCATCTGTCCACAATCACTGGTAACGACCACATTTTCTGTACATCGCTCCTGTTAAATGGTACCTTTTTTCAGTTGAAATAATTAATTTTATTCCTTTTAGAAAACTACCTGATGACTCGTGCACCGGCGTTGTCAGTTGACATTCTCACGGCCCTTGAAGTTCCAATCGACAGTTGGGCCGATAATTTCCTAAGGTAGTTCATGTTTGTGTTGGGTCTTTATCAATTAGCAATATTACCTATTAAACAAATGACGGGTCGATTCGCCCTTTACAGTGAGCCTCGTCAGAAGGTGCTTACACGTTGTTTCGTCGGGCCATTGAATGTAAATGTTACCAATGGATTGATAGATCGTATCAATATGTTGATGGATTCGCTAAATGCGTATGACTACCCGGTGTATTCGTCACTTGAAAGTAACTATCATCCCTTTCTGTAACTAATCACTTTTGAAAATACTTTGAATTTCAGACTACGCACTTATACGTGGAGTTTTCTTTATATGTACTAACTTTTTTACTTTTAATCTTTTTAGCGGCCAAAAGTTTAGATTTTAGTTCACCCATCAAAACAGAAAAGAAATATTTCACCGACACGTACATTCCCAAGCAAATTCTACAGGTGACTGTCACAGAAGCAAACGTCAGGGTTTACTCAGCTAAGGTTCCGCTCAGTGGGAAGAAAGGCAAAGTAAGTATCACAGGCATTTCTAGCCCAATCGCGAACATTTAATCCAGTCGTATGGTAATTCACTAGTAAACCGATCTTCTCCCTCCTGTTACTGGCAAAGCTGCTTCTCTATTGAAGGTTTTTCCTTTGTTGTCCCTTTAGAAAACGTTGAATGCAGAGCTGATGAAGACCACCAATACCAAACAGCAACCTCATTTCCTCCTACGTCTCAAAAGTTTGGACATCAGCCTCTCAAAACCGTTGAACCCCCACAGTCTTCACGGCCTCTCATTGAAAGAATCATCGTTGGAAATTTTCTCTGACGCTATGACCACTTTGTCCGCCGGCGTATGTCCTCTATAGTTGACATTTATTCGTAGTTCCTTCACCTCTTCCCTGTAATCCTGTCAATTGACGATACATTTTCAGGTGGCGAAAATGAGCGCGGGCGTCCTATTTGGGGAGACAGAATCAATTGACTTAATAGACGTTCATAAGACAGTAATGACAATCGCTTATGACTCTGTACTCACCATCGAGCCCCAAGCGATAGCAATGCACAGCACTCTTCAGATAGGCAAGAAATCGATTACTCTGTATTTTCCCTCCCAATCAATCTGGCATACAAACATCTAACAAGCTACTTTTTTTTCAGGTGAAATAATTTTCAACGGAAGCAAAGCAAAACTTCTTCTTGCTCTAGAGATAATTTATTCGTTTATCTCACCCGATTCAAAAACCAGTCCCATTTATCGAACGACTTTGGTTCAAGATTCCGCAAATGTTATGTGTAGGTACACAACATATGCTTCATTATTTTCCAAAATGAATTTTTCAATACGCTCTAACGATATAAATTGACCGTTTTTAGACGTTCCTTTCTTCAAACTCTCCCTGGTGGGTTTGAGTTGCATGTTCGTAAGGAGTAAAGTGAATGAGAGCGCTAAAATTCGCGTCGGTAGCCTTGGAGGGCACACCTATTACATGGGAAAATCAAACCAGTCTAAATTTACAGTCATCAAAGCCGGCAACAGCGTTACTACGAACGTGCTTGAAGGTAATACTGATATAACTTAAGGTCAGCAATTCTATGTAGGCACAAGAATATAACAACACGCATACACATTTAAATTAAATTTGAGAACTTCTGAAATGATGTTGAACTACAATCTAGACTAATAGATTTTAGATTAATTACACAGGGGTAGAGGGGGTGTCCACTGCAGTCTTCTCTGCAGTGTCCACCCCCACTGCACCTAGGCCTAGTGGCCCATTGTGCTAGCCCCTGGTTGGTCACAAAGCAAGCCAGACTACAAAGGCAAACACGCCTGTTGTGATATGCCCCCGGACAACCGTTTTGGATACTTACTGCCAGTACTAAATTGGCCTCACGACGTTGAATAAACGCCGGGGGGGGTGCTGGATTTGAATCAGCAGCCTCAAAACTTTGACCACAGAAGTCTCAAGCCCTTAGAGACCGACGCCTTAACGACCTCGGCCACCTCGGCCCCCATATCTAGACTAATAGTTGACGCTCAATCTACAGGTTACTTGTCACAGTGAATTTCTCATGTTTACTATTGTAGGTATTGCTCAGAGACCGATAGCCTCTACTAGTTCGGCGCCTTTTATTTTGTATCTCAAGTTGAAACATCTACATTGCAATTTGGATCAATCGGTGTTTGACTGGATCACTTACAAGCCCCGGCCACTCAGCAGTGCTCAACAATTGAAGTGGGACGCCTCGTATGTTACTTCATTTTATGTACTGGTTATTGTTAACGTATACAGGGTGTTAATGAATAAGATTCTTCAAGTCGGTTCTATGATTCATTTGCAACAAAAATGTCTTGAGGACTTTTTTTAGAGGCTTCGTTTTCGAGTTATTCACGATGAAAAATAGTTCAGTTGTCGGCACTCACTTTTCAAGTTCGTGGAAGTTGGTAGGTACTTTCCTGAGAAAACCACGATTTTGGTAAAAATGCATACATTTTTCCTCTTACAACGTCATTTTGACCCTCGAATTATGTCATGAAAATAAATCTGAATATACCTTTGGAATGCTGATACTCTAGGGAAGCTTTTCCGTGAATGAACGCGGACATTTTTGCGGAGAAAATGTTTCTTTTACCCTAAATTTTGACAAGGTATCGCGCAAATTATCGAGGTTTAGAATACCAATAATACCGTTTATTGGAGACGTTGAGGGGCCCATCAGAAAGGAAATTAGTCGCTCTTTTCAGCGGTGTACTCAGATTTTAGATTATTTTGTAAATTAAGGGAGTTATGGCCGTTTTAGTAGAAAACACGACAAGAAATCTTGAATCGTAAATAACTCGGAAACAAGGCCATTAAAAAAAGAAGCCCATAAGAAATTTTTTTGTGGCAAATGAGTTGTAGAATCAAGCCCTTGAAAGCTACTAATCTTATTGGTTAACACCATGTTATCTTTGTTAAACAAAATCCGTCTTGTTCAACTTTTCCGGTTTAGCTTGTTGTTGTCATTTATGGTCATTTAAACTGAGTTGTTCCCTTCGTTAAATTAAATTACATGAGTTGAAAAGGCAATGAAATTCTGATTTTATTGATAGGAATCAGATTTGTGATATTTTTTTGTGCTTCAGGTCAGGAGGAACGAGGAAAATATCAACGAGCAGCCGAAGCATGAGTAGCATGAGCAAACCAAAAGCCGCTGAAACGCCGGAAGTTACTGAAAAAGCTCCCGAAAAAGATTTCGACAGCTTTGCTTGCATGGAGAACTTCGTAAGTGGTTGACATGTATAATATTATGGCTTATTTACTTTCTAAATGCATTTATTGAATGGTGAGTGTTGAAACAGAAACAGAATTTCGTCTTTGGACCTTTCACCAGAGGCACGAATGATGATTACAATGCCTATTCTATGCTTCTTCCTAACCGTAATGGTTTCGTTGTTCAACTTTTAGGAAAAGAAAGTCGAATGGCTCATGAAGTGGTTGGGTGTTGTCATATCAGCGGATTTCACGGACGTACAATTTTCATTCAGGAGCTCTCAAAACAGAAGTCACTCGATCGTTTTCAAATTACCTTCCGTGTCCGTCGCCACATCCTACGGCAAACTTACAGTTGATTCAGACGAGCTACCTGTCACATTCAGCGCTTGGGTCAAAAGTAATTTGCTCGGGCTATCGCTCGGGACAACAAGCTTTTTCTTTGATTCCATTGATTTCCATTACATTTGCTTTTAATCCTCATTGATGGCCACATGCCACAACGCTAAATGCACTATAATATGAATGGCAAAAATAATCAAAACTCATGCCAATGTGTTGTTTCAACCCCAAAAATGTCTTCTTGTTCTAGATACTCCGTCCTTTCCCTGGTCGGCAGATCTTAACGGCATCACTGGTTATTTCGTCGTCAACGACGGACATAAAGAAACGATTGTCGAACCATTTTCTATAAATTGCACAATCGCTGTGGCCTCCAAACTGTTACCAACACCGTCGATTGCCATTTCTATTCATACGGACACGTCCTGTATTGCCGTCAATCTTTGCCGCGCTCAAGTAATTCAATTTAATTAATTTTATATATATATACAGGCTGCAAGGACACTATACAGCTGATAAATATGATAGTAGTGTATATGAACCATAATAGCATAAATAAAACGCAAATTTTTCAGGTTAGCACGTTGGCGGAATTTCTCACTTCACTAAACCTCGTTTTTTCCGCAATGACGAGGTCGACAGTATCGTCCAGAAAACGTGAAGAGGTCGTACCTTTGGAATTTGGTCAGGGAAGCGATGAATCATTCAGCGCTTCAAATTCTCTCTCAAATCCTCAACAGCTGGGAAATCAGAAAGGTTGGTGTCCGTTCAGAATAAGTCAGCTATTCTCCTCAAAAATATACCTGTTCCTAAGTTCTTAATTATAAACCTCTCTCGGTTTGCGGCAATATGGTTACTTGAAAGGAATACTTGGAGATGAACGTACCTCCTCAAAAGCCATCCTGTAAACTGAAAATTGCAACGTTTTGGTGGTGAAGTTAGCGTTGGTTGTCCTTGATTTCGAGTTGTTTTACTCTGGCAATGCCAGTTCTGAGAGGAGCCACCATTCATCGTTTTGGTTGGTTATTCCTTGAATAATCAACCTATGTTTTCATGATAATGGTCAACCTCTCCGATTCGGCTCAAAAATTTTTTTCTGGACGTTTCATGATGTCCTAATCAAAAAAGGTCAATGTCCGTCCGCCGTACGCCGTCCGCCGTCCATTGTCCACGCCGTTTTTGGTAGTGGAAAATTTTCTAAAAATCTGAAATTTGGGTCAGGGGTCTGTTCCCAGCCGAGATGGGTCCTCGAAACTTTTCAGCCCGATCGGACCAAATTTGGAGGGGGTAGGGGTTTTTTGAAAAATGGATTTTCGAGATTTTGGATAATTTAGGCGAGTGGGGTGTCATTTTCCACTAAATTTTGGACGCTGAATCCAATAAAATGGGTTCCAGAACAATTGGCACCCACTGGAAGAAGTTATGGGTCAAATTGGGTGTTTATCACCCATTTTGAATATTTGTTTTCGGGATTTCTGCTACCTAGGCGTGTGGAGTATAGTTTTCCACTAAAGTTTGGACGCTGAATCCAATAAAATGGGTCTCAGAACGATTGGCACCCACTGGAAGATGTAATGGGTCAAATAGGGTATTTGTTACCCAATTTGATTATGTCTTTTCGGGATTTCTGCTACCTAGGCGTGTGGGGTATCATTTTCCACTAAATTTTGGACGCTGAATTCAATGATGTGTGTCCCAAAACGATTGGCACCCACCGGAAGAAGTTATGGGTCAAAATGGGTATGTATCCACTCATTTTGTATGTGTCAGGATTTCTGGTGCCTAGGCGTGTGGGGTATCATATATTCCACTAAATTTTGGATCCTGAATCGATTGGAATGGGTCTGGGACCCGCCACTCCCACTGTTTCCCCCATTCGAGGAATAACCAACCCGTGTGTAAGAATTTGCAGATTTTTTTGTTCTTTATCCTCCCCCTCTCATCAAAATTCAATTCCAGAACCATCTAGAGACTCCTTGAAAGTTTCTTGTTGGGTACAATGGACGCTCGCCAAAAGCACTTTCGCTCTTCTGACGTCACCCGCTCGAAGTGCTTCCGACGCATTAAAGTTGGTATTTGAAATGGAAGACATCATTATATCCGCGGATATGGATCTCAACGATAGAATTTACCAGAAGGTGAAACTCAAAATCGGCACAGCCAGCGTACGACATTTTATGAGGTAATGTGTTGACAATTTAAATCGATAATTAGTTGAATGTAGACTTCTTTTAACCAGCTGTTCACATTTGTTGTTCGATTTTCTTGGTAGGGAGTCTCAAGGAATGCCTTGGATATTGGGTGTCTACGGCGGCGTTGTGATGAGAGGCCACGAAACGTCTGGCAACGCTGTAGAGTTCCTGTATCTTACTTTTACCAGAGTTTTGGCTTCAAATTATCATTCGAGAATCTCTTCAATGGGACATTCAGTCAAGGTAACGCCTGTTTTGTTAATATTACTCTAGAAAACTTGTCTTAGCCACCTTCTTGTGTGCTTTGGTCTACCAATAACCCTTCATGTTTCAAACGTCGCTGTTCCTCAAGTTGTTTTGTTTCTCAATTTTCGACACTACTAGGTGGTAAAAATGAAATTATCCTGTCATAAAAATACGTCATGATAAACGATATATGATTGTAGGAGAGTGTCCGGCAAAAACTCTGCCAAAATACGCGATACGTTATGGAGTTGGACGTCAAAATCGAACCACTCGACTTCGTTCTCGCTCCTGCTGTGTTGGGCAAATTTCTCCGAGTTATTGAGCCAATGTTGCTGCGAAAAGCGGTTGGTCCTGGCAGTGCTGGCGCACCGCTGGACCAGTACACGACATCCGATCTTCCTCTAATTTATTTGGACGTGCAACAAGTGAGAGCTTTCGTTCCATCGGCTTCCGTACCGGATAAGAAGGCCCTTCCTGACACTGTCGTCATCCACGTAAGTTTTTGACATCGTAGAGGTGGTTTAATGAGGAGTTCACACTAATAAAAAATGGTGTATATAAAATTCAATACATCACTTGCGCCGAAGTGGGCGCAATAACTTTAACCTCAATATTTAACAATGAGAATCCCCTTAGAAATCTCAGATTCGGATCATGTTCCCGATTTTAACCGGTACCACATACCCGCCAATCGACCAGGTTTTGTTATATAATTTTTTTTATACATATTCGCATCTCTATTCGTGATCATCATTCATAAAATAGTCTTACAAATAAATGCGCCGATCTCCGATAGAGACTGATGTTGATGGAACATCTTCGCTTTAGATTGACGAAATCGCTCTGAGACACGAAGCGGTAAATCCAGTCTCGAGGAAAATACTCCGCTCAGACATTTACAACAGCGCCCAAAGAGCTCGAGTGACGACTCTGCCTGGATCTCAGCTTGAAGACAGGCAATATCAACTCGATTTGACAGCTCCAGATCAGCAGTGGTGAGTCTGGTTGTATAAAGAGAGGAAAAGCTATGATTTTACATTTGAATTGTAAGATCTGAGGAAATGTGTGTGCTCTTGAATCAAAATGGTTTGTTGCTTTTACGTTTTTGGACCTTCTGAGTAAATTTGGTCCCAAGTCTGTCTGGATTTCCTTGTTACAGCGTTCATTCTACAACTTTGATCGTATTTAAGTGCATATTTTTGAAAATTCTTTTTGATGGACTGCCTCAGTACAAAAGGGCCAGAAAAATAAACTGGATTTGTTGTGTTCAGGCAATTGGGAAGATCTGGCTCCGCACGTAAGCGGCGAGCAGAGCGGAGTACTGGACAATCCAGCGGTCTACTGGAACTCTGGAGGTGCTCCTGCCCTTCACAAAGGAGCTTGCCTCACTCCTCTCCTCTCCGCGGCCAAAATCTGCTTCATCTTAGCTCCACCGATCGTCACTTGTGGATTCGTCATTAGCGGGCTAAATTTCGAAGTCTGTCCTGCATAATACATGCAATTTAATTGTCTTACTATTTTCGTTACATGAAAACAAATAATTTTGATCGCCCCCTCTCCAACTTGTTAACAGGCAAACGTCATTTCTGAGATTGTTCTTTCAATCAGCCTGGATCAGCTCCGACTAATTAAAGCGCTCTCAGTTGAGGTAAATTCAGTCCTTCCCGAGTCGCAGTCATCAGTCGACTCATGTTCATCACAGATTGATAGCGGCATCGAGTCAATTGAAGGATCAGTTATCACCAATCCCACTCCTCGTATGTAGTTTTCAAATTTCCTTCTGGTTCAATTTGGATTTATTAATTGGAGGAATTTTTATTCTCAAAACTGTAATGTTATAGCTGTGAAGGTTGACCGCATTTATCGTAGAGCCAATAGTTCTTTGATCACTGTGTCGTCTTCTACCGCAATCAACACTAAAAAGTGAGCAGTTTTTAAAATTAAATTTCTAATTTGTCTATCCACGTTGCATTTAGAACTCTTGCCCAGAGATAGGGCTTTGGATTTATGTACTGGGTATCGGATATAACCGCTGTGCCCCGCCTCCGGCTTACATTGTTTCTGTTTTCATTCGCAGTCTCAGACAAAGGACTCAAACAGTTCCCACTGACCTTCTAATCATTGGAAAGGGCGTCACAGTGAAACTGTACGGCACAGACATCCGCTCGTCCAAAACCCATCCGCTTCTGCACTTTTCAGTGTCACAACCATTCATATCTGCCGAAAAACACGGAGATTCGTGTATCTACAAAGTAAGTGAACGTCGTATAACCCTCACGCACTATGTAAATGTCAAAAAACTGTATCGTGTCTTACGAAACTCCCGATTGGGTTCTTTTAGGCGTCTATATTCGACCTGTCCGTCAAAGTCGGCTATTCAGATCACTTCACAAATGGGAAGGTGGAAGAGAGTGATTTCAAAGAAGTTTTCATCATCACAAAAGAAGGCGATCCTGATCCGTACAAAGGTATCCCTCCAGCGTTATGCAATATCAAATCCGTCAGAAGTGGCATCAAACTTCCCAACGTAAGTAACTAAACATTGCTTCTTATACATCTTCATTAACGTGGTTAGGTCGATCCTTGTGTCAATATAATTTGTGTGCTTTGGTCGAAGGTGTCTGTCGAGATGGGCCGTCCACTGAAAATTCACGCCAAAGTTGACAGCATCAACTTCTTGGAAAGCACACATCTACTCTTGTTGGATGCTCTGGATCTTGAACGGTCGGCCTCAAAATCTCCCAAGTAGGCCAATTTAATTTTCTCTTGCTAATTCTCTGCTCTGAATCAGATCTAGCTTCTGATCGCCTCCACGCTGTTAAGCTATTTTGGAACATTTTATGGTATGCAAAACCTTTGCCACATCATGGTGGTTGCCGATTTAAGAGTTCCGGTGGTTTCAATAGGATCGTACCGAAAGGGATCAGCAGGAAGGCTAAAGTATCGTGGTCGTGCATGCGCAATGGCCAACAGGTTGGGGCAGGGGAACAACCCTACCTCACTCAACAGGCCATTAGCTTGCCTAGGCAGTTATCTGTTATTGGGCATACAGAGCGTAGCATTGAATATTGGGCTGAATTTTGAAATTAACATATAGAAAAAGGTATTTACCCAAAATAAATTTTTCCCAGGACCAAATGCCTGACGCCCATTGAAGAAAAGAAGGACCGCCAACTTGTAATTTCTTCTTTTAATTTTTCTACAAAACAAATAGCTACAGAATTCACTGCTGTCACTGCAGGTTAGTAATTGAAGCAGGTATGCCTTTTTTCAAGTTTGAAAACCCACGCTTATTCGCCCTACTTGGATTTTCAGGTCGGAAAAGTGCTATGCTGAGTATCGGATCTCTCAACGGTAGCGTTAATTTCCCCAGCATTAATCAAATCTACGGCACCTTGACCGTAGAAGCCGTCGTACTCTCCGTGAGCAGTCACACGCCCCGCGTAATTTTCAACCCTTGGTCATTTACTGTCACTGGGAATCTGTCGTGGGAGCCGTGGATTTCCACACCGCTGCTCACTTTACAGTTGACGTCTGACATTTTGGTGCTGGAACATTCGCAAAAACAAATTCTAACTTTGGTTGACATCGTGAACGAATTTAAACCTTTGGTTTTGACGAAGGGAGCCTGTGAGGAGCAGACGGTCAGTGTAGTGGAAGGTGAGTTCGATATATTTTTACTGTTGTGTTGTCTATCCTCACATTGTGACATACGTTTTTGAAAGGAGAGAAACGTAAATCGACAATCAAAATGTGTATTTCGAAAAATGGATTTTCGTGATCAAGGCGTGAGGGGTGTTATATTCGAATGAATTTTGGACACTGAATCCAATGAGACGAGTCCCGGAACGATTGGCGCCTACTGGAGGAGGTTATGGGTCAAAACGGGTATACATCTACCTATTTCGATTGTGTTTCCTAGATTTCGGGTACATAGGCGTGTGGGGTATCATTTCCCACTAAATGTCGAACCCTGAATCGATTGGAATGGAATCGGGACGCCACACCCATTGTTTTCTCCATTTCCCCCATGTTCGATATTTTTGGCGAGCGGGGCATCGTTTTCCACCAATTTTTGGACGCTGAATCGATTGGAATGAGTCTCTATGCTCCTGGTCCGAGGAATAACCAACCTCTGAAAGGATTTGCAGCGTTTTTGCATCATTATTCTGAAATTAATGTCGAATGCCATCAAGTTTATATATAACGAACAATTCTGATACGTTGTTGAATTTCAGAAACTTCTAGCTCCAAAAGCGACGAGGAAGATCAATATTACAAAGATGATTTACAAGCAGGGGCGTTTCAGTTCGTCAATTCCGATCCCCAGCCTGATCTACCTCTAGCCTACCAAGTCGTGTTTCCGAGCGCGTACCACATGGCGTGGGCCTACCCCCAACCTAGATCCATTTCTTCCATCACCGTTCTGCCAGTACCCTTTGACGTAAGTGAAGGTTCCTGCTCATTTGTAGCCAAATGTTTTTTATGGGAATGAATACTTGAAGACACCTAAAATTGATATCCCTGATCTGTTCACAGCATCCTAAACCGGAAGGTGTTTCAGTCTCGCTGCAGTTTTTAGATTTTCTGGGATGGAAAGACTGGATCAGTTTCAAAGTGTTTGAGACAAAAATCGTTGAAGTCCTCCTACCACATAAGCCTCAAGTCGCCAGCACGTGGAGAGTTATTGTGAAGAATCCCAAACCGCCGATTCATGTCCAAGTACGTTTGTCTGTCCTGTATTATCTTATAGGTTCATGCACATCAGTGTTGTAAAGTTATTCCATAAGTGGGGTTCTCAATCTGTGATTTATACCCCGAGAGCCAACTTCCTCGCTAAAATCTACGACACCCACTGTGGAATGATGTTATAAAATGTTTCAAGTAAAGATTTTCCATAAAAATCCCATAATTAAAATTGATTCCAGTCTTTAGCAGCCTCCCTACGAGTGGATTCTATGTTCGCTCCAAGGCTGGTTCCAAACGTCAGGCTCAACGTAACGTTGGACTCGTTTCAAGTTTCCGCCTGGGCTGGGCCTGCGAGAGTCGTAAAACTTCCTCCCCCTCTGTCAAGATTCGCTCCTGACAACCCCCTTCCTGGGGAATATCCTTTCGCAAAAGGTTTTATCGACCATATCAAGTTACGGATTCTCTCTTGGACGACCGGTGAGTTGTTTTGCGCATCTGGCAATCTTAACTTTGAATTACGATGTGATTGAGAAACGGAATCGTTCATTCAATTTTCAGGCCAATTGGAAATCGAGGGTGATTTTCGGGGAAGAGTGGACGTTGTGAATTGTAAGACGCTTCAAGAGCAATGCATCAGTTCAGCCGTTTCCAGCTCACATAAATTTCGAAAGCGATCCACCGTTGTCTGCGAATCCTAAATATTACGTGTCTGCTACCGCTGGACCGATCCTCATGTATGTGTTTCCATCCATCAGTCACACAATTGCTGCGGCGCTCAGCAACGCCATCCTCATGCCTGTGGTGTTATGTAACGACACGTGCCTTCCTATCAGGTGCGTAATTAGCATTTTGGTTCATTCTGCGAATAATATACCTGTCAATATCCGGAGGAAACATTATCTTATACCACAAACGTCCTGTTTATTCGTTCTTGATCAAAAAATACATTCTTCTCTCGCTACTGACTACTGTTGAATTCCTATCTGTCGCCTACTAGCCTCTCCTAATTTACTTTTAAACGGAAGATTTGTCTATTTTGTAACCTGAGTGGTTATGGGTCAAAACCTATCTTTTTCTTCTAAATTTGAGAACCCTTTTCATACTACTTTCCTTTTTGCCTGAACATTCACTAAACAGTATCAAGGCATTTTGCTGTATTTTTCTCTCATTTCTAAGATTCGTTGCGTTGTGGACAACAATATTGAAAAAAAGTCGATTACAACGATTTCGATTTTACAGAATCGGTCAAGCTGGCACCAGCGAAAACATTACGATCCAATGTCTACAGTGCCATTTCTATTCCTGGAGGACCACTCAGCAGGATACAGAATTGAGGTTCTCCTTGTCCCTTACAGAGTGAGTATAGGCACGAAACAGGTATCGTGACCTTTTAAGGGCAGCCATTTATGTTAGTTTCTTCATACTTTTCAGCGACAAAAATTGGAGCCATGCAGTTAGCATTCGCAATACTGGAAACGTTCCTCTTGTATTGACAGACGATTCAGGCAAATCTGTCAACATGATCATCGTCATAAAGCAACTCTCGTCTATCATGACTCAGGTTGGTACGTCGCTGGCGACTTTTTGGTTATTAAATCGCCGCAACTCTCTCATTCCCGCCTATTTTCAGGTTCTTATCAGTGGTGAGCTCGTCGTGCACAACAATCTCGAGAGGAGTATCGATGTCCGACTAGTTGCCAGCACGATTTTGGAGCGTCAACGCTACGTTACCGTTAACCCCGCCAGCCGGGCTCCAAGTATTGTGTTGTCCCCTGGAACCAAATACAATATCAAGTTGGGTCTCGAGTCCCAATGGTCAGGCCTAGTTCCTCTTTTCGCTACTTCCAACAGTTGGTTGGTGAAAGGTACACGAAGAGACAGAAACTTTATCAAGTTACTTCCTGTCCATCGCTGTAGTACTCCAATGTTTGGCTTTTTTTTGCAGTTCCTACTAAAGATAAAAAAGACTATATCAGCGTTTGGTGTCAAATTTTTAAAGAAAAAGACTCATCCGACAAGCGAATACTGGTAAGGACATTCAACAAGTTGTCTATACCAAAATTTTTAAAAACTACAAACTTAATTTTTACTTTCACGCTTCTGAGTCTGCGAAGCCTCAGCAGAAAAAACGTTAAATTCACCTTGAAAATATGAAATAGAGCGCCCAAATCCCCTTCATGTTTCTATTATACTCGCATTTCCTGCTGGCGTATTTTAGATTAAAACAACTACAATCCGAATGATGATCAAACGAAATTTTTGGTGAAAAATCGATGCTCATTTTTTAAAAATCTTCTGCAGGTTGTATTGAGCCCGATGTATCTCATCAAATCGCTTCTTCCTTGCGACGCAAACGTTCTTATCAAGACTGAAGAGCTAAATGTCGATAAATCGTTGAGAGTTCCCGGACGAGGTTGTGTCTCCAACTTGATCACTCCTGGAACCACAGCCCACAACCACTCCTTGACTTTCCATATCGAGTATGTGTTTGATATTTTTGTTGTTTTATACTATTGAAAGGTTGAATGTTTTGAAGTAGCAACGCATATAAGGTTGGCTCTTATTTACAAGTGGGAACCTTCCATCGTCTTCGCCTCACGTTCCATTAAGTTATTCGGCGATGGATGGTCGGACGCCTCCTCTGCCTCCAATTCCTGATGTCGAAGCCCTGATCGACAGATCTGAGGCAAGTGTAGGGGGCTCGCTTTGGCCTTTCCTCGGTCCGCAGTGGTCGAAAGTCGTGTGGCGCCACGCTAATCAGCCAGACACGATAACTCACGTCAAGGTAAACAACGAATTGAATCTTGTGCTCATTTTTAGGTGTAGTTGTACAATTAAGAGATATACATCGACGGACAGTCTTCGCCCATGCGTGGTCGACACTTGTGAAAAATTAAATGAATGGCCTAATCGATGCCCAAGGATTTGTTGAGATTAGTCTTCTGACTTATCTTCTTTCCGGCCTTATACTGTTCAGGAGAACGAGGCTCAGTTTGCTTCAACAACTTTTCCCGACCAGCAGTCTTGGGGAGGTTTCTACATCACGGTAATTGCCTGATAGTGGGTCCCTAACGATTTTTCTCATTTAATGTGATGCTGTCTTGAGTTAACAAATTCCGCACATACTTAACAAAATTTTTGTTTGTCAAAATCAACTAACTCAACTTATGGTCTATGCCTGAAATAACGTGAATCCAGCCGGAAGGGTTACGAGAATGTACCGCTCCAAAAATGGTCGTTCATTTAGGGTGCCAATGGTAATTAACGGTCAAATTTCAGAGGTCGAATCTACAGCTAATTTGCAATAAAAAGTACCTCCTAGACGTTTAGTTTATTACTATATAGTTGCAACAACTATGGTCCTTCTTATCACGGTCCAGACTGACGAAGAAACACTAATCTCGTGTACAGTAACTACTTAATATTGACTAACCTACTCTAAAAAAGCTCTTTTAATTACAGATTGTGATCAAATATCTTCTCCTTTACCCAAATCATGTCTATGACTTAGTTCGCTTAATGAGTTTTTCTCTCCATAGGTGAGATTTTGCGGCGACAAGCTCAAAGTTTCCAACTCATTGATGGTTGAACTCCAACCTTGGGCGTTGATTATCAATACTCTTGGACTGGGAATTGCTCTTCAATCGACTGGCCGCTTCTTGTGTGCGCTGCAACATTTCTGTGTGTTAGCACCTCCGCCCATCGAAGTTAGTGTGGTCACATGTAGCGTGCTTTATGAAATTTTTCTTGTCAATAGGACAAACTTTTTCAAATATTATAATTTTTTCGAAAAGACATAACATCGTCGTCTCATATTTGGGATTTATTTTGTCACAGGGAACGTTTTATTTATTGGTTGAACTCAACGATGGCTATCACAAATCCAGCGGCCTCCAACTCTCAGACAGCCAATCGTTTTACAAACCTCAAATTGCGGGGCTGATCCCTCTGACAGACAGCGTTCAAATCAAAGTTCAAGCACCAAATTCGGTATGAAGCATACAATCCTGTGCTTATTTCACTTCTGAAAGTCATATTATGTGTATGTGTTCTTGAGGTATTGAAATTGGTTTTTGTGGTGTTCATAGGTCATATATGCCACTCTGCATTCGAAGATCATGAGTGGAGTCAGGGTCTTGCACGTCTCTTCGTCGCATGTGATCGCCAACCTCAGTGATTTAGATGTTAGCGTAGCAGCGTTTTCAGTAAGGAAGGACTCCGTCAAATTCAGAGTTCCTAGTGAGATACTGTACTACGCTGTGCATCTCCCAAAGAACTCCACAAATGGCACGTTGTAAGTGAGCCTACAAGTGGGATATTCCTGTAGAGGCTTTGGATCGTTGCCAAAGGTGGTCGTGACAATGTTGTTTGGTTTTCCAGCGGTGAACCATTGGCCGAGTGGCACGAAATTGGTCACGGTGGTGAAACCTCCCGGCGGCTCTATCTCATATTTGAGCATTCAGGTCTCATAAGCAACCCAGTTCCGGTGACTGTTGGCGTCGAGCGAGGCACTGCCACTGCTCTTCTGCCTGTATCAAACTCCTCGCAGATAAATATTTGTTTAGAAGTGGTTTTTCAAACAAAGGACAACGTTGTATACATCACCGTCGATAAGCAAACTTCTCCTCAACTCTTGATTCACAATCGCACTCGCCATCTTCTAACTATCGCCAAATCAGCGACAGATCAAGGTATCGATATATTAACCGAATGGACGTTGTAAAACTCCGTTTTTTAACACTGCAAGTGTCATCCGACCTTTTTTTTCTGTAGGTGGAGCTGCTGTAGACGAGAGCGAAGATTGGGAATGGAGATTTATGCTCCCAGCAGGGAAATGCGGCCACTATAAGTTGGACGTCCCATCAGTGTCCACTCCCTTGCCTCCCGTAGTTGTTGCTCGACCGGATCAAAACTGTACGTTTTCCTTAAAATGGTTTCATTTCCTACTGTAATTTACATAACTTTTCAGCATGAGTTTTTTGTGCTTCTTAGATTGGTCTACCGCAATATCGCTCATCCCTTCGAGTGGCTCTCGCCTAGTCAACCTCCCACAGGGTCAAGATCTGACGGCAACAGTCTTGAAGATTGGCTATACGGTCAATTTAATTGTAGCCCACGCTAGCCACTCGCTTATTGCAGCCAGTGACGTTCGAAGTCGTCTCACCATCAGTTCTCAGCGTGAGTCGACAATGATCGATCGTTGGCAAATGTTGGCATACATATTGTGGAGCTGCAGGACCAACGTTTGAGACTTATTTATTTAACCACTGATTCTTTTCACGCAGAGGATTTGCTCAAAGAGTCACAATTTGTCGATGATGGTGGAAGCAGCTCATTTGAACCGTCCAAGGTAGAAGAGGTAGAAGAATGCGAGGACATGGTCCATGTCCAAGATTCAGGTTGGTGTAGCTGACAGACTACTTCAAGTTCACTCAATTTCACCTCCTGTTACCAATGACTCGTTCGCCTGATTTTTGCAGTTGTTTCGAAATTCGATGTGACATGCTTCATTCATGGAGTGACTGTGATGTTGTGTGCCGAACCTGAAGGATCATTCCAGTGGCAAGAAGTGGCTGCTGTGACTGTTGATAACGTTGGCATCACCGCTACTCCAATTCGAGATCCCGTAAGCGAAGAAAAATCGTGGACCGTTATCGTATTTTGCCCAGAACGAGCCTTGGCATTTCGTCTTAATTTTTTTTTTTTTGGGTTTTAGGATTCGGGAATAAACGAAATGGCCATGAAAGTTACTGTTTGGGATCTTCAAGTGGATAATCAAGAATTTCTTCGTGGAGGGTACGATTTCAGCGTTGTTCTGCTGCGGCAAGGTGAACTAGATCGAAGTGTGTTTTCTGGAAACAGCCCTCAAAACTTGGTAGAAACGGCGCGACTGAATTCCCCCGCTATTGACGTGTCTCTCCTCCTCAACACCAATGTTCAACCAGGTGAAAGGTCCAGGCCGGAGAATGCTTCATGTTGAGGTCAAAATATAGAATAAATTGCTCATAATTGCCGTTCCTTTCGTTCCAGTTATTCAAGAGGTCACTGTTAAAGCAGCTCCACTTCAAGTATACGTCGAAGATGTTTACCTTACCAAGATCAACAAACATTTGACTGATTTGATCCCTACGATGCTTATCAAGGGTGAAGGGAGAGCGGTCAAAAAACACTTCTCGCCTTGTAAAAGTACTGGGTCTTCAAAACCGTCGAAAGGACCGACCGAAAGAAAGGAAGATCTTAACATTGTGAAAGGCGATGGCAAACCTGAAGAAGACGAAGAACTGTTTAATGTGTCGGACGAAGAGACTGAATCTCCCTTGAGCTACTCCCCGTGGAAGACTTCTGCCGACAAGAAGTCCTATAATGATCGTGATGAAGAAGATGAAGAGCGGTTAGTGTTTGCTAGTTTCCCCTCATGCCTTTTATGGTCACAGTCGATTGCAAACACTGGGAAATTACACCGTTGTTATCTTCATTTTTTATTTGTACAATAAGCACACGTTTTAAGTGTGGGGTAGAAAGATAGAGGGTAAAGAAATAATGTTGAAGTGAACATTCAAATTGATATTGTGGAAATCAAAGTGAGCGAAAAATCGGGTGAACGTAGTTACGACTAAGAAAATCAGAGCGCGCGTCTCATCTAAGCAAATCCAATTGGCTCAAGGAAAAAAATGCACAGCTGGAGTTTAATATCCGCACTGTATACAGCTGATCTACTTGTTTACTTATCAGGTACGAGGTCCTCTGGTCCGACGACAACGAAGATGATCCCGTCTACAAGATACCGATACCTGAAGAAGTAGTTCGAGGAACATATGATCTGTCGCGGCCACTCAAGCTCAAAAAGTTCCTCATCGGCCCTATGGACGTCTCCGTGAGCGTTCATACGTCGACCAAGTTCTACATAGCCTTGGACCAGTCTCCGTTGTCGTTTTCTGAATTTAGGCGGACTGACGTGGTAACAACGCCTTATAGATTGGGGCACGCCCTGACTCTTCATTATTTCCTTGGAGCGATATACGGGACAGGTATGGCGAAACAATGTTCCTAGCCCTTTGAATGATGTGAAAGGTAAAATCATGCTCATGCTGCATCCATGGCCTCTTTGCTGTTTTTAGGTTGGGCGCTGGGATCGTTGCAACTTCTTGGTTCACCTGCTGGGCTCGCGCGAAGCGTTGGGCATGGTCTTAAAAGCTTCGTGACTCTTCCCTACCAAGGAATCATCGAAGGACCAACCGGGTTTCTTTTAGGTGTTGTTCACGGATCGGCTTCCCTCATGAAACATGTGACAGCTGGTGAGTGTCCTTATCGAATTTAGTTGTTGAGACTACTTGTAGATGAATCTACAACGTGAAATCATCTGGCTTTTAGGCACGCTGTCTTCAGTTAACAAGCTTGCCGGTAGTTGGAGTAGGACGCTGGACCGGCTCACATTGAGTCCTGAAGATCTCCAGTACGCTGAAGAGATGCGGCGTGTGAGACCTCACGGAATTGCTGATGGCATCAAACAGGGTCTGACAGAATTCGGTCAGTGACGAACAATTTCGGTTATTCGCATCCCTGAATTAGTATCTTCCCTTGCCAAGTAAAGACCATGATTGGATCAAATAACTAAGGCTGCTTGTTTCAGGCGTGAGTCTCCTTGGGGGTGTTGGAGGTCTGGCACAGCAGCCGTTGGAGTACGCCACTGGCAATGCTGGACAAACGTTTGTGGGCTCGCTTAGCCGAGGCTTGGTTGGCGTAATGGCCCGACCTATCAGTGGAGCTGCAGAACTAGTCGCGCTGACGGCTCACGGAATCTTGTCTGGCGCTGGATGGGCTGATAACCACATAGTGAGTTGACCAGTAATTTCGTTCGAAAACCGTCCACAAGCTGTTTGGAATCTTGCCGCGTTACATCGTATGCCGTCCAATCATCTGGTACCTTTACTTACTACATCTCCTTTATTGCAGCCGAAACACCAGTCTGTGACACATGGAGCCCTCCAAGGGACGGAGTCCCGCATCAAATACGAAACTAAGTTGGTGCCTAGAAGTCAAACGCTGCTCTTCGTCTGTGAAGCGACGTCCAGCGACTTTGAACCCGTCGTCCTCGTCATAACCTCCTCCTTCTTTTACGTTCTCAACCGCGAAGATTCAATCGTCAAGCAGATTAAATTGCAAGACGTCGCTTGGAGCAAAGACAAACTCGACCCCACCATCTTGAAGATCACCGTACAGACGCCTGATTTCGTTGTAAGTCCAGTCCTATATGGTATCTTACACTTCCGTGTTCTACTCATACTCAAGCCTGCTTGTGCATTGATGTTTAGGCTGAAAAGCTGTCCCAAAAGAGGATCACGGAGTTCGTCCGAGAATCACAGAGAGCATTGAATTCGTCATCGTCTGAACCGTTTCCTTCGAGTGGCGCCTCCTATCCACCAACTCCTCCCTCTGCTGAACAGGTAAATGCAATAGTAAAGAATCCTTAGGTAACAGTCAACAGTTCGAATTTTACTACATCCACTTAATACATCTTCCCCACGCCGTAGGACCCTCACAAATTCTTCCTCAACCCGCAAAGGAGAGACCATTTTGTCAGCGTTTTGGATCTCGCAGCTCGTCACGCGTCCAACAAGGGATTCCCAGTGCTGACCGACTGAGCACGCCCCCATCTGTTTTGTTTTTTCAAACAGTAAAATTTTATACGGTTTTCAAAAGAAAGTTCACATTTCTCTGTAACCATTTCCGTTCGAAAATTCCCCGGTGTCTAAGCACAAAAGGTGTCTACAGTATTAGTAGTGCAATGTGATGCTGTGATCTAAAAGCAATATTAGTATTTTTTGATATGTTTGTACTTTGGTAACCTGTCCAAATTTTAAACTAGTCATGAAATGAACTACCCTTGTATTATAATGTGTTGTAAATACAAAAATGAAGTTATATCCAGATTTATACTTGATTGTCCCAGAAAGATGACGCAAGCCACACATTGTTCTCCTTTTCCTTTCCGCTGCTGAATATAACACTAAGTATAAGGGTTAGCAATTCAGATGAAATTGAAGTACGAAAACAGGTTTATTTACAAAAAATGGTAGCGACGTAACGTGAGGATCCTCGTCGTCTTTCGTACACATACAAAATCATGAAGGCGAAAGTTTACACAACCGGGCGAGGAGACCGCTCAACTGAAGGAGGCTGCCGACGCCCTTGACGATGCGTAAATGCGTCAGGCCGATTTCCTGGAGGAACCCGAGCTTAAGGTTATCCTTCATCTCAAGGCCTTTGCAGACGCGGAAGATATTCGAAATGATATCCTCAGCAGCGTAACCAAGGCCCCACAAGTGACCGAGGATCTGATAGGCCTTTTCAATGTCCCGAGTCATGCAGTGGGTTAGCATTTCTTTAACAAGGATCGGATGAGGCTCGTCGCAGACTTTGAATACGTTAGCGCTCGTGACGGAGCCGAAGCCGTTATGAGTCGACTGCAAATTATTTAGAGCCTGTCGCATGTCACCCTGAGCGGTAAAGATGACAGCTTCCAAACCGTCATCAGTGTAGGTGACTTTTTCGGTTTCGCAGACTTGTAGTAACTTGGCGAGAATCTCATGGTCTTTAAGTTTCTCATACCGCAACATGGCGCATCTCGATTGAATGGGCTCGATAATTTTTTCGCTGTTGTTGCAGGCCAATGCGAACCTTGTCGTGCTGCTGTAGATTTCCATTGTGCGGCGCAAGGCTTGCTGTGCCCCGTCCGTCATGCTGTCAGCTTCGTCCAAAATGACGAATTTGTGTCGGCCCGGTGGGAGCGTTACTTTTTGTTGGGCGAACATTTTTATTTTGTTTCGAACTGTATCAATTCCTCGGTCGTTGGAGGCGTTGAGCTCCAGAACGGCGTCTTTCATTGCGGGGCCGAGGAGAGCCCGAGCGAGGCAGAGGATGGTCGTCGTTTTGCCAACGCCAGGAGGTCCTGCGATAATGATGTTCGGTGTATTCCCACTCTTGGAGAACACCTGAAATTTAAATTAGGTAATGCGCTAAATAAATTATGATAAGTTTTACTATAAGAAGCTATGTATGTTGTGACTATGTTCGGTGACCCTTACAACAAGAGAGATCGTATTCTACGTTCAAGAAGAAAACTAAAGATAACTTCTGAATATACAGGGTGGAGTGCGCAAGATAGATGGATTTATAAAGGGCGCCCTACCGGATTGAACGGTCGTAGGTCGTGGGGTTCATTTGAAAGAGGGAATCGGGAAGTTTATTTTAGTTTATAGTCATATGCATCCCTACAAAATGGTAGTCGTCCAGGAATTAAAGCCACGTAATTACAAAGCAAGACAAATCGCGAGTGAAAACATGCTTGCTGTATTGCCGCGAGACGCTATCGTTTTCTTCTCTGACGAGGCACATTTCCATCTCAGTGGTTGTGTCAATAAACAGAATATGCGCTACTGGAGTGAGACGAACCCCAGAGAGCTCCACCAGAGGCCTCTTCGCTCTGATAGGGTGACAGCATGGTGTGCAATTTCGAGAAATGGGATAATTGGGCTTTATTTTTTCGAGAACAACGGCAGAGCCGTTTCCGCCAACTCGGTGCGTTATTTAATTATGATTCAGGAGTTTTTCTGCATTGGATGAAATGAAATCAGACGTCGTCCAGTTCCAGTTCCGCCCACACAGCACGGACAGTGATGGAGTTTTTGAGAGGAAGGTTCCCTGGGCGCCTCATCTCCCTGAGAGGCGATTTGAACTGGTCAGCGCGGTCACCAGATATAGCCCCCTGCGATTTTTTCCTGTGGGGCTACCTCAAATCCAAGGTTTACAATGATCGTCCCAGGACCCTAGAAGCCCTTGAAGAACAACACCAGAGCCAGCATCGCCGAACTACCCATTGAAATGCTCCAAAGAGTTCACGAAAACTTCAGGAAACGTCTTCTTCAGTGTAGTCAGAATGAGGGCTCCCATTCGCCTGAAACGCTATTCAAAACCGTATAAATTTAAATTTTCAATACTAACATGTAAGGAAAAAATAAAAAGTTTCGTAATTTTTCATTACATTGTGTTGGTTTTCATTTTGTAATCCATCTGTCTTGCGCGCTCCACCCTTTATTTACATCCTGGAAAACATTTAGCTTCTAACATCTCAATTCACAAGTCCTACTTCTACCAACCTTTACTCCAAAATCTTCTTTCTTCTGGGGTAAGATATCAAAAAATTGTATAATCTACAAACAATATCATAATATATCCTCATTTAAGCCTTTCAACACCGCCTATCACCAGGATGTACTCTTCAGTCAACGGATCAGACTGGAAATACCGAATTCAGTCCCCATCCAAATGACGGCATCTGCCAACTATATGAAAGGGTGACTCCATCATAAAAACGAATAATTTGCAGCCATGAAACAACATTATAAGCCTTACGAGAATAATTAAACTATATTTCCCTTTATCTTCCTACCTCCAGACGTGAGACGAGATCTTCATTTCCAACAATTTGTTCAAACTTTAACGGACGGTATTTTTCAATCCAAGGCGACGGTCTGGTTGATTTTTTCGAACTCGAACTTCCCGACGTTCCCGGTGTTGGAACTTCTTGAACTTCCATGTCTTCGACTTGATCAATTTTCATCGTGAACTGCGACATTGATCAGAACATTATTTGAGAAAGTACAGTTCGTAGAGCTAAATCATTCCTCTTAAATTGATGATCCCCTTGATTTAAAACGGACACAAAACGCAGGGCTATATAATATGAACTTCAGTTTAACCTGAAGAACCTAAATACTCAAATGGAAACAATTGGATTTTGATAATCGTTCTGACAATGTACATAGTAAAATACAAGATTTTGTGCGCTGGCATTTCCTTGTCCATGTCCTTTGTATATTTGATAAGGTTATGTACACCTAGATAACAGTATGTATAACTATTTATTATAAAATACTCCGTACGTACTCTATAGAGTAAGCAAAAAATTAAATTTTCGGTGGCAGTTTGTTTAATATTAACCAGGTACAAATAGAAACGTACTAATAAAGAACTAGTTAGGTGTGTCCAAAACCATTTTTTTTTTCAGATAGGAACATTCGTATTAAGTAGATATCTTTTTACTTACCTATAAAGATTTTACAAAGGGAATCAATTCAATTAAACAACGTGATAGCTTATCATCACAACGCGGGAGCAGAACGGGAAGAAGAACTGATCGCGCACTGGAACAGTGTAGCCAACTTGCGACAACAAAAAACCTGAGCCAACCACGAAAACCCAAATGATTGTTTAAAAACTCTCAAGAGTAAAAGATGAAATGAAAATGACAGCAATATAAGAGCAAATCGCTCTTATTGGACCGTGGGAATTTTCGTGCCTTGAGTGGGGTTTTTTTAAGGCCTCAGTGGGAAAAACCAGCCGAAGGCCGAAATCGTCTGGTAACACTGATTGTTTGGTTATCCTATCTCGTTATTTTTTGTTAAAATAATGTTATTAAGTTACTTTTGTATTTCTTCCTGGGCAGCGTTGGCGTTGGTGACAAAGAGTTGAACCGTTAAGAAGTAGAATAGAATTTTAAAAAACTTTGTTAGCTAGCAGCTTGTTTTACATTTATGTTAGTATTTCAATTTATTATTCTTTAGGTAACAATTTTTGTAATAAACCTTTTGTACGAGTACAAACGTCTGATTTTGCCTGGAATTTTGTGCTTCCGAATCCACCGCGGTGTATAATTGTCGGAATTTTCAGTACTTCTAGTCAATCAAAATGATCTTCGCATCGTGCGATTCATCTCAATCAAGCCCCATTAGTTTCCCTTTCGTTTCAAAACTGATGGCGTCATTGGTTTTCCCTTCGATAGAATTCACTTACAGCATTTATACCGATCCTTACCTTCTCACCATCATTTGTACCGATCCTTACCGTCTCATCAATGGTTGTTGAATGAGTCACTCCTTCAATTAGTAACAAATTATAATTATTCTGTTGTTAATAATCGTCGTAGCTCTATAACTTATAACATCAACACGTTTCACTTTATAATCTACTACCAGAACAGACTCTCGTCAACTGCGCAGTTTGCGCCAGAAGGGGCCGATATCAGCGCTGCCTAGTGCGCATACTTAATACTATGGTGGAGCGGGAATTCAAATTTCCAACACTCCCCCAATTCCTGATCAACCATAAGAAAGTTACAAATCAAGTTACAAATGCCATTATTGTGTGATTATGAAATTCTTCAAATAAATGTAGTTACATGTCATATCAATAGAACTTCGTCTTTAAATAAAATTCAATGAAAATTGATTGAGATCAATAATGCAGTGGTTTGTGGACAAAGAAACTAAAATGGACAAGGGACAAGTTGATAGCAGGATGACAGCAGCTGCTAACTGCTGAGGATGAGCTCGATGCAGCATTTTTCATTCTTCTTTCTTCGTCATCTCATCAAGGTCTGAGACCTCCGTATCGCACTGAGGTCCTAAGGCCTCCGTATCGCACTGAGGTTTAAGGCCTCCGTATCTCAACATCGTTCTATATGTTATCATTGACCTGTCAAACTCAAGAAGCATACATGCAAAGCATTAGTCGCAAGGTTCATACATGATTAGATACTGGAATGCCTCAAATTTTCTTTGAGGAAGCTCTGTTGAAAAGAAATCTTCAATTTGTTTATTAGTATCTACCCACTCAATACTTATATTGCACTTTTGATATTGGCCTCGTACATAATGATAAAACAAATTTATAAAATATTTCAGAGTGACTGATTCCTCAGTTTTGGCTAACTCTATTACCCCCTAGTTATCTTCAAAGACTACACTGGGAACTGTCAATTTTATCAATCTCTCACACATATCTCTTAAGCTAGTTGGCTCCCTGCACACCATACTCATGGCTACAAATTCAGCTTCTGATGATGATTGAGCCACTTCCTTTTGCTTCTTTGTTTTCCAAACTAGTAGGTCACCAAACAGAAAGAATGCAAACCCGGTAGTGGATTGACCCAGCTCATCACTCACACCAAGTGATGCATCAGGAAAACATTGTATATCATTAGTCCTACCTCTAAAGAATATACCACAATTCTGTGTGCCTAGTAGGCATCTCAACACTTGCCTGACCTCCTTCCAGTCATCTGGATTGAAATCTGCTTGACATCTGCTCAACACATTCACAGCCACACTAATGTCTGGTCTGGTGCCACTCATCAAATACATTAGAGATCCAATAGCCTGTCTGAATGGAATGTTGTGTGTATCTTCTTTCTTCCTGCTCGATGTTTTGCCTGGTTTCCACTTTCTTGTTTTTCTGATAGGTACTATCACTGGTTGAAGGGTAGTGTGTGCAACTTTGCTTTCTTCAACATCAAACTTCTTCAGTAATTTTTTGATGAATTCCTTTTGATATATATGAATATGGTTTTGTTGGTTCTGTCTCTCACAATTTCTATCTCCAGGTATTTCTGAGGCTCCCCCAAGTCGTTCATTTCATATGTGTCCATCAGCCAAATTATGGTATCTTTAAATAGGTTTGAACAATTCGATGCTGCCAAAATGTCGTCTATATACAATAGAATAAAAACAAATTTCTTCTTGGACCACTTGACAAACAGGCACTGTTGGAATGGATAGCTATGAAAGCCCAATTTTTCCATGGAGCTCTTGAATTCCAGATACCACCTTTTGGGACTGACTTTCAGTCCATATAAGGATCTCTTCAACTCACAAACATATATTTATTTTTCAGTGTTCTACCAATTCTCTCTTCTAATCCCTCTGGTATCTCCATATAAACGGGCTTTTCTAATTTACTGTTCAGGAAGGCAGTCTTTACATCCAGTTGTACCCAGTCCAGGTCCAGTTTGTTCACAATTATCATAAGAAATCTAATGTGACTTAGTCGGGCAACTGGTGCATAGGTTTCAGAGCAGTCATACCAGTTCCTGTCAGCAAACCGTTTTGCAACCAACCTGCTCTTATATCTGACTTTACCATTGCTTTCAACCTTTTGTACATTAACCCATCTGCCTTTGAATACTGCAGTCCCTTTTGGCAATTTTTCCTTTTTATCAGTTTCCAGGTTTCACATTTTTCATGGGAATCAAGTTCTTCGTCCATGGCTTTTTGCCATTGGTTCCAGTTGGAAGACTTCATGGCATCACAGCTACTGCTCTGGTGTATCCTCACCAAACGCAAGCTGTGCAAATATATCACCTGTATATTCAGTGTCACTCTCTGGCTCTTCCTCTTCTTCAAAAAAACTCATAATTGCCGCTCCTGCCTATCAATTTTTGTGGAGTTCTAGGACTGTCTCCAGTCAATGTAGGGATTTGAATTTCTTTCTGGGGCTCTTCAGTAGGGCTGTTGTTTGTCTTTGGTTCAATCATTATATCTGTTTCTAGATCTATTCTCTCATCAGGTCCAAGTTTGTCTCTATAAACACAAAATTCCACAAACTTTACATTCTTAGCTCTGACTTGTGTTTGTGTCAACCATTAACGTTAAGTATCCAGTTTCTTGGCATTCTAGGAGATAGCCCTTGGTTCAAATTTTGCCTTTTGTTTCAAATCCAGGACATATCCTTCACATCCAAATCTGCGTATATATTTCACTGTAGGTTTCTTTCCATTAAACATTTCAAACGGACTTTTGAATTCTACTGCCTTGTTTGGCGTGCGATTGAGCACATGCATTGTGTAGTTGAGAGCATGAGCCCAATAATATGCTGGCATCCCAGCACTAACGAGGTTTACTCTCACTTTCTGTTCTATCTCTAGGTTGATTCGTTCTGCACAACCATTATGCTGTGGTGTGCCTGGTGCACTTGTCTCTAGAGTAACTCCTTCTTTTCCCATCAGATCTCTCTATGCTTGTGTCCTGTATTCAGATCCTCCATCTGTACGTAGTATTTGAGTTTGTATTGTGTTGTCCTCAAGAAGTCTCCTTGATTCTTTCAGAAACTCCAAACGCAATTTTTACCCGAGTTTAATCAGGAATTGGAAACGCCATACTGAATCTGGAGAAATCATCGGTAAATGTCACTATGTAATTTGCTCCAGATCTAAGGGAACATGGAGTAATTTTTCCCATTAGATCTGAATGTACTCTCCACAGTGGTTTCTCAGCTCTTTGCCTCACAGTAGTACATGGCTCTCTTTTGGCTTTGGCCAGTTTGCATGAACTGCAATCCAATACCTCATTTTTAAATTTTATTCCTTTCATTTCAGGAAGGACCTTTGTAGCAAGTTCTAAATAACCTTTTGAGGCATGGTTGAGCCTGAGATGCCATAGTAAAGATTCACAGTTCCTTAGGGATTTCACTCTCTTTGCTTGAATGTTCTCAAGGTCTGACTGGTTCATCTTATTATTGCTTTCTCCCGCTCTCTGCAATGGAGTTTCCTCTTCTCCTCCCATTTTTTATTTATTTATTTTTATTATTATTATTTTTTTTTTTTTTTTTTTTTTTTTTTAAAGGTTGTGATTATCATTAGATACAGCAGGTTCCTAAGCAGTTATGTTTTCTTTGGTTGGGTAGAATTTTCTCTTTCTTTGGCTTCTTCGTTGGCTCCTCTCCCCCTTTCAGTACAACCATCAAAATTCTGCATGACTCCTGTCACAACACTGGGCTTTTCATTAGCAAGGGCCGAATTGAAATCTAGCCACCATAACCTATCCTTGAAGTACCCTTTCACCATTGTCTCTTCACTCTTATTTTCTCTAATAAATACTTCTTCATCAGTAAATACCACACTCAATCCTTTTCCTCGAAGTTTCTGAATTGAAAATAAGTTTTCTGTCAAATTTGGGGTGTATAAGACATTTTTGAGGCAATCAATTTTTTTTTTTTTTTTTTTTTTTTTTTTTTTCATTCCCGCTAATGGCTATGTCTTCTTCATAAGTTATTTTTAAATTTGAATCAGTTGAACTATTTGCACAAATCAAAACAATCAATCAATCAAAACACATATTATCTTCAGGTTCTCTGTGCTTCTTGTTTATATTTTCTCCTGGCCTTTTATTTACAAATCTCTTAGTTTGGTAAATGTTGAAGGCTTATTCATTCTTCAATGTGTCTCATCGGCTGGTCTTTTAATCACGGAGTTCTTCCTCCACTAGCATAGCTTTCATTGTTTCATATGTCAGGTTTCCACCACACACTAACTCTCTCGGTCTGATTGACTCAGAGTGAGCAGTTACTGCAATTACAAAGCCTGCTTGTTTTTCTTTTCCATTCATCTCAATATCTGGGCATCTCTTCATTTGTTGGGTGTGTGTTTCATATCTTTGTATGAATTGGAGAGCTATCTCTTCTCCTTTGTCATGTTTCATGTTTCCAAAGTGGACATGCAAGCTGTACTCCTTACTCGACATTGGAGTGATGGCATTCTCAAGTTCTACAAGCATCTATTTTGGGCTCTCACAGTTGATAATTAGGTTTTGAAAATCATCAGAGACTCGACTACGAATTAGATGGTTTACTTTATCCTAGAGTCTTTCAAGCCCTTTGTCTGTTGCACCTTCAGGAGTTGTCACTTTGGAGTCAATAACATATAATATGCCCTGAGCTTGGAGTTATGATCTCAACATAGCCATCCATATAAAGAAATCTGCTTCACCGTCTAATTTGTCATCTGATCCGCTGAACTTCATTTTTTCAATGAACTCAGAAAACTCGTCTCTCTTGCTCTTGAGGAATAACCTCTTGTTGCGGTTGGTTCCCATTACCTTCATTTTGATGAATTTGGCTTCCAACATTCACTATCTGGTCTAGTCGATTCTCCATTTTCTCTCTCTCTCTGGGTTGAGTACCTCCCATTTTCTGCACCTAGCCAATTTTCTGTTTCCACATTCCAGGCCAGAGCCTGCCCGAGATGTTGAGTTGCCACTTCATTTTGACATCTCAAGTTGTCCGTTCTGAATAAAATCACCTGCATGAGATCCCATTACACACTCTCTTTCCTCCATTTCTATCTAATTTTGATGCTTACAACATTCACATTTCCTGTAAATATCAAAAACAACATTAGTCCACTACATTTTGATCAGCCTGCCCATCAGGTGGGCTGATCAGTAAATTAGTTCAACCCTCAAAAGTTGGTCACATGATTAATCAATATTTCAATATGAACTTACAAATCAACAACCATAAGCATTCATCAACAATCCATCAACGTATCCACAATCATCAGTAATACATCTTCAACCATCAGAACACATCTCACATCTATTCATTTCAAGGATAAATCAAATATCAAGTACAAAACATGTATTCTGGGAAACAATGGGCAACAATGCTCGAGGTAGACTGCATCGATTAATTAGTTGATCCCACAGCACCCTAGCACCCAATCCACAAGTTAGAAGGTCTTAAATCGGGAATTTCCTTCTCAACCTGCGTTAGCTTCAACCATACGGGTTGATTTCTGTGTCTAGAACACTTCACAGGATCATCATGGTTTTACCCGTTCTGCCATGTGTGTCTATTATTCAATCTCAATTGCGCATGCCCTCCTCTTGGTTTGGTTGGGTAACCTTTCAACTTCAAATGATCTACTTACTTCAAGTTGCATCAGTATTCCTTTTCATCTCACGAGCTCGATTTTATTCAACATCTACATCATCTCATCAACATCAACATCTCAGTGGGGCCCCCTTCGTTTCAACATCAAATATCCATCAATCCATCAATATTCGTATCTCCAAGTGCCACACGGGTTCTCTTCTTAATCTGTACTAGTTGAACAATTTATGAAAATTGACCATTGTGGTTTTGAACAAAATTTTTCATATTTATACTTTGATTTATATACTTTCATATTTATTTCATATTTTATTACACATTTTATTTATTGATTTATTTCATATTTATTTATTACTTTCATATATGTTTGATTATTATATTTATTACTTTGCTGGAACCGACAACTATACCTATAACTACAACCCGTCTCATCTAACGTCTCTCACCTGGAGCTCAATATCCACTCCAGGCACCCAGGGATTTTCGTTTTGGCACTTCGTCAACATCCACTCTCAGCATGACTCATCTTTTAGTCATTCATTCGTATCAAAACATCAAGACAGATCATCAAATTCCAGATCTATCAGTCGTTTCTACCCAGAACCTCAATTTCCGGTTCTGCACATCTCACATCAAGACAGATCATCAAATTCCAGCTCTGTCAGTCGTTTCTACCCAGAACCTCAATTTCCGGTTCTGCACATCTCAGTAACCAGACCAAAACAAAGGAGCCCAAATGCGCATCTCTAACTTCCCGAGACGGTTCAACTTTTCGGCTGAACCGGACTGAAAAATAGCCAGAATGGATCCATGTCGGAATTTTCAGTACTTCTAGTCAATCAAAATGATCTTCGCATCGTGCGATTCATCTCAATCAAGCCCCATTAGTTTCCCTTTCGTTTCCAAACTGATGGCGTCATTGGTTTTCCCTTCGATAGAATTCACTTACAGCATTTATACCGATCCTTACCTTCTCACCATCATTTGTACCGATCCTTACCGTCTCATCAATGGTTGTTGAATGAGTCACTCCTTCAATTAGTAACAAATTATAATTATTCTGTTGTTAATAATCGTCGTAGCTCTATAACTTATAACATCAACACGTTTCACTTTATAATCTACTACCAGAACAAGACTCTCGTCAACTGCGCAGTTTGCGCCAGAAGGGGCCGATATCAGCGCTGCCTAGTGCGCATACTTAATACTATGGTGGAGCGGGAATTCAAATTTCCAACAATAATCAATACTGTATACAATACAATGTGGGTACTCATTCAATACTACACATATCGATACTTTCATTTCGATACTATATCGATATCAACACCGTTGTTTTGATACTGATTCGATACCAAATATTGTATCGATAGTGGTATCGGAACGTTCCTACTCCCTAGCGCTACCTGGTGTAAGTAAGAAGACAACCGACTTTCCTTGCCCAGGAAATCCGTAGGTCACCGTGGTTCTTCAACAAATCACTTTCAGTTAATCATTACTTTGTAAAAAATAAATATTTAATGCATTGATAATCACACCTGTAACTTCACGACTAACCTTAACTTTTCTGTCCGAAGTGGGAACATTCAACACTTCACTTGTACCGTTCACGGTTTCCTACATTATCACCTATAAAGTTGCAAACATGAAGGAAATGCTGATCTCAGATAACACCCAAGTGATAACACATCACTGTTTTTGAGTTGTGCGTGGAAACCCATGCTCAAAATATCAGTGTGAATTAAATAATTTCTGTTAGTGTTTTGAAAAATATTTTAATTCTTTTATTTCGAAAAAAATGGCTACGATTGAAAAAATTGATCCAAATGTCATCAATATCGTCGTAGCCATCTGTGTAGTGCTCATCACCGTAGGTAAGATCAAATTCAGTTTTTTGATTCCACTGCCCGTCTAGTTTGGTGCTGTGGTGAATTTTTAGGTGAAGATGCATTTTCGCTGCGGCTGGTTGTGTTAATTTCACCTTGCTGCGTGTTATAATTTGACCAAACTGTCCACAAACGTCAGTAAAAGTTTGACATTTAGGGTCGGTATTCCTCATAAGAAATATTTTCGTGTTTTTTTGCAGTGTTTTATTTAATCTACAATCGCGTTCGGAGCACTAAAAGAAGCGTTCTACTGGCTGGGTTATGTGGAGGTGGCAAGTCTCTCATTTACACCCGATTGGTCCTCGACTGCTTCAAAAATACTCATACGTCCATGAAGGAAAACGTTTCTGAGTACATCACTGATGCGGTATGTGTATAGCTTTCATACTGAAAAGACAACGTATTATCTCGTTGCCTCCTGTAGCTCGGAAATGTCTCACCTGATGCGGATTAAAAAAGGGTACAATGCCTACAAACGTATATACAGAAAATTCAAGAAAATAATTATTTCTTTATATAATCAAAAATCGTATATTTTTCATAACGCAACTATAATATGATTCATTACATGGATAGTATTTCAAGTGACTCTTTCGTCATGTTAGTGTAAATGAGTGCTGGTAACACTGAGACCCTTTTTTCCGGAGCATACGCTTGGTTTATAATAATAATGCTGCGTTCAACCCAATCACTATCACTAGATTTCATTAATTTCGTGTAAACCGTCACAGTGAGCTTGATTAGTAGGCAGGGAAACATCACCTCTCTGTGAATCTGTCGACTGATGACATGTGAGTCATTATCAGCGCCATTGAGGATCCTTGGTCTTTCTAGTACTGCCAGGCTCTGTCAAACTGGCACCATATATCCCCCGTGAATCATTTACCACTTAATCCCAAGAGGATTCGGGTTGAACGTGACAGGCTCAAAGGTGGTGTGAAGCTCTTGATTTGCTTTGAGAGAGTCGCCGTCGCCCAACCATTTTTCATAAAGCTGTTCTAACCTGTTCACATCGCGCACAGGCAATTCAGCGAACTGGTTTTCCACTTCCTTCAGCTGACCTTTGATTTGAGCTCCGCCGTTCAAGCAACCCGTAGGACACGCCATGATTTCGACGTACTGGTAATCACAAGTCCCCCGCTTCATTTTATTCACGAGGTTTTGAATGTTTCGAAAGCCAGTGACGACGGCGATTTTCAAATCCGTCCCGTTCTCTAAAATATGAGCTACTTGAGTGTCAATTTTTCGGTTAACGTTGACAAAATTTGGCACATTTTGGACGTTCAAATCAGCCGCGCAGCGGGACAAGACGTATTGAGCGTAGCCGCCCGAGCCAGAACCCGCTGGACGTGAGAATCCATATTTCTCCACACAATCCCACGGCCAATCGAGGGCACAGTTTTCTTCCAAAGCGAGGCCGTTGTCACCATTGACGTCCTTAATCAACGAAATCATTTCAACTGGTGTCACCACGCAATCCACGTCACGGTTTCCGTCAATCGCGAATTGCGACCGAGAAGCCTCCAATTTTTTGTCGTAGCAGGGCATGACTGTGACGTGGTAAATCTGCGATGAGTCCATACCTGGAGAATGCATACTTTTTACTAATCGACCCATGATCTGTTGCGGTGACCGACAAGAGCTCAAATTTGGCAATAAGTGACCTTTGGTTTTTTCGGCATAGCACACCCAACCAGGACACGTGGAAGCGAGCATGGGAAGACTACTTCTGTCCCCGCTTGACGCCTTAGCGTACCTCTTAGAAAACTCTTTGTACTCCTCAACAAGTGCCAAATCCTCAGCGATGCCCATATCGACCACGATGTCCGCACCGAGCCTTTTAAGCACCCCGCAAAACTTCTCAGCGCACTGGTCTGGTGACAACTTGAAATATTCCGCCAACGACAGCAACGGTTGAACCGCAATTGACACTACGACGAGACGTTTATTCTCAGCTTGTTTGTTCCGAAAAACTCGAAGCATCTCGTCGTGACTTTGCTGTGTAATGAGCACGGTTTCTGCAGTTGTTATGCAACCGCTGCAAGCTAAACAGTCGGCCAATGTGATGTCGACTCGCGGTAGTTTCTCTGCCGTGTCGCCGCTGACGTTGAAGTAACTACCATCTTCTTCTATGCGTATCTTCGAACCAGTGCGAGACTTCTCTTTGACTATTTCCACGGGTTTGATACATTCTTGAGAAGGAGTGATGAAATCGTCCAAGTTGGCGATTTGTACGGCGCCACTGAATCGACTCGCCATCTTGAAGCGATTGCTCAACTATTTGTGAGATGTCTGCATTTACTAGCTTCTCACTTACCGAGCAAAGTGACTGGTTGAGTTTAATCAAAATTACACAAAGAAACAACACGCGAATGTCAGCAAAATGCACAACACACTCGAGTCTTATCAGAAGCCGTTATCTGTTGATGTTGGAAGTTCCTCTTTATGGTCTCTTTTAAGTAACCTCATCCTGAAAACAAAATATGCGAATTGGCGTGCGATTCTGTCGCCGATTCCACAACGATTTATTACAAATTAGGTTCTTGAGGTTTCAACCTCTTACAGTAAGTAACAGACCCAAAAAGTCTAAATTTTGGAGAAGGTAATGTAACACGAAGTGATTGAAGACTGAGCGCAGGCAGATGGCCCATTAGCTCAGTTGGTTAGAGCGTCGTGCTAATAACGCGAAGGTCGCGGGTTCGATCCCCTCATGGGCCAGGAATTTTTTTTTCTCGAAATTCATTTTTAATCTAAACTGCATTAATGTAAATTATTGCTTAGTAAACTAATTCCATATCTTCCCGAATTCTCATTTATACAAAACAGTGTAGAAGCACCACAACATAACTTTTATTCCTCGATATTTTATCAAATTTGGAGTAATTGACCTTTGCATAACCATTTTTAAAAAATTATATAATTTCCTTTTATAATTCCCTTTTGGTTTGTGGTAGAATTTATTTTGTTGCCAATAAATGAATATTTGATTTGATTCGGAGAGGTCAACCTCTCCGATTTTTGGCAAAAATTGCCCCAAAATTTGGCAGTTTTTGGTTGGTTATTCCTTGAATAATCAACCTAGTATGTCTTCATGATAAAGGTCAACCTCTCCGATTCGGCTCAAAATTTTTTTCTGGACGTTTCATGGTGTCTAGATCAAAAAAAGTCAATGTCCGTCCGCCTTCCGCGCCGTTTTTGGTAGTAGAAAATTTTCTAAAAATCTTGAATTTGGGTCAGGGGTCTGTTCCCGGCCTAGGACGGTCCTCGAAACATTTCAGCCCGATCGGACCAAATTGGGGGGGGGGGGGGGGGTCAAAATTTGTTTTTTGAAAAATGGATATTTTGAGATTTTGGGCGATCTAGGCGAGTAGGGTATCATTTTCCACTAAATTTTGGACGCTGAATCCAATGAAATGGGTCCCAGAACGATTGGCACCCACTAGAAGAAGTTAGGGGTCAAATTGGGTATATATGTAAGATTCTTCGAACCTTGAACCTAAAGACACTTACGTCCCCACCTACCTCATTCCTACCCGTTATGTTATGAGTTTAGTTGTGGTTTGTACACCGAAGTGACAGTACCCATTAAGTCAACCCGTTTATATTGTTCAGCCTTCGAAAAGTGACTTTCGTTATAGATTCAGGTGAGCGTTTTACTTCGTTTGTTAAAATAGCAGATAATTATTATTTTGTATGTTTCTTTTGTAATTTGGATGTTATCTTTTGTAATTTACAGTAATAAACAACTGCATCTAACGAAGTGTGATTTGTTGAGATAGATGAAAGAAGATACCTATCTTACATATATTACCCATTTTGAATATGTGTTTTCGGGATTTCTGGTACCTAGGCGTGTGGGGTATCATTTTCCACTATATTTTGGACCCTGAATCGATTGGAATGGGTCCGGGACCCGCCACACTCCTGTTTCCCCCCATTCGAGGATTTCAGTAACTCACTCACTGTGGGACCCCTGTATTCTTGATCTAAGGCCGGGTACACACGTTGAGGATTCCGGAGAGGATTCCGAAGAGGGATTCCTCTGAGGAAAACCTCTGAGGCGGCCGGAGCCGGACGGAGCATCCACACGTACGGGAAAACCAGGAGGCTTCGGCCAGAGGTTTTGACACGCGAGGGGCCTTTTGAGAAAACTGAAAAAATTAACGAGGAGCTACGACCACTGTGACGATACTCGAGCGATACAACCGATCACCTCATCCACACGTGAAGGAAGGGGTTCAATTCCGGGAACCGGAACCCCGGCCTCAGGTGGCCTTTCCAAAAATTGGAAAGGCCTGCGGCCTGTTCGGTCCGCCTCAACTGAAGGCCTCGACCCGTCCACACGGTCCGTCGGCCGGAGAGGAATCGATCAACGAGGAATCCTCTCCGGAATCCTCAACGTGTGTACCCGGCCTAAGAAATAATCAACCATTGAGGACGAATTTGCAGCGTTTTTTATGATGAAACTAAGCTTAATACCCACGTTGAACGATACGGCACGAACTCACTCAATTCAATTTCATTATCCTGATAATAAGTTGTGATGGTGTTTCAGGGCAGCAGCGTTGAGCTTGTCACTATACCTGGCCACGAACGTATCAGGAACAGAATTCTCGAACAATACAAAAAGAACGCTAAGGGGATCATTTTCGTCATTGACTCCGTCACCGTGCAAAAAGAAGTGAAAGATGTAGCTGAGTGAGTATACTACCATTTAGGAAAATGCGTTCTTTTTAATCAGCAATTTGAACGTTCATTAACTCATTCTAAGTAGAATCAGTCATTTTAAATTTACTTACATTTGATATAAACATTTTTTTAACGTGCAGGTATTTGTACAATATATTGACTGATCCGGAAATCTCGGGAAGCTGCAACAACTTGCTGATTTTCTGCAATAAGCACGATAACCCAACTGCTAAAGGGCAATCCATCATCAAGACCCTGCTAGAAAGAGAGTTGTAAGTTGAGAATACATACGCATTAATTTATATTTTTAATGTTTTAGGTCACGTGGTTGTATTTTGATCAGAGTGTAATGCATAAAAGCACTAATAAATTAAGAAGTTGATGATAATAATGAATCTTTTAAGGGAGTTTATCTAAAAATTTGCATTCTTGGGATTTGTGAATGAATTTGTAATGCTTGTATCTTTTTTAATTCTTCACTGTTTAGTGTGCGAGGCTTACCTGATTGGACTATAATGAATAATTAAATTTTCTTCAAAATGTTCTTTAGAAACACGCTGCGTTCTACTAAAACTCACGCGTTGAAGAGCACTGACGGAGGAGAATCTCCCGACATTTTCTTGGGCTCTCCAGCTGCTGATTTCGTGTTCGAGCAGCTGTACCCGATGGTCGTCCAGTTTGGTGAAGGCTACGCCAACGAAGGGGAAGAAAAAGAAGGAGACTACGACTTGGAATCACTCAAGACGTGGATCGAGAAGATTTCATAGAATATTGATTGAACGCCGTTGTTTCATTTTGAGAAAAGACTTAAAAATTACATAAGTTGGGCATCCAGTATTTTGTTTCTCGTGGACGCGTTCGTTCTTGAATGGGAAATTTACTGATCGAGTTTAGCCGATCATCCCACGGGATTTCCTCATTGAGCTTAGATGTACTTATTTTGCATATATTTTTCCATTCTTGTGATCTGTATAGAGCCTTCGATAATACAATTCTGAATTTTGATTTGATACTTCCATGGTAATTTATGTTCATGATTAAAAATAAAAATAGTGTTGTCCATGTATGTTCATGAACGATTTTGTATTATCATTCCCCATTGCAGCGCATCGAATCGGGCTACGTTCTGAGGCACTGATGATGGCAGTGAGGAGAAGATCTGCTTTTGTAAGCATCGGACAGCTCTCTGCTGCTTGTCCATCTCTTACTGTGCAATATTATTACAATAACGCTTCAAAATTTTCGACCTGACTGTTCATCTTTCTGAAGATTTTTCTAAGGAATATACATTTACTAGCAATTCCTCGAAGTGTATATTCTAAATCCCCGAGATTATTGCGAAATAAACGAGTATACGCCCTGGGACAGATAAAAAAAACAAAACAGATAATCTAAGCTGAGACTGCCGCCAAACCCTCGATATATGATGTTACCGTAGCACTTTTCGCTTCTATTCCCGTGATGCCGTTGACCGCTCAGTTTTAAAAAACGCTGCAAATTCTTACACACGGGTTGGTTATTTCTCGGACCAGGCGCATGGAGAATCATTTCTTCAACATGGGGAAAACAGTGGGTGTGGCGAATCTCGGACCCATTCCAATCGATTCAGGGTTCAAAATTTAGTGGAAAATAATACCCCACACGCCTAGGTACCAGAGATCTCGAGAATAGACATTCAAAATGGGTAGATAGGTACCCATTTTGACTCAAAACCTCATCCAGAGGGCGCCAATTGTTTTGGGACTCATTTAATTGGATTCAGCGTCCAAAATACAGGTTTCGAGGACCGTCTTAGGCTGGGAACATACCCCTGACCCAAATTTCAGATTTTTAGAAAATTTTCTACTACCAAAAACGGCGCGGACGGCGGACGGACATTGACCTTTTTTGATCTAGACACCGTGAAACGCCCAGAAAAATTTTTTGAGCCGAATCGGAGAGGTTGACCATTTGCATGAAAACATACGAGTAGGTAGGTTCAAGATTATTCAAGTAATAACCAACCAAAACTAACGTTTGGCATTGTTCTAGACTCTGCTGTACCAAAGCAAAACCCAAGCTGAAGGAAGCAAAGTCAGAAAGGTCCTTTTGCTCAGGGATTGAGAACGATTTAGAGGAAGATATTTTGCGAGTGACAGCTCGTACAGTGGAACGAACCCTAGAATTATCGGCCAATGAATTGGCAATTCGGTTTCACCATCAATAAGCAAGCTGGTTATTACAAAAGCTAAAAATTTCCAGGTATGGGCAAGATATTCACAAATACGTAAATTCAACGACCGAACAATAAATATAATCTTCTTAAACTTTCATCACAATCAAAATTATAAAAAAAATGAATATGTGAGGGTGTAACGTATACAGGATTTCAACGTAACGCGACTTGGAATAAGAAACCTCACGAACGTGCGCTTAACTCTAAAGACATGGATTCATATGGCGAAGATAGAATTATGTAAGACTCAACGTTTTGCCAGACTGTGATTCTGGGCACTGAAATGTCAACGTTTGGCTACTGTGGCTTTTATTCCATACTACTGGGTTTCTTAAGTATTAAATACGTAATAGAAATTTTCTAGTTCGGATTCTCAAGAATAGAGTTTAAGGAAGGAAGACGAGGAATGCGGAAATGCAGTTTGAACAGTTCGGAGCTCAGTACGGCCAAAACAAGTTGGCGACTCGAGGCATCACGATAGCGGTCACAATATTCGACAGAAGGTTAACACTGTGGTTGTCCAAAATCCGTCGGCCACAAACATACTCAACGTCGGGTCCTGGCTGCTCAACAACGACTTTGGTCTTTTTATGGACTCCTGAAAAAAATCAAGTGTTAAGTGTTAACCATAGCCAATACTCTGTAACGAGACGAGATCAGGAGGCCACTCTCACCTGAATATTGAAGCGTCGCGCCAAAAATTGAGTCAATGACGCTGCCAAACAGACCAGCAGCGGCTCCAAGGACGACAATCGGCCACTGAGGAGGAGCCTGTGTCAGCAGACTCGAGCTGACCGACAGGATGATAGTGAAATAGTAAGCACCTCCGACTACAGCACCACCGATGACGCTGACGATGATGCCAGGCAGAGACACTCCACCGTTGACTCCTGAATTGAACAAAAGTCTGGTCACTGTGAATGTTGGCGATGAATAATTCTGATGTTCGTATGTCGGGTTATCAGGTTTCCTCCCCGACATGTTACCCTTTCAAATCTATTCATTTATAAATTGGTTATTCCTTGAATAATCAACCTGTTTTCATGCAAAAAGTCAATCTTTCCGATTCGGCCCTAAATTTTTTTCTGGAGGTTTCAAGGTGTCTAGATCAAAAACGCTGCAAATTCTTACACACGGGTTGGTTATTCCTCGGACCAGGCGCAAGGAGACTCATTTCTTCAACATGGGGGAAATGGGGAAAACAGTGGATGCGGCGGGTCCCGGACCCATTCCAATCGATTCAGGATCCAAAATTTAGTGGAAAATGATACCCCACACGCCCAGGTACCAGAAATCCCGAAAACACATATTCAAAATGGGTAATAAATACCCAATTTGACCCATTAGTTTTTCCAGTGGGTGCCGATCGTTCTGGGACCCATTTCATTGTATTCAGCGTCCAAAATTTAGTGGAAAATGATACCCCACTCGCCTATATCGCCCAAAATCTCGAAAATGCATTTTTCAAAAATACATTTTGACCCCTACCCCGCCCAAATTTGGTTTGATCAGGCTGAAAGATTTTCATATTTTTAGAAAATTTTCTACTACCAAAAACGGCGTGGACGGCGGACGGCGGACGGACATTGACCTTTTTTGATTTAGACACCATGAAACGTCCAGAAAAAAAAAATTTGAGCCGAATCGGAGAGGTTGACCATTTGCATGAAAACATAGGTTGATTATTCAAGGAATAACCAACCAAAACGCTGCAAATTCTTACACAGGGGTTGGTTATTCTTCAGACCAGGCGCATGGAAACTTATCAAAACATGGGGGAAATGGGGATAACGGTGGGTACGGCGGGTCCCAGACCCATTCCAATCGATTCAGTGTCCATGATTTAGTGGAAAATGGTACCCCACACGCCCAGGTACCAGAAATCTCATAAACACATATTTAAAATGAGTAATATATAACCAATTAGACCCATAACTTCTTCCAGTGGGTGCCGATCGGACTGGGACCCGTTTCATTGGATTCAGCGTCCAAAATTAAGTGGAAATTGATACCCTACTTGCCTAGATCGCCCAAAATCTCAAAATTCATTTTTCAAAAAACTCATTTTGACCCCTACCCCGCCCAAATTTGGTCCGATCGGGCTGAAAAGTTTGGAGGACCGTTCTAGGCCGGGAACAGACCTTTGACCCAAATTTCAGATTTTTAGAAAATTTTCTACTACCAAAAACGGCGTGGACGGCGTACGGACATTGACCTTTTTTGATCTAGACACCATGAAACGTCCAGAAAATATTTTTGAGCCGAATCGGAGAGGTTGACCATTTGCATAAAAACATAGGTTGATTATTCAAGGAATAACCAACCAAAAACCAAAATATCCGTCCGCCGTCCGCGCCGTTTTAAGTAGTAGAAAATCCCGGTTTCGGGATTTCTGGTACCTAGGCGTGTGGGGTATCATTTTCCACTAAATCTTGGACGCTGAATCCAATGAAGTGGGTCCCAGAACGATTGACACCCACTGGAAAAAGTTATGGGTCAAATTGGGTATTTATTACCCATTTTGAATACGTGTTTTCGGGATTTCTCGTTCCTAGGCGTGTGGGGTATCATTTTTTGTTATTTATCCTTCTGCAAAACCTCTACCGCGTTGCATGGAATATTGTGAATGGTGAGTTGAGAGGGATACTTGAATGTGAGACTCGATTAGGGTCGAGCCAGGGTACGGTCAAAATAGGCATTCTGGGCATCTAGGCGTGTGAAATATTACTTTTCATTAAATTTGATCCTTGTACCAATTGAGATGGGCTCCAGTAGGTGAAGAAAATAAACCACTGAAAAAGTAGTGTGAAGAAATTCTGGGAATGTATGGGTAAAGGCAAAATGAAAGGTGACTGATACTGAATCCTCATCTACTGAGCCTCCTCTCGGTTACATTTCTTTCAGCCCTTACACATATAAGCCCCTAAAATCACTTTCCAAATCTCATTACTCGGCCTAACAATTACGTCCTCACGTCTAAAGCGCTGGCTAACTACACCAGATATGTTAGGTAAGACTGACCCTCTCTCTCTAATGTGGTTACATCGCCTAACGGGACTAACGCTATACAATTACTTCCAGAAAAAGTACTGTCCAGATTGAGCAGATTCATTATTGAGAAATAATTTTTTGGAATCACAATCAAGTTGTTGACATTTAATGAAATAGTAGTCAGCAACACGGTTGCCCATCGAGGGATTGTTCATAAGGAAACTTTGCTAAACGCATTTAACCGTACAGAACATGAAACAACGAAATAAAGTAGCTAACCTCGCGGAACTTTTCTCAATGAGGTGATGAGACGTGGATCCGAAGATGACAGCACCGTTCCCAACTCAGACGCCCAAGTATCAGCATTGGCACAGGCGAATGCGCCTAAAATGAAACGTTGTACTCAGACATCAGGCAGGCGCGTATAACATAAAATGACAATTGAATTAAATACTCAAAAAACACTAACTCATAACACCAAGAGCAAACCACGACGCTCGAAAGTCTTCTATGAAGTCAATCGGCCGTTGTCCAACGCCAATTTCAAAAATGTACAACAGCGCGAGCTGAGGAGCCATTCCAGCATTGCACAGCACCTGAACCCAATTCCTTTGCCCTCCTACAAAAATTAAATGACAAAATTGTAAGAATCCGTTCACTCTGATAAGACTAGACGTAGGGATAATAATAATTATAATACCTTCTTTAAAATCAGCTTCAATTTTTCTTTTTTGCTTAGCTCGAAATTTGGTCGCTTTTGACGACGTAACGAAAAATATTGCGAGGCATGATAAGAAACAGTAATTTGCCAATGTCATAACGAAACCGACGAAAAAACCTAAAACAAGAATACTTATTTATCAAATATAAAAATTACCAAAATGATGTATTATTGAAAATGTATAGGTCACTTGAATTGGGGAATCAAGTTGTAAAACTTTACCCATTATGGCACCACTCATGCTAACAGAACCTCGTTTCAAACCCCAAGCCAAAAATCCAATAGGAACAAGGATTGATGCCAGCCATCTTGTTGGAGGAATGTGATCTGAAAATTAAATTTACCGTCAATGGAATAATCAATTACTCTCAGAAGAATAATCCTATGATTGCATACTTAAGGACAATCTCTCATACGCCTGAAAATTCGACTCTCAGTGTTTTAAGATGTCGAAAATATGAATTCTGTCTGTCCGCCGTATGCCGTTATGGCAATAGGCTTTTTTTTTTTTTAAATAAAAATTTGAAATTTTGGTTTGGAACTCCTTCTGAGCTACAGTTAATCCTCGAAACCTTTCAGCCCAAAATGGAGGCAAGGAACGGGTGAAAATGGGTACGTTGAAAGTGGTTTCTAGAAATGTTCATGGACGTAGGCTTGAGGGGGGACATTTTTCATTAATATTCGGAAGCTGAATTGATTGGGTTTTGGACTACCGTTGAAACCACTGTGGAAGAACTTGCAGTTTTTCATGAAACTGTCGTTCACGTTGTTATACTGTGTGCTACACTAATGACACTTCCCGTTAATCTTAAGAGTTCAAAGGCATTCATCCTGCAGCATTCCAGGGCTAAGTATCTTTACTTGGCGTCTAGCTGCCATAAGATGTATCGGTTCAAAGCGAATAATTCTGAAACTAGCCAGCCTTGAGCCAGGACAGAGCTTTGGCATTTCATTGCTTCGCAAATATGAACTTCCTTACCATCCTCACTATGCTTGATGATTTGGAACGTCCTATTCCCTGCCCACAAGAACATGGAGATCGGAATTGTGACGGCCAGAAGAAGTAAGGGAGTCGTGGTATCGAATTTCATCCCTCCCCGGTTTTTATCTCTGCCTGCGTCTCCCATAATTTGAGTAAATTTGAATATGTCAATCTGCAAGAAAATTTTTAGTGAACAACCAAGAAAAACAAACAGGTAGGTAGGCAAGTGTCAAGAAGAGGATTATGACGAGAAATCCATTAGCATTGTCCCAAATCGTAGACTCAAGCAAACGACATTACAATGCAAATTCAAATAACCTATAATCTTAATGCTGTTTTTAAATGCCAAATCTCTACGTACGAGTACCTGTATTTCGAGTACCTTGCGTGAAGGTACTCAGAAGGAATGCGGCGAGATCCACTGGCAACCGCAATATTTGAAGTTTGACAATTTTTTTGTTTCTTGTGTAACTACAAGTAACGAAAGAATAACCTCAATTATAACAAATTACGGTAGTGATTTGTTAACTACAAAGAAAAATAAATTCTGAACGATTATGATAAGCAAAAACGTAAACAAGGCCAATGAAGTTGAAGGAAGGAGAAAGTGGGCACACGACGCATCTCCCGGTGGACGCACGGGGGTTGCATAGGCAATTTGGCACGACGCTGGTGTTTTGAGCTGTGCATAACCTCTTTGTATTGCAGGGGTATGAGTGAAGATCGGTGTTTTGGAGCTTTTTGGAAACTTGAAGACGTGTCAGAAATCATTTTCATCTGCTTTTGGGTTCTGAATCGGAGGCAGGGTATGAGGGAAAGTTGGTATTTTGTGAATAGCTTTCCTAAATTTTAGGATCTAGGCGTGTAGAGTATTATTTCCCACTTTCGGATTTTGAACCAATTGCTATAGACGGTAAGGTCCACCTAGAATAATAAATAATTGCAGAATAACCTTCAGCGAATTTGCTGGCAAGAACATTTCTTCAAGTGAGGACCGTTTTCAGCCGTAAGAAGGCGTGTGTTTGAACGCCGCTTTCCTTCCGAACCACACCAAGGACAACCATTTTGTGGTCAAAATTTTGGTATTTCGCGAGTTTTTTCTGGTGGAAGGACGCTTATTAAACGATTGCGGCAACAGTCGGGCAAGGAGCTGCCCACATTCTGATATTCGTTACAAGGACCCATCGCCCTCTCATCCGTCACCCACACGGGCCAGTTTTTCGTCTTCAATTTCACTAACTTCTTTCAAGACTAAGCTCGTTATTTTGTTTTGAAATGAGAAGATATAGGGACTAGGCAACGTTAAAAAAAACGTCAAATTCAAAATTTTGGAAGCGCTCTAATTCCTTCAAAATAGATACGGCTCATCGCGTTCGTGAAAAAGGATTCGTATTTGCATCACCAAAATCCCACTTGAAATGTTGTATTATCAGCCCACATGATCACATGATTTTTCACATTCAGGGTACAAATATCAAAGAAATTGAGCATTCGCTAAATCTACTGTTGATTCAATCATGATTTATTTCCTAGGCGCTTACAATTTAAGCGCAATGAGATTTATGCAATAGCTATGCAAGTGAACAATCTTTTGGAGACAAAGAGAATTCCACTTGAAACACCTGAATTTCATTCACAATGGTTTATTATTCGAATCCTTATTTTGATCGTTTTTATTGAACCCACTCCGTTCACCGGGTGCGGCAATCAGTTCGGGGCTCATCTCAATCAATTCATTGTGTCCCCTAAAATGGACTGATCAGTGTCAAATTGCACCTTCTACTCGAGCTTAAAGCAAAAGGATGAAAGGAAATTGCTATTTGCGAACCGTGAAAAGCTTCAGGATGAGAATAATAAATCAAAATGGGTTTCTTCCAAACAAAAGTTTAAACTACACATGGAAGAAGTATTACAAAGACTTTGAAGGAGAGAAAATTAGCAGTTCCGACCTACATTCGAGTATTCGTTAATAGTAGAAGGATATGAGAGGAAGATCATTAGGAGCACAACCATGCAATATTGACCTCATGGCACCACAGTAGAATAGAGGTTGAGGGAGAGGGCTTGTCGCGCACAGAATCGTCATAACTGTAAATCTATGGAATCGTACGTATGTTTTTTTTTTCCACAACGGAGGCCCCGTTGTCCGCAAACGGACTTCCGCTCGTGAAATTATCCTGATAACTCAACCATCGGTCATCACCCTGCTGGCGCCTTTGTACTTACAAGCAATATCACGCAGGGGCTAGTTTTTGATTTATGACGAATTACGGCGTTAGATTAGCAGAAATCCTGATATTGATGCCAAGAATCTTGGCACATCAAAGACGAAGACAAATTTCTAGTGCGCAAAAGCTCAAGAATGTCTAGTACCAGAGGAGATCCTTTATTTTTGAGTCACAAAGTGTCAAATAACGCAATCGTGTTTCAGTAGTTATAGTATGACAGCAGCCCGATTTCAATTTAGATTCAGAACACGCCACAAAACGGTTCGTTTCATCGGTGATGGGTCTTGATCGTGTAGGTTGACGATATTGGTGTCCAATTAATATAATAATTGTGTTCACTAAGCTCAACCTCGTATGAATTCTAATACATTCTCATGAACCTAAACGAATTACGTAATAAATTCATTCAAAATTCAATTCAAAGGATTTCCAAAGGACTTCGGCCGATTGTTTCTTCAATTCGAAGATTACCGAAGACGCCCCTGACAATCGATGGAAAATACCACCATTCATAAAAGATAACTCCGTTTGAATGGGATGGTCTGCGGTTTACAAATAGAGACTCTTCCTTCGATTAGTTCAAACTGAGTCGTTTTCTTAGGAGGGTGCTCCTCCGAAGTCTGTCGCAATTTGAGGCGCGCCTAAAAGCCGTCGTCTCTTCTTAATACGAGATAAAACCTCACGGGGCTTAAATATTAATTGAGCTGAGCAACAGATGGGTGGAGGTTGGTTCAGGGGTGATTGAGTAAGGATTGAATTTCCACGATATTGACTTAAAATCCAGGGAACATACAAATCTGAAGAACAAGTATATATTCACTAGGACTACTGAAAATGAGTTACTACTCTAAAATGGATTCTGCATGTATTCATGTATTCAAGAGCCACTTTGAGTATTTTGACAGTTGAAAATATCTGGCTGAGCTCTTGTGGAGAACCTACTGGTAATGTGTATCTCATTGAGTTTTGGCTGGTTATTCCTTGAATAATCAACATAATATATTTTTATTATGTTTTTTATGTTTTATCAACATATTATGTTTTTTATGCAGGAAGTTAATCTCACCAATTCGGACCGAATTTTAGGGGGTAAGGGTCAAAATGTGCATTTCGAGATTTTTGGTGATCTTGGCGTTTGGGGTATCATTTTCCACTAAATTATGGACACAATAAGACGGGTCCCGGAACGATTGGTGCCCACTGGAAGAGGTTGTGAGTCAAAATGGGTATCTAACTACACATTTTGAATATGTATTTTCGAGATTTCTGGCACCTAGGTGGGTGGATTATATCGTTTTCCACTAAATTGTGGATCCTGAATCGATTGAAATGGGTCCGGGACACGCCACACTCACTTGTTTACCAATTTTCCCCATGTTTGATATTTTCGACGATTTAGGCGTGTAGGGTATCGTTTTCCATCAAACTTTGGACGCTGAATCGATTCGAATAAGTCTCAAACACTCCACACTCGCGGTTTTCCTTCAATTTCTCCAGGAATAACCAACTCTTCGAAAGAATGCAGCGTTTTGGTTGGTTATTCCTCGAATAATCAACCTATGTTTTCATGATAATGGTCAACCTCTCCGATGTGGCTCAAATTTTTTTCTGGACGTTTCATGATGTCCTGATCAAAAAGGTCAATGTCCGTCCGCCGTACGCCGTCCATGTTCCCGCGCCGTTTTTGGTAGTAGAAAATTTTCTAAAAATCTGAAATTTGGGTCAGGGGTTCTGTTCCCTGCTGAGATGGGTCCTCGAAACTTTTCAGCCCGATCGGACCAAATTTGGGGGGGGTAGGGGTCAAATGTGTTTTTTGAAAAATGGATTTTCAAGATTTTGGGCGATCTAGGCGAGAGGGGTGTCCATTTTTCACTAAATTTTGGACGCTGAATCCAATGAAACGGGTCCCAGAACGATTGGCACCCACTGGAGAAAGTTGATGGAATATCTTATACATTCCATGTAACATACGAACTACCATATTGCTCTCCTTAGACTGTTAGTGGTCGTGAGGGTTTTGCAGCTCTGTTCATTTAAGTCTCAAGTCACTCCTTCTTCTAGAGGTTGTAAGAAAGGTGAGTACAAAAATATATTGTTCAAATTGTGATCCGCGAGTTATAATTCCCATTTTTCTCACCAAGAAAGTTCAAAAGAAGTAATGGGTCAAATTGGGGTATTTGTTACACATTTCGAATATGTTTTTCGGGATTTCTGCTACCTAGGCGCGTAGGGTATAGTTTTTCCACAAAATTTTGGACACTGAATCCAATTAATATGGGTCCCAGAACGATCGGGCACCCACTGGAAGAAGTAATGGGCTCAAATTGGGTATTTATTACCCATTTTGATAATGTGTTTCGGGATTTCTGCTACCTGTCTTGCTAACTACGGCGTGTGAGAGTATAGTTTTCCATAAATTTTGGCGCTGAATTCAATGATGTGTGTCCCAGAACGATTGGCAACCACCGGAAGAAGTTAAGGGTCAAAATGGTGATGTATCCACCCATTTGTATGTGTCAGGATTTCTGGTGCCTAGGCGTGTGGGGTATCATATTCCACTAAATTTTGAAACCTGAATCGATGGAATGGGTTTGGGACCCGCCACACCCACTGTTTCCCCCATTCCAGGAATAACCAACCCGTGTGTAAGATTTGCAGATTTTATAGTGATTTTTATTATACAGTGTTCACTTACGATAATTCAAATAGTTAATAGATTTTGAGGTAAAACGACGTTGTGAAATATGATCGTATTCCGAGATACCAGAGCATGGAAATATCATTCGTGTGTAGAGGTTTGGTGCAGTGGCCTTATTTGAATATTCACGGAATATTCTTTCTACTTATGAATTTTTCACCGAAAAAGGGGACTGAAAAAGGGAAAATCAACTTTTCAAAACGAGCGAATTTGTTGGTGTAATCAACATGATGAACTTCATCATACTTTGCCAGAAACGGATCGGATACTGGTCTGCTATAGGAAGCAAAAAGTAAACATAATTTAATTGAAAAAAAAAATAAAATAAATTAAAAAAAAAAATAAAAAATGAGGAAACTAGGACGTTTGGGGTTTGAGAAATAAGTGATCCTGTAGTCTTATTTTAAAAATAAGAACAAAAATATCGTTTTCGCTCAACTTATGCCTCCGATTCCGAAAGAGGCGCCGGACGAAAGCTATGCTACG